>KZ308199.1:1020247-1198039 GCA_000376725.2 Ladona fulva | reverse complement strand
AAGGGGGGGGGGGGAAGAGGTAGAGTTGCAGACGTCAGATTTTGGGTCTGAAAAGTATAGGTTACTGGATAATTGAGGGAAAAGAATGATCTTTGAGAGAATAGCGAAACCTACCTAAACATATTATCGCAGATATAATACCGTCGAACTTTTAGTTAGAACGCTTTTGGATGAACGAATGAATTAAATCTTTATTAAGGCTGGGTTAGGCCAAGTTAGCTTCTCTTTCACCTAACTTCAGCTGAATACACAGTTAAATGAAATATTAAAGTTGAAAAAAAATACTACTACAACAGAAAAAGATTTGGGTTTGTGAGGAAACATCTTCTAAAAACTAGACTTTGAGAATACAAAAACCCCAATGTGCTGGAAAACACCCAAAAGAAGAGGGGTGAAAAAACCCACGATTAAAACATAGTACGGAATGTAAAAAGATGACAAATTAGCAAATGTAAATTACAGCTTTTGGGTTCTGCTGCCGAATCCAAATATCTCAAGAAGGGCTCAAATCGATTCTAAGTTTATCGCGATAGCTTAAGATACGAATAGTAACTACACTTGTCTAAGAATCGCATTGCGGAAGGAAAACATGGAGTGATACGGAAGAGCCTCTTAGTTTGTTTACGATTGTCTTTGAGTCATCACCAGCGGTGCGTTGTCCTTCGCAGCTCTTTCCGAGATTCAACACAACAAGTGCGCAGTTTGCACGCGGCACACTATCGCCGTCAATTCCTCCCAAATTTTCACACCGCGAGCGCTTTTCCGAAGTTTCTTTCTCAGAACACCGAAACGCGCGCCTTTACAGCGCTTTCCGTCGCGTGCACGACATGAAAATGTCCAACTCTTGAGAAGTGAGAATCTCGCGAAGCATAAGTGTCGACTAAACTACCCATTTTCTCTTGTTTGTAGCGCTTTTTGCTCGAACGGATAACAAACAAACATATAAGTAATTATATTTTTATTAACAAAGATAAATAAATAAATGTATTATTAAAAATCTTGGAATAAACCTCCAAATGAAGCTTTGGATGGAACATTGAAATAATAAGCAATAATGATAATTAATATAATCGTCCGATAATATCGCTATTACCACAAGTGTACTAAATGAAAGAATCAGAACTTTATCCTAATTACAGTTTATCTGATATCAACAAACTGAGAATCGAAAAATTAACTTATTTTTTATAAGTTTTTGTTTCAAAGTGACTAAGGCCAATTAAAATATGGTTTGCAGATTTGTTAAATAAATATACAATCGGAATTTGGAGAACTTTACGAAATGACTTCTTTAGATCGATCTCCGAGGATTGAAGGTGCAATTCGGTAAAAAAAACCCTCACACCAAGTTCTTAAGTTTCAACTTTTATTGCATCAAAAATACATTGAGCGAAGCATGTGCCCCATATAGTTGACACGTTAAATAACGTTAGTTGATGGAAAACAATACTTCTTCGCTTCGTCCGCTTGCAGGCGAGTCTCATGAACTCCGCCTGAATCATTATGCTCAATCGCTGTAATTGAGTCGAAAGTACAGACGAAGTCTAACGCATTAATTTGCATCGCCGATTCGTCGATGGGTTTCTTTCGATGGACTGGACTCAAATATCCAATAGAAGAGTCTGCCTTTCCTTCTTCTCAACCCGCTAAATATCGCACTGAAGACATGCCCAAGAGGCGACGGACCAGGGCGTTGAAGCGGTGGAGCGCCAGCATGCGTCGAGAACCTTTCCAGGTTAAATAACTACGATTAGCATATCGTGTGGTAAATTCAAAGACATGGTAACTTTAAAACTACTAAAAAAAATATTCGCAAGAAGCTCTTCCGTTAAAAAGATGCGAAATCGCACACTATTATTCAGCAAATTGCAATTGATTATGAAAATTTGGAATTTTCGAGTCCAATAGTCGGTTTAGTAAATCAGTACTGACATCAATGTCGATTGCAACGCCGTATTTATGTCCGAAGTTAATGACGAATTAATCGGATGAAAGAAGAGCAATAAAATTTAAAGAACGCCGTTTGAATGGAGCAAATTTATCTTAAACCGAATTAATTTACGGTTATAAAGATTAAATCTATTGGAAATCGGAATCATTTTGAGAATAAAATCACCTTAGATTTAAGAGCATCTTAAATATTACTTAAGCAATGCGTTACATCTAAATATTTCAAGGACCACACTCGGCCACGGATTGCGAAATGATGAAAATAAAATCTAACTCCCGTATAAATAAAAGTACGAATCATTTCTCACGGGCTTGTATTTAATAAGATAAGATTATCAGACGTTTTCCCGCTTAATTGCGAAACAATCACGGATTCATTCGCGTGACCAGAAAAGGATTCGAAATAAGCTAAAGGAGAGATAAATGATAAGGTGTTCACCCATTTGTCGACAGTTCATATCAGCTCGACCGCCATTTAATCCGATATAACTTCGTCGCGAAGGTGTGAATTTCCGGAAGTTTAACCATGGGACCGTTTATTCCGGGATGAAACAATCGCGTCTCTAACTGCGTCATGTTTCGAGCAATGACTGATGCAGAGGCTGACGAATCCTGGACGCGTACGACAAAGGCGTCCTCTGACAAATCCTCCGGAGCAGTAAAACGTAACCTTGTCTCAGATACAGCAACTATTGCCACTTATCTCATTTCACAGTTTTGATTACTCCAGAAAATTGCGGAAAAATGTTCAAACGAGGATATGCATACAGCTCCCGGAGGCAGCTGACTTCCGTAAAAGAAACGCTATTTATGCATCTACGATACATAAATACCATGCAAGTCGCCTTTCGGCGTGTGGCAGGGGGAAGTATTGTTTTTTACGTATCACTGCAGCGCAATGGAACTTCTTCCAAACTAGCATCAATCACATATAAAAACATTGCGCGAAAATGAGAATTGGTTTTATGTTCGTTTGTAATTGTCCCACAAGCTGTCCTCAATCATCGGCTTCATTATCGAGAGTTTTAGGGTTGCGTTACGATTTCGCAGCTACGAGAGGGCATGTTATAACTGAAGATGTTTTGTCACTCAGTACGAGGGGATGTGCAGTGGGCGGAGGACGTTGACCGCAGACTCACGGGAAATACGCTACGGACGACAAACCAATGATTACACCGAACGAAGAACGGAAATTCGGCTTTCGGAGATTTTTCTTCTAATGACTCCTCATGTTTACTTTCCGCGAAGCTGAGATTCTCCGAAGGATGATTGCGATATACAATAATAACACAAAAATAACGACTCATTTAAGTTTTCTTTGCGGAACGAAAACCAAAAACTGCAGCGGAAATTATTCATTAACTTTGCTAAATGAATAAAATAAACTATAGCAATCTGGAAAAGTTTTCAAGTTTGATGAAAGAATTACTCATCTCTCTTTGAAACCACAGTTTCCAATTAACCTCCAAACACTGACAACACGAATCAATAGCGTTGTGAGGAAAAAAAATTCAGCGATTCTACGAGAAAATTGGCGTTTGAAAGAGACGGAAACCGTAAACGGATTGTTTATTTACAAACGGCCACTGTAGTACATTGTTGGCGAGCGAAAGGAGTTATTTTTTGAGCGGAAGCCGTGGTTGGTCGCGCCACCCCCACCCATCCTCTGCCCTTGAACGAGTACGGACTTGTTCTTACATCTCTCTTAATTTGCCCGACGCGTGCCACAAGAGCAGCTACTTATGAATTTGAACACCTCACGAGGCAAACAGGTGACTGCTGCGTCTACGGCGGCGATCTCTCGGTAAATGGGCAACGGCCCGCCGTTGCGACGGAAAATTCATTTTAGGAATATTGCGAATGGCGTATATTCGTCAACTAAGAAGAACGCAAACGAGGAAACGGAAAACGCGGAAGAGAAGAGATGATGAGACTCCTGAGCGGAATCCTCGAGTTCACTACTAGTAGAGGACAACGCGAAAATCTTCGGAATTATCGCCAAATGGCGAAGTAGGAGGAGGGCCGAGATTTCTCGAGCGTCTTCCAGAAGAGGAATCTCTGACACATCAACCGATCCCAAATCCCGAACGACAAAAAAAAAGATTGGTTACAAAACACACGGATTCCGACACCTTTTTTCTCTCCGTCGGCGTGCATCGTGTCTACAAGCGTGCCTCGTCGGACACGCGCCCGCCGACAACGAGGTGATAAGGACGGCGATTTGCGTCACGCGGCTGTGCAGACAGCGAGGCGGCCGAAACACGTCCTTAATATTGCGGATGAAGATTAGAAGGAAAAACCGCCGCGGAAAAGGAAATCGCCGTGAAAAAGTGACAAAGTCCACGCGTGACATGCGCAGCAACAGCCGATCGATGTCACGGCGAGGGACGTGACCGCGTGTGCTGACAGGATTGAGCGGTTGTTGACACGAAATTTCCAAGGACGGATGGTCGGGATCTGCTGAAAAACCCGCCGATTGGTAAAAAGGTTCTCATGGCGCGCGTGATATGGAAATGAGAAAATGGCTAAATTTGGAAAAAAATCTCTTTTTAAGTTATTAAAGGATGACACATTCTCTAACACTCAGAAAGATCAGTAGCACATCGGATGAAACTCGCATCACGTTCGAACGCGTCAGAATCCCTACCTTTGCAACCAAAGTAACGCTCGACAATTCTCCGACCGATTGTGCACAATTACCAATTACTTTCACAGAATCGCGAACTTGAAGTTTCAATGCTACGATAGACAAAAATGTTTCGGGAAAATTTACGTAAACTAAAATCAGCTTCGCAAGATTTTGAAAACTGCGACAAGTTTTAACAGGTGTAAAGCTCACGCCACTGGTGACGACGCTCGAGTTATCTGTTACCTATCATCCGAACAGAGATAATCTGAATTTTCAGAGGGGAAAGTCGGGCAACGCAGGTGCAGACCGCAGTGGGCAAACCCCCAATTCGCATCCGAGCGTTGCCCTCGGAGCGCTGACAAGTCCAAACAAAACCCATAAAAAATATGTACTCACTGGAGAGCCTCCTTCTGCCGGCCATCCTCCGCGCCTCCGCGGCCATCTCCCAGAGGCCGTCGCCCTCTGCTTCGCTGCCCGCCTCGGCCACCGGCGCCGCGGACGCTCGGGATCGCCGCCTGGGCCGGGCACCCCTCTGCTCCGTGGACTCCCACTCTCCCTGCTGCCTTCGGCCCGAGTTCCTCCGGCGGTGGTGGTGCGGAGGGTGCAGCACCAGCGTGAGCACGTTGTAGATGCACATGAGCAGTCTCTCGTAGTGCTGCCCCGTGTCTTCGTCCGGGGAATCGTAGTCATCCGACTCCTCCGACGCCGGAACGTCTCTCGGTCGTCGACCGCTCTGCGGCTGCCCGCCCTCGACTTGCACTTGCTCCTCTTCGCCTTCGTTCTCCGGTTGTCGGAAAGGTCGAGCCATCGCTAATCAATATCAACACAGTTCGTGAAACTAAAGTCCGTCACCTAAGAACCGTCAACTGACACCTGTAAGCCTTCGCCGCTTACGTCTCCTAGGACACATATGGCACAAATGTCAACACCCGCACGCCGCGCCGTCTCAGCAACACAACGACCAAGTCCCGCAGAAGTTTTCGAAACCGCAGTCGGGAGATACAAAAAACCGCTCCGTCGCCAACTCCGGGTTTCCTCGCAGAAAAAGTGTCAACAAACAGCTATCGAAGCAAAGAGGCAAAAAAGTCATCCGGTTAACAATATCACCTCTACAGCCAACACAGCGTGATATCACATCAGCTCTGATCCTCGGCGCGGTCCGAGCTTGTATATAAGCTTTCTCCCTCCCCTTCGGCGTCCCTCCCCTCGCTTTCGAGCTTCCGAGGGAGCGACACGAGAGGGCTTTACGGGTATCGTTCGAGGATCCAGCATTGTGGGTCATGACGTCACTCCGCGTCTTTTCGGAGCTCCAATAGGAGATGGTCTGCGTTCGGTGACGCTACCGGAGGCGTGGTTAGGGTGTTTCGGGAGTGACGCGCGAGGCGTCTGGGGAAGGCGTGGGGATGAGGCAGTAGCCGAGATCTAAGCGGCGGAACCGCAGACGCGGAGGGCGTAGTGACGAAGGCGATCAACAGAAATATCCCCGCTCGAATTCGGTGGAGGCCAACGTAGATTGATGTCGTTTCTTCTATTCTAACAACTCTCAACCCGTTTCAATACTTCGAAAGATAAAAGACGCAAACGTCGTGCCCTAATGCAGGAAAACTCGGTTAGCAGTGACTCGAACCCGGGACCTCTGTGTTACACAGGTAGCACACTAAGCATTCCTCTTCCGATATTGGCGCTCCAATTGATACTTAACTGGCCTTCTTCACTTCGAGGCAATGTTTCCCTATCGTCCACTTTTTTCCATAAGAGAGTTCCGAAACGGAAATTTTATGAGAATTATATAATTTCATACCTCAAAATAACTTCCGCGGAATTAAAAAAAAAATGCAAGTTCATCCGTCCGCGAGGATTTGCAATTACAATCCCCCTCTCTCTCTTTTCTTTACAAACTATTCTATTTACTTTAAACATACAAGTTATGCTCTTTTCGTTTCATTTCTTTTATTGTCTATTTCCTTTGTCTATATTTCTTAAGAATCTCGTTTCTGCGCTTGCATCCTGCTTACCTCTTTCTCTGTTTTATGGAAAATGAATGCACTGCGTGTATTACACCGCCACCGAGATGTATTGACCTTTTCTCTGAAGACTATTACCACGGAATGGCACCAAGACACCGTTATGACTGTTTATTCGTTCAAGCCAGGAACAATTCAAAAGGGGGGTGGAATATTTATTTCTAAACTTAACCTAGCTTATTACCTAGTAGCATTATTTACAGGGGTACATATTTACAAAAGTCTTAATTTAACACTTACAATTTAATACTTATGAGCTAACTTTGGCGCTGCTCCCATAGATTTTTCTTTTGTTTATTTTTTTGTTATTACTATTATTTTATTTTTTTGAATTCTTATCATTGTTTCTTTTGTTGAGTTTTATTGTTTTTTTTTAATTTTTCTTTTTTATCATTATTTTATCTTTTCACTTTTTTACTTTGATTGTTTTTTATCCTTTTGGCTTATTATAGTATTTTAAGAGTGTCGTTAGTATTTGACAATTTTCTTTTTTTTTTGCTTTTTTCCTAGGAGCAGAGCACCATAGATTGTGAACAATTGGATTTTTGACAAGAACAATATTTTAACGGAATTTGACACACGCTCATTTAAATCAGAAGAGTGCAATCGACAGATCCCAGGATGAAATGCGCGACAATTGGACCAATCGCAGGCAAACAAACTCTAATTTTCTAATCTCTATATATTTATTTACTGAAAGTTTAAGGCGACGAAAAGAATGCGGAGATCATCAAATCAATAAAACAATACAATAGAGGGACTTAGTGAAATCTTCGAGACTCCGTCAAGCTTTGATTTCCCGCCTTCTCAAACGACGCGACGTAAGATGCGTTTGCCAAATTAATGTTTCCTCGGCCGAACCTATTATCCCCAACGAGAATTTTTTAATGCAAATTCTTCTTTCACGAGAAACAGGACCATTATTATTTTTTCGTCCAATAGAAACGGAAGTTTTTGGTTCCGATTCGCTCCAACAGTCATTAGCGAAGCGGGTTTTTCTCTCCGAACATTATATCTCATAGTCCATCTTAAGGTGTTTCGTGGTGCGCAACTTCTCAATAAGAGTACATTAAACTTAATTAATCAATTAATTTTAGAACTCAATCACTGATTAAGAAAGAAAGTTTTAGTTAATGTAACTAATGTCTCGCTTCTTTTTAATGAGAAACCCGGGCGCGGCGGCGGAGTGGTTAGCGCTCCAACCCCAAGGTCCCGGGTTCGAATCCCGTCGGATTTTCCCGGTTAGGGATGGTCGTGTGTGTGTTCTTCCATTGTTATCGTTTGAAGCCCATCACTTTAACTGTCCAATAAATGGATATTTGTGATATATAAATATAAATAATTAAAGAAAAGAAAAGCGGAGCTGAATGCATTTCAGAATACAATAAGAATATTAATCTACGATTCCGTATGATTTTCGATGCGACGGCAAAACATGTTTGGGTTCGGATGGTGCCTTCGGTGAGACTCGGGGATTGAGTTCGTTTGTGCGGGCAAATTAGCGCGTCGACGCCAAAGCGTCAATTGCTGCCGTCTTTTGTTTGCGGATTCCAATAACGGAACTTTTCGCGGCGCCGTCGTCTTGGCCGCGTCGCTTCGGTGACTCATTTCGTGACTCTCGCGGTCGAGTCTAAGCGCAGTCACGATTTGAACTGTACTTTCAATCCTCCACTTTTGAAATTTTGCCGATTTTGATACTTATTATTGACAATGGTAGTTGTTCTCCTTTTGTACCAAAACAACACAAGTGAGAACTATTCTAAATATACCTTTTTCTTTTCTGCCTACTCGTCCCCCTCATTATTTCCAGGTATAAGTACCTCACCTCAAGTATAAGTTAACCTCACCTATAGTTGAAGACCACTCCATGCAACGCCATCACAGGACGGGACGGAAATGTCAAACTTGTGTTTTACCTGATTTTATTAATTCATTTTTGTGTCTTTTGTTTTTTTTCGCTCCCCTTCTTGTATGAGACTTTTCCCGCACTGTTCTCTAATAGTCTTCAGCTGAGAAGTTTTTCTCCCACTTTCTCAATGACTTTCATTTACTTTTCGCTGTGTTTTTTAAATAATTTTTTATTTTTGTAATTTTAGAACTATCCTACGTATGATTTCAGAATTTGGTTGCAAGAGAGGCTCACGTGGGTCTAACCTCGCCGAATAAAGAGATTTATAATTATAATAATTGACAGAAGAAAGTGCGAATCCATCCATTGTTTTCATAAGTGTTCCGATATAAACGTCATAAGTAGGTAGTACATGAGCAGACAGGGCCGGTTCTTCGAAGTACCCGGGTTCAGATGTTTATGGGACCTCTTTCTCCGTTTTCCCATGCGACGAGAAATATGTAATTAATTAAGCGTAATATTTGACGTGATGAAATAATTCCTTGCGGGTATAGTGTTTACTCTAAAAAAGTTACTTTCTAAAAATAGTAATTGCAATGAAGTAGGTTGTTATTGAATTGAAATTATTTACTTCCAAGAACTTACAGCAAAATTGATAG
Source organism: Ladona fulva (assembly GCA_000376725.2). NCBI lineage: Eukaryota > Metazoa > Arthropoda > Insecta > Odonata > Libellulidae > Ladona > Ladona fulva. The sequence continues at coordinate 1,188,928 of KZ308199.1, read as the reverse complement.
GCCTGGGGGGCCTAACTTCTGCTACAGACATAAATTTACAAAATTTCCAGTCACACAGAAATCTTGATTAACCGTGAAAGATTTTTAATGATATTTTTGTAGATAATCATATTAAACGTCCGCGGTGGCAAAGTGGTTAATATGCTTCAACCCCAAGGTCCCGGGTTCGAGTCCCGGCTAATGATAATAAAAATGATAATCGTCTTTTTTGGGCGAGCTTGAGACTGAAAGTGTCCTCTTCCTCTAACTCATCGTCATATTTTATGCAGTTGTTAATTAAAGAGAAGAAAAATTTGATTTAGTGTGGAAATGAAAAAACCTAAGAGATCCTTAACAAAATGCGCATAATAGATACATTGAACGCCAATGAATTAATAATTTAAAATTATTAATCAGTAATTAACTTGTGAAAACTATGTAGAGATTAATTTACAGAATTCCAAGCTGTTTAATATTCATGCCATCCTTCCTCCAGTCAGTCGACGGAAGATATTCTATCCAGCGTCATTTTTAAGCCTGGGTTCATCCAATTCAAGGAGGAGTAGTATTGTTGCTTCGACAGCTGAATTCATTTTGTACACAGGCCCCACCGGGAATCGAACCCGGGACCGCTTTCACCGAGGTCGAACGCGTTGCCCACTTGACCATCCAGGACCCTCCCAATTCAATTCTATTAGTTTCATTACCAGAAAAAGATTATTCAATCACCAAAAATACTGTAGTATTCCTAGTATCCGCTGTATGTATCTCTTAGGGGTTGAAAGTGGGCGTATGAATGCAAGTTATTCTTTGATAAGATCCTGGCTCGTAGACAATTGCGTCAGACTACTTCCTGGAAATACACGTAGATGCGGCCTAAGGCAGATTGAAGCTTCGGTGACATGGAGACCTTTTATCGTTTGCAGGGTTTGCTTTTTTGCAAAATTAAATGTGATAGAATAGTAGCATGAAATGGAGACAAGCAGCAAGAGAAGGGAAACTGAATAAAGATTCTTATTTTGGTCATCGAATATTGTTTTCTTTTCAAATTTGCGAGAGATTAGGTAAAATAAACGAAAATTTTCAAACATTTTGAGGTTCTGTATAAACCTGACGACTTATTCCATTATCCTAGCTCACGCCTCCCTATAGAAATACATAAGATAGTAAGGCTCATATGAAATGCATGGCGAGAATTAATGATAGAATATCTGAAAAGGAAGAAATTTTAAGAGATTTTTGAAATTACAGAAGCGAATCATTTGCATTGACGAATCGCAGGGACATATACGATTATTTTGAAGTGTTTTATGAATCAGCTCATGTTTGGCAAAAAGATTTCCAAATTATGGAGCTTCTAAATATTCTTTTCGTCGAGTAAATCTATATCTACGTATCTACTCTATAGGACAACTATTATATTTATTCCAACCTCTGTTTTCCCCGTAAGGCATCAACGGGTTTTTTTATTAGTTGATTATGTTTAAAACTTCGTTCTCTTAAAACAACTATTCGATTTTTTTTCGAATCTTTATCTAAGAAACGGTGATTTTCAGTTTGTCTTTTTAGTACTTGCTAAGCCCAATTCATAATTCATTGGACGAGCGAAATGTGTTTTACTTGGCACGAGAAGGGGAGCCCCTTTAAACATTTTTTATTTTATTTTTTGATAAATTAATAATTTATACGGACAGGAAAAGGCACGAAATATTTTAGAATCAGGAAAAATGGTCTTCACGTTCGAACAGTTGAATCAATTTCTTTACCCGTTAAAGGTAAAGATCATTCGTTGTTTGTTGGAATGTTTCCAGAAATTCGACGTTTGGTGAAATACATTTACCGAAAGTTTAAAACTTACCATTTTGGTCCAAATAGAAGCCGAATCTGCCTTTAAGCCGACTCCAATGCCTTTCGCCAACTTTTCGAAGATTTAATAGTAAATTTTCCGGCTAACATTCATTAACTGTTCGATATCTACTAATTTGAATAAAGGGATTAAAAAAATCGGTCTTCTCCGGTAAATATATCCTTAATTTTTGAACGAAAGTAGTGTCCTCGTACAGAAAAGCCACCTTTCAATCCGTTCGATTGAAAATATTTGGCCCAGAAAATCGGATTTAAGCAGAAGAGTTATTTCTTCATTGAAAACGTGTATTCGGGAGGATAGGGCATTAATCAAATTCTTAATTCAAATTAAATTAATTATTTACTTCTATAATTCACAATGCTCAAGTTCCTTTCATTCCAAAATGCTTTATTTTGAATCTCACACATCAACATGAATGAAATGAAGATATCTCAAATGACATGCATTTAAAATTCATTCGAATATAAATACGAATATCGTTAGGATCCTTTATTTCCGTTACATTAATAGTATACTGTCATTGCATTAAATCATAAGGAGTTCATTTTCGAATGAAGAATCTGTGGAAAAAGTTCAACTTTTGTTTTAGAGGCAGACATTTGAGGTCCCACGGAGGTCCTCTGCCACTTGACCTTGCCAAAGTAATTTTTCTGCAGTATTAATTCTTTGTTTGCACTCACATCTAAATACGAAAAGAAATAAATCTCCAGATTTATGCTTCTTTCCTCTATTTGTAGAACGGACTAACTTCTTGAGTGCTCTCGATAACGTCTCTCATTCTTTCCTCTCTGACTCACGAATGCGATCGAAAACCTCAGAGACCCTGAATTTCATTACGGACGCGTCATCTAACTCAACGTTCGCGTGACGTGTGCGAAACATTGCCACAAATACATTCCGCAGCAGACATTTTTTAAGTAATTGGTCGTTATTTAATTTTCTGAAGGCGGTGTTAAGAATGTGCTAAATTTTAGAGATTCAAGAGCTGCAAAAAATAAGCGAATCCTATCGCTAGAATGAGTGGAGTCAGAGTAGAAAAACGCGTTAATTTTTACCCTAAATTCAGTCTATATTATGAAATATCTGCATTATCATCTTTTTAAAGAATGGTTAACGAATGAAAGGAATGATTTCTTATCAATATTTTGTAATTGAAAACTGAGTATGAATATAACGAATTTTAAGGATGCTCTGTGGACGAATTCTGGTTGGGAATAGTGATGACTCCCAGCAAGGATTGATGTCACGTGGCATAGCCACAAGTAAAACTTCCTTCTCTTCACTGGTGAGACCCGTCAGCTATCGTAGGGCCTCAAACAAAGTTTTATTCCTTATATGCTGCTGATCAAGAACTTCTATTGGATTTTTTATCAATTTTTCACAGTTTTGTCAAGGCGATCCCTTCATATCTGTTTCTGTAGGTGAATCACCTACAGAAATGACTTTCGTCAGAAAATTACTGCACGGTGGCATTTCATCTTCTCCCTTTTCATCAGCGGAATGCTAGTCATCCGAATTCAGGACCCTGTGCACTAGAATATATATTAAAGAGTATATTAACTATACTTTTAATATAATTCAATCCATTTAACTTGCCTTTCATAATTAAGAAGGAGTTTTTCACACGCGTAAAAAGTTGCTCACTTATCTTTCTAGTTCTTTATTTTATTATCATTTAGCTTTCTGATTGAATTATTTCTTCTTCTTTCCTAGAATACCACCAATAGGCTAAGCTTTCAAAATGGCTGCTCTTAACAATGGACACACAGAAAATAATTTACGATTGGTATTATACAGCCCAGGAAATTTATAAATTCCGCGTATATTTTGATCTCATATTATGCATGTAATTCAATACGCTAAGCCAAGCATTTCTTTACTAAGAACAGCATTGCTATGTTGATATCACAGAAGTATTATTGTAAATTATTTGCAGTAATTGAAGGAAACCAACCACTTACTCAAAAATTAAGCCAATTATAAAATGAACGGAACGCAAAAAATGGAGAAATTGGCGATGAATCTTTCATCCAAACTTGCACGTCATTTTAATTGGTAGATATGAAAGATATGTAAATTTTGCAAATAAGTGCAAATTGATGCAAGAGGTTCACTGACTATTCTTGCAAATAAATGTAAGTCAATTTGAGCAGTGAATCAATGAATTACCGAGGTTAAATAATAAGAATAAATGTGTTTCGGTAGAATTTTGATTAGTAGTGAAAGCAGACAGGCGTAAATTCCACATGAGATGAGACGGCGGTGGTACTCATATCAAAGGGATGATCGCGCGATTGCGGTAGGTTCGAGTTAAACAGAGTTGAAGAGAACGAATGAGTAGGTGAAAATATTAGCGAAGGAGAGTTAGCAAAAATGTGACGAACCAAGGAGTCTGCTCTCTTTCAATCCACGTTATTTTACTTAATCCTAATGGAGTAACATTTCTTATCAGGTGACTGCAGTTAGTAAGAATAGAAATTACGGTGAGAGATGCGTTTATTATCCAGGAAATTCTGTTGGCATTGATGCGAATTGAGGGCACTGCCATGACTCAGGTGCGATCAATATGTTCTCGACATTCCGCAAACACCGCCTTATCGGTCATCACCAAGGTCGCTTTCCTTGGAGATTATTAGCGGCGATCAATCGTCCTTGGATTACTAACAGAAGAATTAGAGGGACTTATCTGCTTGTGCTTTAGATTTCCGCAATCCAAAAAACCCGCTTCAAATTACTATAAATTAAATAATTACGCCTTAATTAAGGTCGTCAATTGATCAGAACATAAACAGAATTCTCGCAATTACATTCGAATCTCTCATAGATTCTCAAGGGCGATAAAAAAAGTGTTACAAGAGTGAGATATGAATCTGCATCTCCCAATAGCCGATCGGTTGCTCTACCCATGGAGCTATCCATCCAGAACACTTACACGATACGGTATTCTTCGTAGGCAATGGCGAGTTAATTCGCACTTGCTTACAATGTTTCCCGAAGATACTTGGGAGATTGATCCGGGAGATTCTGGTTCAGACTGTTTTAAGTCCACTTCTCCTTGGGAAATTGCACTTACTTGCAAAGTCATCTTCACCTCTTTTCTCTCATAGATTGATTAACATAAGAAGAGAGAGAATAATTACATCGTGAAGATGAGAGAATTACAAGAGAAAAATCGTCTAAGTATGTTTGAAAGAACTCCATATTAACTGGGCATAAAACTATACCATAAAATCCCTAAAACTTTTCTGCAAAAATACAGTGACAATGAACAAAGATTTCAGTGTCTCAAATAGTGTTATTGAAAAGTGTTTCTATTCGGCGGATGAATATCTCTCGGATAGCGACATATACTGCTGGATATATTATTGATATTTTAACTAGATAGTACTGATATTTGTTTGAAAAGTTTAACAATGTCTATTTTCTTTTTAAATTCCATGTGATAATTCCTAATGTAAACAGTTTGAGTAACTCAAATATATGTACTTTAATGTAATGTAATTTATTCATTGTAATTTATGTTCTGTAATTAGCCCAAACACTTTAATACTCCAATGTGTATGTACAAGGAGAAGATGAGTGATATTGTGTTTGTTGTTTTTTCCTCTTCTCATTTTGTCTAATTTGTAATTACTCTTGTTTTGACATGTCACCGATTCAATAATGATCTTGCTCTGTGTACCTGAATGAAATCGTGGTGAAATAAATTATTATTTTTATTATTATTATCAATGATATAATTTGCCCGGAAACGGGTTTGATACAGTTATCGCATTGATTGAAGATGAATAATTGAATCTAGCGAATATACGGTTTTATGAAATGAAATTTTCACTCTTAATCACACGACAATAATAATATACTGATATCTTAAAGGCTTCCCAAATGAGTTAGAAAAGAATGCATACAAACACAATATATAGAAAAACACAGTGTTAAAATATAAAAATCTCAGAAAAGACGAATCGCAAACGAACCGATTAAAATAATATAATTCTGAGAATACATAAGAAAGGCCATAAGGAACGAATGTAAATGTTTCATTAGTTCACTTCGTCTGGGATGAAAGGGAATCGTCAGAAATATCAGATTCAGTTGACATTGAAAGGAAATCTCATGAGCAGTCTCTCAGGAGAAAGGCCGTTTACAAACAAACTCGAAGATTCTAAAACAATCTCTAAGATTAGCCTCGAAAAGAGTGACTTTTCATTTGAATTACGAGGTTTAAAACCATTATTCTCAATGAACTCGTTGAAAATCGGTTCCTTCTTAAAACGCACGATAGAAAGCGTGCATTCGACACTTTTTCTCACGACAAATTGTATGAGATTGAAAATTTAAAAAATGCAGTTTAATTCGCTAATACACTTTTTCTCACGACAAATTGTATGAGATTGAAAATTTAAAAAATGCAGTTTAATTCGCGATCGACCGTCAATTCGTGACAATGAATTGAATTAATGAAATCAGAAAACTGCGCATATTCTCCTTCAATTAATTAAAATTTGATACATCGACAGATCGTGATCCACCGATATCACGTATTCACGGGGAATTATTTGGAGAGAGAAGCCCAAGTTGCCGTGACCACACTCAACGAGATTCCGCTTATCCTCGGAAAGTATTCGTCACGATTTCGGAACGAATTGTGTTTGGTGAATTGTCTCGAGAGAGATTGGAGATACCGAGAAAATAAACTCACATTTTAAGGCCGTTTCATAAAAGGAAAACAAAGCCTTGGAAGCTTAAACATCCACGTTCTTCCGTTTTATTGGTTAGGGAACCACACCCACTGTATTACTACAGCGCTTTTGTGAGAGTCCCCAAATGCGAATTCGCCGAGTATAATTTTCTCCAAAGCATTTAATCAAAAGATTCATTCTTCGAAGAGTTATATTGACCACGGGCAATCCGTACTATATTTGGTATTGCCCACGAAGTCAGTTATAGACACATCCTGTGTTCGAAATACATTCATCCGCAGTAGATAGATGGATGGACCCTTTATTGGCGAGGTTATGCCCATGTGGGCCTCTCTTCCACCTAACCTCGTATGTCATTGTGATATGTACAAAGTATAAATATAACTAAAAGAAAAAGTGCGGTGTGGAAAAAAGTCATTGCAACATAAATTTGAAAAAAAAAACCCACGTTGCGGGAAAACGCCCACAGAGAAGGGGGGACCCGCAAAAACACAGTAAATGCATATAAGGACAATATATCATGCAAAAAATAAAGGGTAATCGAGAATGAGAGCAAAAATTGAAAATCGAATAAATATATAATAATAAACAATAAATTACGGAGAATGTAAGTTTAAATGTTACAGTTACAATAAGAATTTACATATCTAAAGATAACATTGGTTCGCTAAACTAACTGTAATAACACGATCAATTCTAAAAAATTATCTTATTGCTAATGGTAAATATTTCAGTCAAAGGCACTCGTTGTATGGACAATATTCATATCGGATAGTCAGGTAACCATCGTCATTGAAAGTAGATGGCCTGAACGTACGAATTTTAGGGGAAATTTTCGCTCGATGAAGTAATTTATTAAAAAATCCTATCCGCGGCATTATAAGTACGAAAGTGGACACCTTCAGGCCACGCGGGAATTTAAACTATTCTGAGTTTCAGCCTCGTTTGTTAAGGAAAATTAAAACGTTTTCCACGAGTGTAGGTATTGTTTAAAGTCATTCACTTGCTTTCCATTCCGAACTATATAGATTTATGTAATACGGCTCCAAATATGATTTTATGGTCTCTCCTACGGCCTTCTCAGAGAAAAGTCCCTCACCTTTTGGATTTTACTGAAGACTTAACTAAAACAGCAACACAAATTTCACGGGTGGTAAAGAGTTCAGAGAACTGATTTTACAGCTAAAAGCGCAGGAAAACAGAAAAAGGTCAGATGAGTGATCGGATCGGACGAACGTATTTGATAAGATTAAAAATCCATTTGAAAAGAATAGCCTTTGATATTGAGTACTAAATACCCTCGACAAATGCTTCCTCACAGCGATAGGAAGTTTGATTTGTCGTCAAATAAGTAAACTTAAGATGAAAATTGGATGAAAATGTTACCGTTTGACAGGTATGTAAAAATTGACTTATCGATGAGATAAATATTTATTCGAAATTCCCTTATTCGTTTGTCTTGAATTATATTGCAGTGACTGCTATTCGTAAAACTGAATTTACACGTAGTTCAGAATAATTTTATGACATATGTCATCATTAATATCATTAATTCTACTACGAAACACGTTAACCAGTGTACGCTACAATCAATACGTAACGTTCTCTACAGCGTATTCTATTTGGAGACAACGTCGAAGGACAGTTTTATTATTTCTTAAAGAAGAGGGCGACAATCATCCATAACACGAACAGCGAATCAAAGAATGATTCTTACCCGCCTTCAAGGAATCTACCGAGGCTGCCTTCTCTATCTCTCTCTCTGTCGTTGTTAAATCCGCGGAAATCCCTGTCTTCTCACGCGGATGTAAGAATCAACGCCCTCTGAAATTGGGACAAGGTGAGAATGTGGGTGTTAACTCAAGGTCGCGGTGAAAATGAATTCACGGCAGGTGAACGAACCCTCAAGGATGGATAACGGGATCACCGCAATGAGCAAACTGGAAATAACGTCTGAGATCTCATCTTTTTAGAATCGATTCCGTGTGACGTCTTTGGTCTTTCTTCATTATGACGACGCAGAGCGCTTTGCCTCCTCTTTAGGCCATCGGTGAGAGAACTATACTGAAACTTGAGAACACCCTAAACATATTTTCCCTTGAACAGTCGAGAAAAATTTCCACGAATTTCCGTATTCGGAAATTCGTGGAAATTTGAGCATCCTCAACTACATGACTCTCGCATCACCAAATTGAAGTATCAAATTCTGAGGAATTACTTTCCACCATCCTTTTACGTCATTCGACTAATATTCGAGGAAACTCGAATTTTGAAACGGAATTCAAAAGATTTAACTCTTCAAAATTCTGTAGTAGCTCAGGAATTTCGTAGGAAAATCTTCCTCATTAGAAAGAATAAAGGAATCCGTAATCTCAGCCGTCATTTCATGCTACGGTTCAAACAGTAGGGTGAAGTGACACCTGTGTTATTAATGGTGGGCTTGAGGTATCGTAATCGACAGAATTAACATTTATATACCTTAGAATTTGAATGTTTGAAAATTAAGACTCGGATAGTGCGATGGCAGTATCAATTGTGTCATTTTGAGAAAGTGTTAGCAGAGGATCTGCGAAGTCGTGGGGAGGAATGGTCCGCATTGGAGTTACTCCGCCAGGAATAGCTTTTTCACCCAAGTACCGGCAATTGGCTCGATCATTACGATGTTACCTCAAAAGCGTGGCTACTTTTGTGTAGAAAGGACAACCCGACCCTGTAATCTATCTGAAAATAAATCTTTTTCTGCAGGTATTTGGAATCAGTTGATAGCATTTCATTTTTTCCGATTAACACGGGATTATGAGGCTCGTGCCGTCGGGTGACGTAATGTAATCATCGATTCTTTGAAGTGTAATAAGTAATGCAAGGAAAGAGAGTGCCTGAAATCTTATTTTTGTAAATGTCAGATAATGTTAACATACCTATATACAATTTAATTATGTATAATATTAAATTATTCGGGTAGCTCTTGTCTTTCTCTTTCTCAGAATATCATTTTCAACCACGTCCTTATTTTTTGTTTCGCTCTTAGTGATGGCGAAAAGTCACGTACTTTGTATTACACTAAGAGTATTGATTGAACTGAACATGACCAACAAAGACGCATAACTGAAAGTCAATGGAAGGGACGAACGTAATGATGAAGAAAAATATAAACAAACTATACAATGGAATAGAGAGAGAGAGTTAGAGAAGCACAAAAATGGCAAGCTGTGCAAGATGGACGAATTATAACTCGTCTCTCTTTTTAAACCCCTTTTAAGAGTAATACATTTTATCAGATTTCTCCTGTGTGAGTTAATTTTCTGTTTCTTTTCTTACTTTAAGCTATCAGCGATATGAAGCTAAATTTATAGTTATCCATATCCTCTATAATTGGAGCAGAAGCCCACATTTCCACAATTTTCTTTTGTTTGTCACAAAATATTCAGGAGCAAAATTCTGACGAAAAAAAGGCCTTTGTATAAGAGATGTTACGATTTATCGGAAATATCGGGCCTTCTGGAATCGGAGTATTTTACATTTAACTTCCGATTCCAAAAAGATTTCTGCTAAAATTTTAGTTTAAAACACATTTTAACATTCCCGATAACTTGTTACAATTTTGATTTTTAATGTTAAATTGATAAACTCTCATTAATTGAACTGTTTGTAAACTTAAAGTCTATAGAACTTAATGACTCCCAAATATGGTATTTGAAACGAAATTATTACAATTATTCTAGCGTAAAAATAAAATATTTGAGTGTCTAAACAATTATCGAACTTTACATCAAGTCAGTTAGTTCTTATTTGTTTCAGTCCGAATAAATTTTTTATATTTTTCACACAACTTAAATTCATCCTTTTTTAATTAACGACTATAATTAAAAAAAAAGAAATATAAAAACGAAATGAACTCAAATTGTTGTTCCGAAATCTTAAACTTTCGTTTGTTTTTTGTTTGTTGCGACTCAAATACGATAGCTAGGTAATTGAAAATAAAGACACTGTTCCATTTTCTGTTTAAACTCTACTCAATTTTTTTAATTAGAAGGATATCCTACTAAAAACCCTACTTTTCTATCAATTGTTCTACTTAATGTATTACTGATAAACAAATTTCGTCTTCGTTTTATTGATGAACAAATTTGTTCTCAAAACACGCGGTATTTAAAATAATAAAGTCGTATGACAATCGGAACTGTAGAGAAGCATCGGGAATTATATCGGAATCGGTAAAATTTTGGTATCGGTCTCTATATATCATTTCGAAAACTTTCACGAGTGAATTTGCAGAGACGAGTAAGGTATGTGAATGAAACATTTGCTAAGTGTAGCATTCTGTCCCGAATCACTTCTGAAAGTAAAAAAGAGGAAATAGAGGTGGTTAATTGAGATGGCTTTTGGTACTGGGAGATGTCTAATGGGTGTCCGTGGGTTTTTCTTAAAATACGAAAGGGCAAATGGAAGGAGATAAGATGCAAGTTAGACCCTCCGGCGGGTGAATAACGGGATGTCTCCAATCGATTGTCAACTGTCTTTTCTTTCGAATAATCCGTTCGCTGATCCCGGAACAAAAGAATGAGGTCAAGGGAAAGTTGTCTTTGTTAGATGAAAGGCGATTTACACCGATCGCCCATTTCGTCCAGGATTTCATCTTTCTGGAATCATTTCTTTGGGATTTCGCTGGGACAAATATCTTGGCGGCAGTACCATTTTTCCATTCTCACATTTTTGCGCGAGACACAACCGACGATTCGATCTAATTACGAAATGAACTCATTACATTAACGCTATGACGTGAATTTAAAACTGCCACTATACAGAGCACACATCAGATATTTTGTAAATTTTGCTCAAATTTACCGATGATTACATTCAATTTACTAACCATAGAATTAGTTACTTATAGAAATACTCGTCGAACCGTAAGGGGACTGAACCTAATTGGCCAACTTTTTTTCTTTTTTTCTATTTTACAATCCTTTTAGTGGAAACCGAATTAGTGGACGAATGAACCAAATGTGATTTTTAATGAGGATAAAGAAGAATTCAGCCCAGTTTTCGCTCAACGACCACTGACCAGAAGTGACAGTACCGTGACCAAATACCGTTTAAGAAGCTCTGCTCTCAGAAATATGACAAAAAGGCACCCAGTGTGACAGCAACAGTTCGCGGATTCTCTATCAATTCCTCAGCTGTGGCAAATAAATTAAAAGATTCCTTTTCTAGGGTTTAAAGTACTTATTTATAAATTCAAAGCCAAAACCCTTTCTTTTTGTTTTTCAGCGTAAAAGAAAAATGTTTCGCGTACCGTTTTGAAATGATATCACTTACAATGTAGATTTCACTCGGTCCATTGAAAAGCGTCTTAATCGAGTTTTATTGTATTTGGAATTATCACACAACTATTGCGGATGACTTGCGCCAAAAAATCTTTAAGCATAGGCAAATATATACGTAACAATATCTAAATAATATTGTGAAAGGACAAACGAGCTATTCGATACAGAAATTAAGTAGGTAATTTGCAAGTCAAAAAAGTATAGCTTCAACGAATGACTGTACTAGATTCTCAATATTTTCCGCCTATTTCACCGAAAGTAAGAAATTAACTGATATGTGTGGGAAGATTGACGGACTACATGTTGAACAACCCTCCTTTAATGTCTTATCATTGTAATCGTATAATGAAAATATAGATTTTCGATGAATTGTCCTTAGTTTATATTAAAGCGGTATATTCTGATAGCGATATTGTATTGTGAATGTGCTTACATGGACTATTGGTCGAAATTTGGACAACTCCCGCTTTGAGTAGTAGCAGTATTGGTAAAAGTGCTTCGACTGCTTTGGTAATTTAGCACGTAGGCTCCCACCGGGAATCGAACTCGGGACAGCTTTCACCGATGTCGAACGCGTTGCCTACTTGGCTATTCGAGAGCCCCTCCCACTTTGAATATTCCGTTCTTTTATAATCGAGCACTTCGGGATTAGAGGTAAAATAATGCGTAACACAAGGGTATATAGCTATAAGTATTCGTGTGCGACGATTCTCCCAAAGGATTATGGTATTCTAATCCGAGGAGCGCGCAACAGAGCGGATGAGACATCAAAACATCGTGGAGGAACACCCAAACAAGCATCTGAGGTAATAAAGCAGCGCCTCCCCGCTGCAGTTCGATGAACCGAAAAAGGAAAAGCGATGCCAATAAAGAGAGCATCGTAATGGCAGGTTGAGGCTAGACAGCGCTTTTAAAATGACGAAAGAAAACAAGAGGCCCTTGCGGTGGTGACGGCGTTGCCAAACGTAGCCACCTGTTGTTAAAAAAATTAAGGGAAGCCCTTCGGTTTATGGATGCAGAGTCGTTGGCGGTGTGTGATTTCCCTTCGCCGGCATTGAACGCTCATTTTTACGTTGTTAAGAGTAATTCTCTCCATTAAAAGTACTAAAGCTACGCCCAGCGTCATAATGGTGGCCCCACGTTAGGCCCTCGACATTTAGAGGCTTCCATAAAGGGCCCCCAGATTGTTGAACCGGATAAGGGCCCAGATACTGTGCTAGCGAAGACTATTTACATTTACATTAGTTCCCCGCAAGCCGCCGCATGGCGTGTGGCAGGGGGTGTGAAAACACCGAACCTATTAATAAGCTACCTGATTGGTATTCCTAATGGTATCAGGAAAAATAGACCAATAATAGCTATCCGTTCTCGCAATAATCTAGCGAAGTATCTTTGTTGTCTGGTTTCGAATATCGCGCTCGCTGAGTACGGGAATCACGACATCGCGAATTTTGTCGTGAAAATCAGTACATACTTAAATATTTCTGGAATAACTTGTGCCTATACTCGGTTCTCCTATCCTTAATAGATTCCCAGCCGAGGGTTTAGATAATTTCTGATACTCTGCTATCGAAACTATAATCTCCCTTGACTAAACGAGCGTCTCTAGCCTTTTCGTGTGGATTCCATTCTACGTAATAATACTCAAGCAATGGACGAACGAGAGAATAAGTCACTTCTTTGACACTCGATTGACCATCCCTGAGAACGCGGGTTCACAGTCTCAAAATCCTATCAACTGATCCCACTTCATCTTGGATGTGCCTTTTAAACGATACTTACTACTGAAAAGGACTCCTAAATCTAGATTATCTTGCAGATCGGCCATTTCCCCCTCTTCATGACTTAACAGGACTACCGATCTTTTACTATGAAATGAAGGAGAGCGTAAACAAGGAAATCCCGCAAGCACACTGAGTCCCATCATAGCCTAAGAAATTGAAGGAGAATTTGTTCTGTCGCGGTAAATTAGAGGACAGAGCACCCGGGCTTGGCAGATTCATTTTCTTCCATTCTCTATTTTCCCCCGCTGAGAACCAACAAGCAATTCAGCTGGTGGAATATATATTGGTGCTTGTTAATGAAGGAATTTTTATCTAAGAAAAGTTGGAAGGGACTTCTGCAAAATCGCAACCCCAAATAGAATTTGTATAACTCATTACAGACTTTTCACCAAATTTAATTTGTATAAGGTCAAGGAGCATTATCGTAATGGAAGTGTTGTATATTCAAATATTATATTAATTCAAATGTACTAATTTGTGTTTCGCAGACATCTCATTTGATTGTCTTCATTTTTCGTTTCATCAATTCTGTTGAAATGTTGCTACGGCGTTTGAGTTCACCCTTAAATTATGTTGCGTACACATTAAACAATCAAAAAAGTGGAAAGAAATGAGAAAAATAACAATAATATTCAACAATAACAGACCGGTTGGGATAAATAATTAGAAGAGGAGTTATTTTGGAAGACGTCGAAAAATGGCAGCTGCGAATCAATTCCTTATCTATTTGGAGGAGATGGAATCAGCGCTCTCGGTGTCACTGAGACTCCTTTTCGCGCTCCTCCCTTTGCTTGCCCTTGAAACCAGTTCTGCGGTCAAAATCTTTTCCGATACCTGCTCCCAAAGGACCTGTGACTCATCACGGACTCCCGCGTGTGTTTGTGACCTATTTTACGCCCCTTTTCAAAAGGGCCCGTACGGGTGGAGGACTTTATGGCAGGCAGGTGGCCTTTTGTGCCGTACAGGACGCCTTCCGGAGGATTTATCTCCACACACAGTTTGGGCTAAAATGCCGTTTTCACGAATTGTGAAGGCTGGCAGAACCGATTGCAACTTTATGTGGTCACACGAGGTTGTTACGGCATTTCTCACAGCGGAAGTTAATTTCATAAAGCAAAGCGCCGCTTCGATCTTTTGAAGGAGTACGGGCATTTATTTCATTTCATCCCCCAAATAAGAACCGTACGTGTCAATTCTGAAAGTACGTGTTAGCATAAATGATACGTAAGTACGTGATACGTAAACGAATTCTTCGTAAAAGTCCAAACAAAAAATGTGAATAATTGAGAGTGGGAAAAACATTCATAGTAAATGAGCCTTGCTGATCTTACAAGTCATAGCCTGTTGGACAGGCTATGACAACAACAAGCGAAAGAGAATCAAAAGGGAGACCGAGAGAAAGTTCGTCTGATGTGGCGGATGACATAATAGAAGAAAGAGAAGTGAAGCAGTATGATTTGTGAATGTTCCTAAAATCCAAGAAGAATGCAGTGTTAGCAAAGGATTATTTTTTTGCGTCAGCATCGGAGAATGGAACAGATCGATTTATCGAAACCAACGAAAATGGAATGAAAGTGATAATAATGGCTATAAAAATGCGATTTTGCGAATCGTTTAAATAATTGGCATCAACCTGTTGTCGAAGTGGGGAGGCGTGCACCTGCTAACAGACATGTTCCAACAGGTCCATCGGAGGATGCACGTGTTCAGGAGTCGCGGGGCCCCAAACCGCCTCCCCCGTCAACCAAAAAAAAGGTAAAAATAAAAGGTTGGGACGGAGTGGACCGAGCGACGTTGCCATTGCTTCGCAGAGCCCATAATTCAGTGTCTGAAAGCGGAAAAGAGAGGTCTTTCTTTCAATCTCTCTTGGGAAAGGTAGCTTAAGTTTCCTAAACTGCGGAAGGCCTTTTGTTCGTCCGATGCAATTGTTTCGCTCTTTAGTCAATTCGTTGCGGAGGAAATGTTACGTTTTAAGCACAATGTTGGATTTGCCTTCCCAGTGGTTCGTCGACACGAAGGGCGAAATTTTGTGATTTCGTCGTTTCTTTCTTTGTTGCTATTTTGTGGCGGGATTATGAGCTACTTTCATTGTTGTTATTATTATGATTAACGGAAGTTAAAGTCCGGCTGTTTATCAAAGTGGAATAAATCGTAAACAATCATACAATTAAATCCACAAAAAGTACGGAAAATACAAACAATCGTAACAAAAATATATCTCCCGATAAAGTTAATTTACTCGGTAAAATACAATTCGGTGGTAAGAATAAAATTCTTTCGTAAAAATCCCACAAATATTTCGCCCCGAACTGCTATTTAACCAATTCTTCATGGACAAGTAACAAATTCATTTCTGGAAAAATTACAACAATTTCTTCTTGACTCATTTCGTCGACGCTATATGTTGTCAATAGAAATGAAGCCGAAAAGTATCTTTGATTTAATACCAAAACACAGATCATCTGCTGTCCTTCGTTAGGGCAAAGGCGTTGAAAAATCAAACAGGATCTTCTCAATTATGCAATATTAATGACGAGAAGTGAATGGGATTTTCCGGTCGTCCTTTTGGGTTAATTAAGACCGAAGAATAACTGTGATTATAACCAGAAATGAACTTTTCTTCGATTAATTTCGTTTTCTAAGATTTTTATTTTGGTAATTAAAAAAAATCAAAAGGTTGGTACTTCTGAGTCGAATTAAAAAGTTCAGCGTTCCCCAATTTATGGTTTACCCCATCTTTCACAGAGCTAAATAGACTCATTAGTTCAAATAAACGTATTCGGATGCTTCGAAGCGAGTGAGTTGTTTACAAACGCAGTCCACTGCAGACTTAGTTTATTTACGTAACCACGAGGAGACCGCGTTTGTTGTCGATGGGCCACTTCAGGAAAGTGACGATATTCTACCGATAGCTTATTAATTGGCAAATCCCTGCACACAGCTACTTCTAGGATGGATACAGAAGTTTTCCGTTTGAAGAAGAGGCGGAGATTTGAGTCCGAAAATTTGTCTGTTAAAATGGGCGTCCTTGAGATGGGGGAGTGTCGGGTCACGTGACGAAAGCCGCCGAGTCCTTTCGTCATCTTCCTCCGCTAATGTCTCTCTTTTTGCACATTTGCAGTTTCGCGCACTGAAAATGACTCTGCTTTAATTATGATAGGGGAGAATTTCTCTGCAGCATTTCATCCTCGGAGCCAACTCTACCGATGCCAAGGCGTCATTTTGCAATTTACAGCGAGTATATTTTTCTAGAAATATTTTTGATAAGTTCTTTTTAGTCGTGAATATTTTTTAGTTAATTCCAAAGAAGTGGAGATATTCACTTCCCTCGTTAATCAGAAGGACTTACAGGAAAAGACTTCGTGCAGTTTGATAAAATGTTTACCAACAAAAAGCTCTGCTTTTTCGATACATTTAATTCTTCGAAAATTCGAAATTCAGCAATTTGTTGGACGGGGGAATTGCTGATGTCCTATATATCTGTCGCCGAAGATTGTTTTCGTTGGAAGGAAAGGTTGGTAACCTCAAATTACTGTAAATGAGTGTACACAAAGCCGTGGTTTGCGGCCCACGGCAGGTAAAGGATCTGCGGGCCTGAGAAAGTCGTTGTTTCGCCACAAAGTCGTCTTGTTTTTGCAACAAAGTGGAGGATTATAAATAGCCTTCGTTTCGCTGAGGTATGAAGTGAATGCTTCAAATTTAACGGAAAATGTTAATATCAATTTGTAAACTCTTTTGGATAGTTCAAAGAGCAAAAATGTTTGTATACAACAACCATTACCATAGCTCAATAACAGTTGTTGATTTCACCAAGTTAAGCCTCAACAAGACAGTTTTCATTTAAGGTTTTTCTAGCTCTTACACATGACTTCAATATTTTATTGAGAGTTTTCAGTTTTCTTTCTTCCCATTACTTACAGAAGGGTTAAAGTTTTTTTTAATCGCCCAATGGTGTTTTCTAATTATTGATGTTTTTCTTTTAGTTTCACTTATTTAATATAAATAAACTGTTTTATTTCTATCTTAATTTAAATTGATACATTTCTGGAGTAATTAACCAAGCCAATAATTTAACTATAAATAAAGACTTTGAAGTCTCAATATCTACTGAATAAATACTTATCTATTACTTGAATAAATACTTTTTATCTTATAACCTGAGCCTTTTCATTGGCTACACAAGTGCCCTTCCAGTCGGCGTTTCAGTTGAGGCAGACATCGAATGTTCGTCCTCGAAGTTTTGCCTTCGCACAATTTACGCCCACAACCCAACCCACGCAACTTGACCAGCCGTAGCTAAATATAAACCCCGGGAGTTTATGGTGGACCTCAGGAAAGCCAAGGCTGGAACAAATGAAGACGGTTTAAGGGGCGCAACGAAGAAAAATCTACTCTTTTTCACGCCAAATGAAATCGTTAACTCTTAGCTTCTGAAGCTGTAAAACCTATTTCGAGTTATAGATAACGATCGGTTGAAATAAATACGAAACAATACATAAATTTATCTGAATTCTTATTCATTCACTTAATGACTTCAAAATAAAAAAAACAAATACAATGACAACCTTGGTTGCTATCGTATAATTGTACTATAAAATTATTTATTTATAATTATTATTTTATTAACGACTCTTTAGTGAGAGTGTTATGTGGAGATGTTTGTTAGCAAACTTGACATCTCTGCCATGGAAAAGACCTCTATGGGTTGCTTGATTTTGTTTGAACTCATTACTGAGTATGATTTATGACATACCTACATCTAAAAAGCAACAAATAACCGTCTCCCTTTTAATTTGCAAAATCAAACTCATTAAGAAAAACTCCACTTGGTTGCAAATTTGATCGCAATTTGTCGCCATAAAGGCAAAATGTTTGAGTTGCCTTCTCTTCATATGAGTTATCATTAATTCTTATAATCATTTTGAAATTGGTCTAAATTTTCCGAGAATTTCTAGAAGAAAAAGCATGAACTCAGATTCGGCTTGGTCGTCAGGGAAACCGCTCGTTTACAACCTTAGAATTTGCGTGTAATTGATCAAAATCCTCGCAATTTCAAATCAACGGCAATATTCCACAACCAGAATAAAAATCTCCATTCGGTGGGCCTTGTTTTGATGCTTGATTCGATTTCATAGAGCTATTCTTTTTAACACAAGGCTGCGTCCGTTGAATTTATTCTTTCTTATTAAATTTTGCAAATGAAGTAAACCCAGTAAGCGACAAAAAAGAACTCAACGTTTGTTTCTCATGGAAACAGATTTAAATGTCTGGAGTCGAAGCATGGACAGTAATACGTGTAAAAAGCACCTATTATCTGCCCTGGGAAGACATTTAACAATCTTCAAAGTTTGAAAGTTGTGCGACTAAATAGGTCTCAAGTTTCAGGCGAATTTACACACACACAAACTTTCTACTTATTTTTTAATAGTTTGAAATACGTGAATGATCATTTGCGGAATTCGATTACTGCTTCATACCACTGATTTGACATTATTCCATTTTCCTGAAGAAAGTCGAGATTGAAAGCGAGATTGGTAACGGCAATAGAAAGACGAAACAAGCGAACGATTTTGAGTGAGAAAGCATAGGAACAACGGCTAGAAAAAGAGTAAATTCCTCGACTGACTCGTAATGATAACAGTTCATTCTTCAGAGGCGAGACAGTGTTATCCAGGGTGTCTTTTATTGTACAAGTTGCTTAAAAGTTTCATTAGTCCAGGATTTATTCGATAATTACTTAGGATAATATTTAATTTTAATCTGATTATCATGTAGGAGGAGAAAGTAGTGTGCGGAGGGCATGCAAAGGTCATTGCAAAGCAGCGTTATCGCCTACACACATGAATGGAGGGAGAGCAAGCATTTACACAGTCTGATAAAGGCAACTTCAAGGGCATTCCAACAAGTTCAAGTTTGTCCTTCTCTTTGCTCTTTATTCAAACATCCGCAGATAGGGAAAATTTTACGATTGAGATATCAACGGATAAGAGAAAAGTCGTTTGGGCGAATTCAGTCATTCAGTGGAATTGGCCTCGGACTATCCAGAGGCGGAATTTTCGAATCGAACGGAATCTCTCGAACGAATGGTCCTTTCTCATTTATGTATGTTTCCGGTCATACTCTCTTAATTTTGGTTTAAAAAGTGGTTCAACCGACACGAAGTGCATTGGCGAGTCACCCGGGCATACAGATATGCTTACTTATCACACATTCCCACACGAAGAAATTCAAATTGTTTTATATGTACATTATATTGCACCAAATGTTTTTGAAACACATTTTCAAGACGTTCATTTTTTCATGACATTATTTTTGTTTTTCATTAGAATTAATGCCGAAATAAAATTTTTAAGATAGTGCCATAATTATTTCTCCTACTATTATCGTTGTGATTTAAGACTTAATAATGAGACTGATTAATTATAGAGAATTAATATGAAAGAATCAGGGGTTGAAATCGGTTTCTGTAGATTGCTTAGTTAAACTCTTCATCCTGAATAAATTCAACTATTTCTCAGGAAAATATTTTACCTGAAAACGACCTAATAATAATTATAATAATTATAATAATAATAATTTTTCCCATTCCACGCGCCGATTGGAGACTTGCAGAGTGTTGATGTCGATGAATATTTTTACGATTTCTTCCGTCGACAAAGATAGTTGTCGATTCTTTTCACTCGTAACATTTCATTCAATAAATTTTCGAACTTGAATTTATACCAGCGGATGCCAGGATTCATTCCCCCTCACATTGCACCTAAAAACAAGGTAAATATGTATTGTAAATGGAAAATATATCGAACCAATCCATCTGTACAGCTGCGCACCTTAAAATTACTAGAAAGTGAAGTGCATTTTCTTCAATGAATCGCAAACTATTTCCAGTCTATCATACATAAGCCATATGCATTTCTATAAATGCAAAAACCTACGCAATGGGCAAAAAACCTTGGATCTTTCCTTATATCTATACACTCACTGAAATCACTTGATGTAAAGCAGTAAAACGTTCTCAAAGATTTGCCTTTACTATAGTTTATATTTAAAGATCATTCTATGAGACTTCAATTCAAATGGCGATATTTTGTAAGAAAAATTAATCGAATTCGAGGGAAGACATTTTTAAAATTGTTAAATCATGAAAATGCGTTATTTGATAAAATAAAATTCTCGCAATGGAATGGAAGGGACTTGACGTTGAGGCGACTTTCAGTTCAGGAATCCAATTTGCTCGTTTATGTTTCGCTCTCCTCAAATGCAATCGATCAAAAGACAAATTGACACTTGTGCATCAGTTATCGAGTAAATGCTAATTTAAAAGGATTAACATTTTTATGAGAATAATTTGAGATGCGGCATCGAAAGGGGAAGAGAGCAGTTAAAGAGCAGATGGCTCAAATCATGGCTAGGAATATCGTGGGAATATCTTTCGCATGAATATTTCAACAGAGATTGTTACGCATTCTAAAGTATCTGCTAGTTTTCCTGAAGTCAATTATTCTTTACCAATCACTGCAAGTATGTTACAAACATGATTTCCCTCTAATTTAAGTGGCTTCCGAAGAGCGTATATGGTCCGTAACGGAATATTTAAGTGAAATCTTTATATTTATAGTAAACACCCCCGTCGAGCATAACGGAACTTAATTTATTTAAAAATGTTATCGTATACACCTGGTCCTCCAAAGTCAGAACGTGTCAATTTTATGTCTGTAAAAATGCAATCTATTTTTTTCCGGTAAATGGTTTGATTGGTAGCGGATGAATTGCGAATAAATTTGCTCATAATTAAATGTACGAGGGAATCTTTTTTTCGATTATAAATACTAAATCAAAATTCGTAAAACGTTTGTAATTTACAACTTTTACCCGTAAAATTAGCAAGAAAAAATATTATCATCTCCTAACTGTAAATTTTTCTTTTCTCCAATGATGGAACTCAATGTAAATTGAATAATAATTCTATGCAGTTTATCCCATATACAAACAACCGCTTTGAAATAGTGGGTGCAACGGAGACACTACTAGTAAGCAAATTATATACAAGGATAAAAACATAGATTAGAGCATCCATTGACATTGAAGTTATTTATATATTTGAGGATACATAAACGCCATATTCAAATTGGAAATTATTTTACCAGCACTTGGGCTTGTGTATTATCGGATTAAGACTATAATGCATTAGAAATAATGCGTCATCTATTTAGAACTGAGTACCACCTCCGGCTCACGAGGCTAATTTTGTTTGTTTCTGAGCCTCGTTGCGAATGTGACGCATTCGTTTCTTTGGTGAGAGGAGAGAAAAATCTCTCGGAATATAAGAATTATCTTCGCTCAGAAGTTGAAAGAGTTTCTGCCTTAAGTCCATGAGAGATTCTTAATAATATAGATTTCCGTTTTGGCGGTACAAAGTACACTATAAGGAAGAATGGTTTCATAGGATTGCAACAGAAAAATAAAATTCCTTCCGTTGAGCCCTACAATAGTAACTTCTTCAGTTGGCTACACTGGTTGAGTGGGCGAACCCTCTCCTCATTTACAGATGAGGGATCGTGGCAGTGTTTAAAATAGTCGAATCATTCGAAAGAAACAATCCCATAGCGATATTACATGTAACATGTGGAAGGCGCATTAAAGTAGAATACTCCGTACCTGTACATCTTAAGGGATTTCATGATCTGTACTCGAAAACCCAACACCTATTAATATTCTCCAATTAATGCCTTGGCAGAAGATGAAAACGTCTCTCTACAATTACTGTCCGAAGTAAAACGGAAATTCGCTGCTTAGAGAATTGCACACTATTTGTACAATTGACAATTCCATCTTTCCCTCGGATTACATCCAAAGCCTTGCCAATAGAATCCATGGAGAAGTTGGCGATCAATTTAATGAAAATCTTACAAATATGATTTTTATTATACGGCTTGCTTTATTGAAATGGTTACATTTGAAACTGATTTTCATTAGTTTTGAATATTAAAAAACCTTTCCTTGAAAGGACTCATCAAATGCAATGAATCACATCCTTAGAGTAGAATATCAAAAGTCGGGAGCAAAGAAGCGAATCACCAGAGGAACGATTTCAACGCCTGCGTTTGCCTAATTCGGAATAATGGAGTGGACGGTAAGTAAGCATTTACCGTTTCTATCGAAGGTCATCAATTTGAAGGCTGACGAAATTGATTTACCACAGAATCACCTACTGTAGTCGAAGAACAATTTCCAAAGCAATATATATATTCGCTAAACCGTAAATCTTTAAATAAAAACGGCCAATTTTTTGACCAGCAAACAAGGATGGAAAGCATACAATATTCCCTGTTTTTTTTCCAAGTATTCGAGTTAGCGTACATACATTCGCGAAAATTCTCGAAAATGCATTTATTAGCCGAGTCCCGGAAGAAACACAGTAATTGTTTTTGGCAAACATAATTCGTTGTTACGTTACTCAAGGAATAAACAAAAGCGTAAAAAGACATTCGCAACTGAGAATCGAACCCAGAATGCAGAAGACATGTAGAGTTGCCTCTATATAGGAAGAAACTGACTGTGAAATCAATTAAAATAAAAATCGGTCGATATTACGAAGTACATCAATTTTAAACAGCGGTACAATTGAATTAACGACCGCTACGATCCTCACAAAAGCGCATGTTTAATCGTTAGCGGAGGAGTCACTGGGGTCTGTTGGAATATGCAGAAGGCTGAGGAGATAAATAGCGGACGATTCTTTGCGACCGATTCGAGTGCATCAATGAAACAACGTCCTCCAAACAAAACACCGTTTCTTTATTCCTACGCTCTCTTCAGAGCACCTTTATTTTTACAGCAGTTGTCGAGGCGTTCCCCTCTTGGCATAACAAGTGACAAATCCCACGCGCCCTCCATCTCAATGCGCTTCGTACATTGTTCATATATGCAGCACTTCTTCGTTTGCTGAAATACAGGACTTACAGGAAGTGCGCTGTAAATCTCAAGAGTCGGCTGACGCTTACGGCGTCGCAGTTAAGTCATCTTCAGGAAGTAAATGTTTCATCGATGAACGGTTAAAAACGCTGATGCAAGAACGTGTGTTTGCGGACAGGACAGCAGCAGTAGCGATGGTATATCCCATTCGCGTCAGGAAGGCGTCCCGAGAGAGGGGAAAAAGGTGGAGGAGATGGGGGTCTTTTGATGGGTAATTCCCGCTATGCCTAATGCTTTCTCCTGCTCAGGAAGCACTGACTCCCCTATTTTCTGACTTGGACTAAGCCCATCTGCGCAGTAGGCTACTGAGTGAGTGCCTTCCTAACGCCAATGAGCTGTACAATGGTAAAGGTTGGAAAGATTGCATGGAGATGGCTCAGAAGACGGAGGTAAGGAGGCTTGTGCTCATGGCCAAATACACCACAACACAAATTGAAAATTTAATAGGACAGTCGGTAGTTTCATCAGATACACCAACAACGGGTCCTCATCAACGGGTTTGTGAAACCGCCGTATAACCGCATGTTTATATGCAAAGTATGTCGCAAAAATAATATTATATAAAAAGATCGAGATTAAGTATATATTTGATATATCTATCGAAAGCACTATTACACAAATATTACAGCTTAATTATATGCATACACCTTTATTTTTTATCCAGCCGAAATATTTTCGACGAGTTTCTCGTTACAAAACTTATTTTAAATTGAATAAATTACAAAATTTATTACAGTGGTACCATGAAATCCGAATTTAATTCATTCCGAGCTCGTAAGTCAAAATTCTCGTATCTCAAAACAATTGTATGTACCAAAAACAAACAAAATTAGAACAACACGACAGAAATGCTTCTGCGGCGAGGTAAACACGTGAATTGAACGCACCAATCTTGTCGATGTGAGCGGTGGCTCGCTACGCCAACTGGTTGTGACGTCACCGAGGCTGGCTTCCCATCTCAAATTCTGACTCGCAACCCAGGCAAAAACTGGACCTAGTAGTGACGGCTCGCTTCTAAAACTACTCGTACGTTGGAGCACTCGTATCTCATGGTACCACTGTAACAGTATTATTAAATGTACTTCGGCAACTGAGGTAATTCCGTACCAACGAGCTCCCATCGGGAACAGCTTTCCGAAAAGGCGAACGTGCTACCCACTTAGGTATCCGAAATGCAATAACAAAATATAAGAAACAAATACATAAAATCAACATATTTCACGACTGCACGACTGGGTATAGCATTCCGCTAATAAAGTCTAACATAATAAAGTTATTTCACTGCTATTGTTTCATAATTATTTATTAGCCGAGATTCTCGTTGATTCCCAATGGAGAAATAAAAAATTGAGAAATGCAAAACAAATTGCGGTTCAATAGAATCACAAGAAAACGTTAGAGTGACTAATTAAAGAGAGGAATAATTCTTTACTCAAGCAAAAGCACATTTTGTCAATTCATCATCGGTGACGGACGGACGGAAGTTCACGTTGACGGACGAACTTTCACTTTTGAATGTATCTGTGCTATTTGTAAACGAAGATTTAAATTGAGAGTAGAAAATAAAGACGCAGTAAATGACCCAATGCTGTTCTCGAGGAAGAATACAGAAGTAAATGTGAAATTTTCTTTGTACACCTAATTTTTCCTAAAAATCACTTCATAGTCCCCCATAGTTTTCCCTTATCTTTTCCTGAACCGATAAATGCCTTGTTTTCTCATATTATTGTTAGTGAAAAAGCAACTTATAACTATCTCCCTTGGTTATTCAAGCTGATAGAGAATCACTCTTAATTGGTCGTTAATTCAACTCATCGGATAGTCATTGTAAACGCGATATACAAAACTCGCTCATTTTCATTTATAATACTATTTATTTTCATTATTACTTTTGAACGTGCCTCAATTCCCTGTCTGTTCTTAAATGCATGAACTCGTATTAAAAAAATCGGCTTCGTCGTAAGCGAGAGCGAGTATGAAATTTCTCGTATATCATTAGAATCCTCGCAATTACGAATCGAAAGCAGTATTCCACGACAAAAATAAGTCTTTATTCAATGTGACTTCTTTTGATGTGTGTCTCGATTTCGTATGGCAATTCCTTCTTGTCAAATTTTACATAAAAAATAAACGCGGCAAGCGATAAAAGTGAACTTTATATGAGTGAAGTTGACAATGCTTCAGCTCATCTGGAGTGAAACTGAGAAAAGATAATGTGTGTGTAATCGGTGAATAAAAAGTAGCCTATGATCTGCGCAAGGAAGACACTTGACGATCTTTAAAGTTTGAAAGTTGTGCAACTTTTGGTTCTTCAGTCGAACGTGTACACCGTACTAACTTTCTACTTTATCCATAAATTAGATTTTATTATTTAAAGAGAAACTGATTCGATCATTTAATACGATTCCTACCTGGTTGCACCAATGGCCGTCGGAAAAGCTCATAGTACTAAAAATCGATATATTTTAGTAATACGAGTATTATTGAAACAGGAAGAGATTTCTTGATAAATACCCAACAATCACTTTTTTTAAATACTTCATTATAGTGGTCATATGAAAGTTAGTCAATAGCCAACGAACGTTTCTGGAAAAAATTAATTTTAGCACGAATTCGAGATATTATAATAAACGTTTAAACTCGATTTAAGAAAGAAAAAGCGAGGGAGGACAAACAGAGAATGCATTTCGAAGTGTTCGATAAAAACTTATAAATTGATGTGATATTAAGAGAGAGGAAAGATTTTAACGCTCAACGTAATAAAAAGTTGAATATATAAGTTAAGAATGTTCTATTAAACAAATTTAAATTGTTTGTGATACGAAAATTAAGGCAGAAAACTTCTAAGTTAGCGATAGCGATTTCATTGCTCAGCCATAAAAATGAATGAGATCAATTTTCAACGAGTTTAATCTATAAAAAGAAATTTTTAATTGAAATATTGACAATTCAATGATAAAAAATATCTTATATTTTGACAAAAAGCATCAGAGAGAACAAGGAAACCGGTCTGATAAGAACTTTCAGAAAAATCGTCCTCTTATTTGAACTGTGATTGCAGATAAACGTCAAAACAAATATAAAGATAAGTGTGAGGACGTCGCAAAAAAGAAAGGCGCAGATGGAGAAAACGCTTACTTAAATCGTCCGATTGATGAACAATCAGAATAACACGAAGAAATTGACACAAAACACAATCATATCAAGTCTTAGAATCATCAATACCGAATAATACCAGATATATTCAAGGGCTTGAGATTTTAGATAAGTAAATTCGCATGATATTTATACAAGAGATCACAAATGCGCTGTATTATAAGGTTTTCGATCGCTTTTGAGCAATTTTCGATAGGAAAACAAAAGCTCATTGTTTTCAAAGGGTTTTCGAATCCCATTTGATCTGGATTCCCGGAATGAATAATGGCGATATTCAGAATCTTATTGAAGAGGAAGCATGTGCGCAATTGATTTGTTTGATAAAGCAATAAGTAGGTGACACAAATATAACGACTTCTGTTATTATATTGCATACTCATTCAGAAAATACACAGATATCAAGCTGGAGATTCCAGTTCCTTAGTATTAGATTTCCTGTTCTACATTTGTCTACATGATTCGCAACTCATGTGAGAGCTCTCGTTTGCTTTTATTTGTGAAGAGCGCGACACTATCTATAGTGTCTCTATAGAGAGATGCATTTACCGGAAGTGAAAAACCTCGATAAATTAATAAAGGGTGAGAGATATCCAAGTGTCCTGATAAAATCAAGATGGGAAAATACATATTCGAATTGATTTCCAACCTTTATTTTATCACAAGTTCGTTCTTTTCTTATCCCATAATTTTATGCGTCTTTTATGCTGGATGAGTCGTCGTGTTCTTTGTGGACTTGGAATCACTGAAAGCGCTTTCGAGAACAGTTCGTCAATGCAACGAGGCGTGGTTGGGTGTTCAAGCAACTTGGGATGATCGCAGGAGAAACAAATGATGGTGCTGTGAAAACAGTGCGGCGTTGAAAAAGGATAAGAGGGGGAGAGTGTGTTTAGAGGAAACAGAGAAGCGATTTTGGGCGGAATATAGATGAGGATTTGAGCTCAAGTGCCGGCATTTGAAAAGGTTGCTATGAAGCGGTTATCATTAGAAGAAATAGGATTAGCACTGTAGAGAAGAGTGTGTTTGAGAGGGAATTACGTGAAGGAGCGATGGAATACCAAAAAGAACAATTGGAGAGGGATTTGGAATATTTGCGGGCGAAATGTGTTTTCGAGTAGAAGAGGTAAACAAAAATGGGCTCAAGAAATCCTCGGCGTATTTGGCCGACCACGATGGTGTCGAAATAGACAGCAGTGAAAATGAAGAAACCCATTGACATGGCTACCATTGGTTTATAAGATGCAACGGTAGCCACAGAAATGTGCTAAACTCTTAATTTATTTGTATAATATTCAACAGAAAGACGAAAATTACTGTTTCTTTAGCATCTCTTCAATTCAGCTGCAATCCTTTGATTCATTCACATTTCTTTTGTGAAACAGGAGAAATTAATCTAACATAAAGTATTCTTTATGTCAATGACAAGCGCTAGCGAGTATTGATGAAATACTCGCTAGCGCGATATTATATGATATATATTCGCAATTTGAAGGGATTTAGAAAAAGGAAGGTTCATAAAATTTGTAATTCGAGTGAAATACCGACCGATGCTGCACTACTGCTGCAGATCAAAACAGAAAAATATTTTGTTTTTTGGCCAAATTGAGAATTATATAATTTTAATAGACTGATGATCGTCCCTTTTCTACATTCGATGCACTTGAATGTTAAACGATCATTTTTACGAGTTTGTGAGCATTTAATTCTTAACCTATGTTGAGTGTTGTTGTTCCGTACGTGATGCAAAGGTAAATGTTGGAGTAACTTAAATTTATTGTTAAAATCACAATAAAGTTGACAAACGTGTGCAATTCCACAGTATAAAAGAGACACGACCGGTTTCGGCGTACTACGCCATCATCAGGTAAGTTTATTAAGTTTGATTTTAAATGTTGGAGTATTTATTAAAAGCCAATACGTCCTAAAAATCAGTTTCATCTATTGTTATGAACCAATATACCTATGAAGCTATCCATTTGTAGCAAAAGAAACTTCAGAACATGAAAAATGACCAGAAATATTTGGGAAACAGATTCTGGACGTCGCACTTGCATTTTTGCGAATTTGTAGGCGCAGAATTAATAAACCATTTGTGATCCTGTAAATGTAGACGCCTTCAAAATCCCGGATGGTATACGTTATTTTTCGAAAAATGCGAATCATTCGATTGGCTACAACTCATGCAAACAGGAACATTCACTGCAGTAACTTCTTCTACTTATAACAAGTCCTACGTAGTTCATTTTAGTGGTCATTTATTTCTTGATTTTAGTGGTTCATGTGTAGTGTATTCGGAGAGCAGATTGTAGAATTGGAAGAGCTAAAAGAAAAGGAGTGTATCTGAGAGGCGAGAATGTATATTTTGCGTCCATCAAAATAGTGTGGGGAGGATTCAGATTTCTAATGAGCGTCCTTCCTACTTGTATTTCCTACGCAAGTAAACAAGAGGAGTGCTTTCTCACCGACGACTAAAATAATAAAGAAATCGACGCGAAGAGATTACCCCTTAAACAGCTGCCGCTTTCTTAAATGTTGTCCGCTATTACGCTCGATAGCGGTATCGGAGATCATCATCTCTGTTACAACTAGAGTAATGGCGGATATTTTCCTGTTACAGTGTAACTGCGAGAGATTTGCATCGACTTATTGCATTTATTAAAGATTTTTGCCAATTTTCTCGCGAATATATTATTGTGATACTCATCGCAGCTGAAAATACCAAACACGTGCTCGAAATTATGACAGGATTGGAACTAAAGCAAAAATATCAAAGGAAATGCTAATGGCTTAAATCTCGACTAAAATATTTAACATCGAGCACAGCATTAATAGAGATTGTTAAAATGGAAAAGAGAATCACCGCAGATTTTTCTCAGAATATCAGTTATGAGTAGCGCACGAAATAGTTCATTGTTCAACACAAATTAATTAATTTTTCTTTGAACATTTGAACAGTTTGCACGGTAAAGCCGTGCGGCTGAATCCCAAGGAATAATAAGTGTGAAAAATAGGGACACGAACCCAGGTCTTCCACTTTCCGGGCAGGTATTCTAACCATTGAACTACCATGCGATACTGTCCCAGACATGTCGATATTTTTCACCCTTGTTATTCCTTGAAAATATGAATTATCTTGCGGAATACATTTGTCAAAATTAATTCCATCGCTGGGATACTACAGCATCCAACGCGATTACCGAAACTCAATTTTAAAGATTAATTAAATGTCACACCTGATTTTAAAAATTTTGATTACATATGACTTATTTTAGTAAGCAAGAAAGATGTTTGTAGAATATCAAAAAAGTCAATTTACTCAAGTGTTTGCAAAAAGATCATTCTTCCCGAAAGAAAAGAAATCACCTAGTCAAATATCGTATTTGTGGGTATAACATTATTTTCGCGACTATTTACTGATTCAGTGCAATTTCAGGTACCATAGACTCCCTAGATTTCGCATGGGGACGACAGAAAATTCAAGAAACCTCAATTATTATCTACAATTATTCTTCAACATTTCGATTAAACTGAACTTTCTACAGATTCAAAGTATTCATTTTATAGATTCTATAGATTAGTACTGTCGTACCGGTTTAAGCATTAGGATTTCTATAAGTTGGCCTTTGAAAGTATCGCGAATATCTCTTGGGATTTCGGATAAATCGATTTTGAAATGGTTATTAGTATCCACGCATAATTCAAGTATCTAGAATCATTTTTAAACGCTGGATAGACGCAGGCTTCCTTTTAAATGATCGTCATCGCCATTTAAGTCTTCATGATTCTCGGAAATTACTGAATTGCTTCTTATGGTCAAAGAATAATAAAATGTCGATCTTTGAGACACAAGAGTCCATTTTGATGGCCGAAAAAGGGAATCTTGTTTAATGATATCGTCCGCCCTGTTTAACTCAGACATAAGGAAACCTTTAGGCGATGAACAGTCGCCTAAAGGTTTCCAGTCACCTAAAGGTAACAGTCTCTACGAAAGACAATTCCCTTGGAATGGAGGACTCGCATTGCATGCAGTATATTGTTTTTTTCTGTGAAGGTTCCATTAACTTTACTTCGCTAGTCCATGAACTAAATCGGACAGTAAAATTCCGATTGAAATTTGTACCAAATATTGAAACCTTCATTCAATATATATATTACTAAACAGAGCAGTTTAACATTTTATATGAACTAATAGAAATTGTAAATTACAACGAGGTATGTACATTCTCCGCGATTCGGCATAGCAGCTTATGCGGCCCGCAGGGGATAAAGACACCGCTTTTCTAAAACCTCCAACAAGTTGATTGTGTATTTTAAAGGCGAAACGATCTACTCGAGCACTAACACATCCGATCAAGGAATGCCTTCATTACCTCCCCTGAATTTCGCGTGTTTGCTCCTGCCGGCCCTTGCAGCCACAGGCCTCCACCGGCCGCTCGTCAGAGGGATAGATCCAAGGTCAGATGAGGGGGCCCCAGCACGTATTTATTTAGACCCCCGAAGGGAAATCGAGCCGAAGCCCTTTAAAGAGAATGAGATCTCAGCCTCCACTGAAATGATTAGTCCACTTTGCATCTTTTCAACAATTGCGATGGGCAATTTTAATTCTATTTAACTCAAAAGCGGACGAATCGAACAATTTCTTTACTTCGCCCACAAATACTAGATTTCTGCGTAATATCTTTGATGCCATCAAATCTGTTTATATTTCAAGAGACTGTAGAAATTTCGAAGATTACAAATATGACTTTTCATTCCGAAGTATTTCCCTTTTCTGCTTCGGATTCTCCTCTTTTACGTAAATTATGTGAGCTGCTCAACAACTGCTTAGGAGAAGATTTTTTTTCGAAGTCCGTTTTTCTTAAAAGTCATATTAGTGACGCCATCCATCAGAGGAAAATTAAAGGCTACAGTTCTTTTATTGGAAAATAAAATATTATATCACTGAAGCATAAAAGTTAAAAGTTACACTATACAAGTGTTCATGAAACAAGAATTTGCATTAGCTCACAATCCCTTAACCGCAAAGTTGCCAGGTTTTTGAATGCTCATATCGGGATAATTTATAGAAGGGTGGAATCTATAACAATTAAAGTCGGGATAAAAATGGGACAAATAAGAATAAAAAATCTAAGTAAAATCAATACTAACTAAAAATATTCTAATTATACCAATGACAAGTTCATCAAACTGCATGAGAAATGACAACATTAAATGCTTTTGCAAATCGTGAGTAGAACGAAATTCATTATTCTCTCTCTAGTTTCGATATTTTCAATAATATACAAGGAAATTTTGAAATTCTGTGTTTTGAATATTTTGCTTTAACTGAAAAAATTTGCTTCTAAATTTGAGAGAAACTTGTAATTTCTGACAGCTCTGTGTAGCTGCGATAAAATTAAATATTCTATCACGAATTGCATTATTTTTTTAAATATAGCAAAAGTGAACAGTGGGACATTCAAAGAATGATTCAGAAAAACTCCGTGAAACAGAGAAATTCCCGACAAAACCGGGACGTCCGGCATTCTTATTTACGCAGTAGGCGAGTTTTTAAGATTATTATTCAAGACTACATCTCATAGTGACGACACCCATCACAAATTAGTGAAGCAGGCAGTCCCCTACTCAACTGGCATTATGTTGGCGACATGTTCACCGTACAATAAATTAATATTCTTAAAAAATACATAAAAGGGTAGTATTATAAGATAAAATGCTCACCTAAAGTTCGAATTTTATTCCTTTTACTTCAAATAAACATATCGATTGTAAAGGAGGCGGTGCTTCGGGAGAAGGCAGTGACTTACAGAAGACGGACGAGAGTGAAAATAAAAGACGGAACAAGTTTACTGACCGCCAACGAGTTCCACGAGAAATACGAAAATCGTCGAGGAGGAAACCAAAAAGAAGTGGAGTTAAATTCATAGCGAAGCGCATTTTGCTCCAAACAAAAACTCATTTACTATGTTTCTCTACTTTGGTCTTCCTCTTCGATGAACTCGTTTTTTGATGTGCGCGATTGCCAAATCTGCACAAGTTCGAGAGAGAGAGAGAGAGACACTTTTCGATTCTTTGGATTTTATGGAAGTTGTAAGAGGACGATTGAGGACGTGATTTCAGGGAGAGATGGGTGACAAAGCAAAAAGCTTTGTATCATAAAACTGGAAAATAAATTTAAAGCATTCAATACGAAACCAATAGTCGCATCGAATGAATCTATTTAATCCGATTGTCTGAATTTCTATACCATTCATACAGTGAAGTTAAACTTAAGCTTCATCAAACTTCAAGTTAAAAATCCAATCGTAACACGATTATCTCCGGTAAATTTGCACGATTAATAGGATATGCACATCTTATACTATTGTATGTACTAAGAAACTGTCTACTATTAAACAAAATATTTTAATGCCGTAAATTATTCCTTAATTCATCTTTGTCAACTTTAAGAAATTGAAATTCATTCCGTATATCAATGAATTCGGATAACATTTCGGAGATGCTAATTTTTGCACCCTTTGCAATATCTATTCAAGAATTTGTTACAATATTTATTGAGATGTCCCAGAGCACGTTTAGATTGGTAAGTCCTTAGCGAGGATAATGACAAGCTGGAATAGGTGAGGCGTTGAAGGGAACCTCAGTACAGGAGGCGACTAAACTCTCAAGGGCACGTTTGTTTACTAAAACTGGCAACGCCGCAACGGCATATAAAAAAAGAGGGAGAAAATAGGAGGGAAAATGGACCCTGGAGAGAATTAAGGATAACCACGAGACCGGTTCTCGGATGGAGGTGACAACGGGAGATTGAGGGGAAGGAAAATCATTTTTTTTCTGACGAGTGGTTGATACACGGATAATTTGGGTTTCTGAATAACCTCGAGGGAAACAAGAGCTTCGGATTGGTGATATTGATGGGAGAAACAGCAGATTTCATCAAAGTAGCTCCAATTTTTCCATACGTAGCGCCATTAATAGAAGGACTCTTGTCTAAAAGCACTACACAACACCAATACTCAGTAGTGGACTCAGATGTGGAACTTCTATCATGATACAGGTTGGCCGAATAGTAATGCCCCATATTTTTCTCCAAAACCGATGCTAGTAATTAGAAATTGTAGATTCGAATTCTTTGACTTTAACCGCATGCACGAGCATAGTTTCAGTTTTCTCCTATAGATAGCACAGCTGTAGGAAGTTTTCGAAATGGAGTCTGACCGTGGCAAACGTTACAGACAGAAGTGCTGTGATTAAAATTCTTTGCGTTGAGAAATTAACGGTAGGGAATATTCACATACGGTGTGTAAAGTTAATGGAACATCTGCAGTCGATTCGGTTGATTGCAGTTTGTTTTTGGGTATGGAGGGAGAGTGATCAGAAGGCAGTCGAAAGTGATAACATGGGTCTATGACCAGAGCGAGGACTGGTACCGACAGGGCATACATGCCTTACTGAATCGCTAGAGGAAGCCAAAACAACTTGAAGGAACTTATGTGAAAAAATATATCGAGCAGATAAAACATCATTCTTTCATAATTGTTAATTTAATTTTTGTAGAATAAATAGTTTTTGAGAAAAAGAAATGTGGGGCAATACTTTCTGATCCTCGAAGGCGGTGCTACGGAAAACGGCGTGAGTAGGTGTTGTGCGAGATGATAACGATTTCTAAATTCTGTGGATCTAATTTAGAAAACTTAGGCATCGTTTTACGCCTTGTTTGTTGATTCGGATGCTCATTTTTCCTCACTTAAAGATGTGTATTTATTCA
This sequence comes from Ladona fulva, assembly GCA_000376725.2. Taxonomy (NCBI): domain Eukaryota; kingdom Metazoa; phylum Arthropoda; class Insecta; order Odonata; family Libellulidae; genus Ladona; species Ladona fulva. Next base: position 1,154,375 of record KZ308199.1, on the reverse strand, counting down.
CGTGAGATTCAAAGTCGAAATACATCGATGCTACAAATCCAGAAGAGTAAAAAAGGAAGGTCAATTTACTTTGGTGAGAATAAATTAATATCCAATCTTGATCCACATCGTGAAGCATTTGTTGACTGAGTGTCCCTTAATTAGTGAGGGTCATCGTCGTTGGACCAATTCCTAGAAAAAGGAATCGTTGTGTGAAAGGCTGGGAAAACGAATGGCGTGAGAGAAGTTCGGAATTAGCGGAGCGATTGAAATAAAGATGATTGTTACTTAATTCGGTGTGATTTCCTTCACATGCGAGCATCTTTAGCGAAATACAGGAAGAAGCCAATTGACGGTCGAATCGCCACTGTCCCCAAATAGGAAACCGTGAAAAAATACATTGCAGCTACGGAACATAAACAGATTGAGCTGAAATAGGCTTTGGGTTTCTACTTTCCTTTGGGAAGCGATTTCATAACAGCGATTTCATAATACAAGGAAGGGAAAATACGCAGAAAAAGAAAAGAGTCGTGTGGTCCCAAAAATTCGGATAATACGAATGACATCAGCGTGGAAAATTTTACTGCGAACTACTTTGAAATGCTCAAGCAAGCATATGCAGATAATCCTAAAGACTTCTGACCACTTCTGAATGATTCTGGCACATCATGAGTGATTCTTAAGAAACTAAGAGAAACCAATGGTTAATTTTATTGTTATAGAGTTCCACATAGTAAGCTTAACAACAAATTTGTAAGTGTAATACATTTTGGGAGCGTAAGAATGGCATACAAATATTCTTCAATGTTGATTTGAGGGGGGAAATGGCCCTTTTGCCTGAAAACAGAGCGGAATTGCTCACTGTAGTTATGTCATAAAAATTAGAAAATACATATTTAGAGAATTAAAGATTGATTTCGTTTCTCGTTAGTTTAGCCAATGAGGAAATAACCCAATTTTCACCACGAATGAATCTCCAGTTTTATTAATTTGTCAAAGTTGAGGAATGAAATGAATCAGAAACCCATATTACTGCTCATATTTACGTCTCGGCGATGGACATCGCTAAAGGCCAAAAAAACGGATGTTTTTTGGATCAGAAAATGCTTGACGAAGACTGATTTACAGGACTAATTATAAGAATATTTCCGTAAACAATATGGTTCGACCTGATTTGGTCAGGAATATTTTTATTTGATGATATATGGTCAAAGAATATTCGATGCAGGTTATTGAAACTTCCGTCACATTGGCTAAAAATAATACGACTTTATTATAAATTGATGTGCCGATTCCAGTCGAAGTAAAAGATGAGTAATTGAGAAGAGCGGAGCGTCCTTGGAAATGTGGCGAATGGCAAAGGTGAATGAACCGAAGCGCTCAGCTGAAGGGGATTTCGTTTGTTCATTTGAAAGTCGACGCAATTCTGCAAACATATGGATACTCCTAAGAACTCACTTCTCTGTATGGAGCATCTTTAGACTAACAATTAAACATTTTAAGTCATATTATCATTTCTAAAAAATACAATGAACATATTATTGCATATAAATTAATGTCTCACTTTCATTATATCCGCGTTATATTTATTATTACAATTCAAAACTTTTATTAGATTACAAAGAAATACACAACATCGAATAGAAGTAATTACAAGTAGTTAAATAAAATGTTATAAACGTGAACTGGACAAGTAGAAAATGTATTTTACAGATCATAACAGTAAATGTGTTGAAAGCAGAATGGAGTATACCGCAGATTGAAAAGGTTTGAAGCGAAAAATTCGAGCTTCAAATTTACTCGAGTATTATGGGAATTAATAGGGCCATTTTCAAATTTAATGATGTGTAATGTGATAAGAAATAATAGCTTTAATTTATTTATAAAATTTAAAGTGCGGCGACACACCTATTTAGACATTTAGTAAGAAATTAAAAATCGTCAAAATAGGAAAATATAAATAAAAATGTAATATTTAAAATAAGCTAAGAAATGTAGGCAGCCCTAAAATTTCCTGAAATGAGAGTATTGAAAACAAATAAATGTCCTAATGTTAGAAAAATAAATGGTCAATGAAAGGGAATGGAAATTTAATGAAGAGGAGATGCAAAAGAAGAGCGGATGATAAGAAAAGTGTGGGGAAAAATTGTGAAGCAAAGAGATCTAACGAGAATGTTCGTTATTAACACGAAACTAGGAAAATAAATTCAGAGATGGAAATTATAATGAAATATGAGTAGTAGTAGTTTATAGTATTGAAATCGATAGACTCGTAGAGGGCTCAGAGAGACAAAAGGCCGAAGCAGGAATAAAATCGGAAGTTCATAATTATGAAAAAAAGTCAAATTTCTGTTCAAAGTAGAATATTAGAATGAGTCCAAAATGGGAAGCAGTCTTAAGAGTCAAAACAAGAAGAAAAAAGGATAAAAATGCAAGGAAGAAGGTCAACATTGCAGTTGAAGCGTTGGTAACCTCAAATTTTTACCACGATCAAGGATCAATCACGATAATCGATCGAACCGATAATTCCGATCGAAGATTCGAAAAAGCATTTTATAAAAAAACAACTGTTAACTACTTAATATGGATATAAGGAAACGGTTCGTAAAATCTGTGCACTGAGTATTTATTTGTATCGACCGAAGCAGCAACAAAAAAGGAATATTTGAAGCAATAAAGGTGCGAAGTTACAGTAGAATGATGCAAATAAAAGAAACAGAGAGGTAAACATAATTAGCTCTTAATTTCCTTTCACTCTCCCCTTCTTTTCTTTCACACATCTTTTCTCCTATTTTGTACATTTGTATTTCTAACACTACTATCTATAATGTGTTTATAATCTCTTTTCTGCAAAAATACATCCAATATGTATTGATACTTTAATGGCAACTGAATTTGAGTTCCTTTTTTACCTTATTGCCTATAATTAGAGGATTTATCGTAATACATACATACATACATACGTCTTTATTTACGGGCGAAATTGGGACCAGACAGTCCCGTCTTACATTTAACCCAAAACAGTTGAAAATTTAAGGAACAGTTGAAAATTATATAATAGAATTATTATTTACATACTTAAGGAATAACATCACATAAAAAATACAAATTAAAAAAGAGAGGAAATAGAGGTGAAGGTGTAGAAGGAAATAGGGTATTCGATGTAAAGGGTTGATTTGGAGTTTATCCGTGTCTGTGGAGGTTTGATTTTGAAAGGAGGATTGGAAGTAGCGGTTCTTAAATATAGATAGTGAGGAAGTATTTTGAATATCTGGACGGAGAGCGTTCCATACTTACATGTAGAAACAAGAAAGGATTTATTATAGATTTCGGTTTTGTGTTTGGGAATTTGGAGTTGCTGATTATTCCTAGTGCAAAGATTGTGTATGCTGTACATCGTATGAAAAAACATTATAAATACTGAGGTTGGTTATTTCTGATTGAGAAGAACTGTGAGAGGAGGTGAAGATATAATCGAGCTTCAGCCATCCTAGATGATGGTAGCATTTGGAAACGTGGTAACTTTTTCTGAGATCACAGATGAATCGAACGCAGGAATTTTGAAGTTTATTTGCAAGCTCTTCAGAGAGATTATGGAAAACGACATCACAGTAATCAAAATGTGGAAGGATTAACCCCTAATTAGGCCCATTTCGCCGAAAAATAAAGTCGCACTTACGTATCTATGAATGGATGTGACCGTAAGTATTATAGCACGTGTATGAGTAAATTTTTGCAATTAAATGTGCCATTGCTACTTTATTTTCGAATTTTTATTTATTTTGCAAAACATGCGAGAATTTCATTTCCAAACATACCCGGATGCGATTTCATTTAGTCTTCTTTTACTGGTTCGAAATCGTGTCAAAGAAGAGCAAAAATGAGTGTGAGCGATTCATCCGACGCTTTGCGGACTCATTACTAATGTGGGAGTTACCCATCTCTTTCTTTATCATTACAACTCTAATTATTACGAGAATTCTGCCGTTCTTGGAGAAATACTTACCGGATGCATTGGAGGAGACGGGAAGTCATTTAGGTCAGCTGACAATCGCTGTCATTAGCAGTAGAGTGGAGTCGCTGCCTTTCAAATGCCGTCATTTGCTTTTGTTATGAAAACTTATCATCGGTTACTGCCGTTGCGATAATTTGAAGAAAATGCCATTACTTCCAAAGATCGTCCGGAGTCACTACAAGCGTTCAGGAAATTCAATAACTCTTACCTCAAATAAGAAATGCGAATCTCTGCAAAGTGACTTCATCTGTGAAAGCAATAATAGCTTCTTAGCTGGATGCAATTGTAGTGGATCACATATCTTTCTAGTTCCAGAAATGTGAAAAATGAATGCATTTTCATGGTTGTCCCAAATGTCCCTTTTAATGGGGAAATTCGCATGTCTGAATCTTCTATTGAATGTTCTGTAATATTGTGTTATGAAGAGACAGAGGCGTTTGCATTCAAGTTAACAGCGGTTACGAACAAGCGAAATATGAAACGAAGCAAACGATGCGAGATGCCCTCCGACAATTTTAAAAGAACTTATACGAATACTTGGTTGAGGACTCTAAAGCCTTTTGGTCTTACGTGCGTTAGGCCCAAGACAAAGAGCAAACGTAGGTTCATTAAAAGATTAAATGTAACTAACGATTCCAAGGGCTATGCAAACATCTTACGTGATTTTTTCCATAGCGTGTTTACGTCCAATAGTACATTAGGTACCTTACCAGAAGTTGATCGGTCTGAAGCGACGTCGAAAATCTCCTTCAGAAAGGACAGTATCATTAAACTTCTGCGACGGATAAAACCTAATAAAGCTCCTGGTCCTGAAAACATAAAGGCTCAGGTATTCAAGTAGGAAAGTTTAGTGGAAAGCGTAGATCCCTTTATTAAAGTAATATATGAAAAGTTTATGAGTGAAATCCGAAAGATTGGAAAATTGCGAGTGTTACTCCAATATTTAAATGCGGCTTAAAGGAGGATTCAGCGAATCATAGGCATATCTCTTTAACGTCATTCAGCGGTAAAATAATGGAACATATAATAGTTAGCTCCTTAATGGGCTTTCTCGACACGTCCAAATTCAAAGTGTAACACGGTTTTCGTAAGACGCGATCCTGCGAGTCCCAGCGATGTTGCGATGTTTTGAAATCCGAAAATAAAAGGCACGTGAACGCAATTTTTTTAATAATTGTTTAAATTAAAAGTTGATAGTATCAATGGAGAAGTAATACACTGGATTAAGGACTTTCTTTCCGACAGAGAAGAACGAGTAGTACTGAACGGGGTTCGACGGCAGTTGGTCGAAAGACAGCTGGTCGAATATAACTCATCGATAAGTTCATTATGAATAATAATGTCTCCTTTCGTCGACGAATTGACTCAGCGACGAATAATCTTTCGACTTATAGTCTCTTCGACCAATTGTCTCAACGAAGGAAAGTTTGGCGACGGGTAGTCCCATCAGTCGGTTGTTGTTTGACAAACTGTACCTGATCCACTGGACGGAATTGATTCTAACCTGGTTAAAGTGACCTCGGGCGAGCCGCAAAGTATTACTATCTTTATTAAACATCAACGACCTTAGCCATATCATTGATAGTTAAGTTAGGATATTTGCAGACGACTCGGCAATTAATAGGAAAATAGGAAGTATAGAGAAAAGATTAATCCTGTCGAATGATTTAGATCAAGTTATGAAATGGTGTGATAGTTGGCAATTAGAGCTCAATATAGGCAAATGTTCAGTAATTAATTTCTCCGAAAGAAAATCTATTGCCAATGATTATTCGTACAGACTCCGAGGGAAAACTTTATCAACAGTAGAATCGGTGAAATATCTTGGAGTAACCCTCACAAAAAACTTAACATGGAGCACCCACATCCGTTATATATGCGAATGAGCTCTTAAGAAACTCGGATTCGTTAAGAGAAAAGTCGGTAGGAGCGAAGAAACAATCCATATGCAACATCACGTTGCGCTGGTCAGTCCTCACCTGGAATATGCGTGTAGTGCATGGGATTCTGCAGAAAAGAGTTTCATTCGAGAATTAGAAAAAGTACAGAGAGGGGCGATAAATTTCGTATAAAATTGTTACGACTAATCACTGAGCCTGACTCAAGTGCTTCAGGACGCAGGATGGGAATCTCTAGATAATGGAAGAATTAAACAAATACTCAATTGATTAAATAATTTAGTAGAAGAAGTAGCCGATGCCATGCGAAATCATCCCATTATTATGGGATAGCGTCCTTCCTGTGACATAGGCCATTAAGATACCGAAGGAAAACTCAGAGAAATAGATACGCGAAAGTAATCGATTTGGAAAGTCGAGTTAGTTATTAATTAATTAATTAGTAATTAATTAACGAGAAAATTATTTGAATACTTAATTTCAAGTCAGTGTGGAGTAATTTATCAGTGAATGTTCAGGTTAGTAATATCAGATAATATAAAAATAATCTAAATAAAATAAAAAAAACTCACCAACTATAAGAACTCTGATGTATAGTATAATGGGGAGAATAAGATATATTCGGTTACAAAAAAAGTCTCCTGAACAAAAAGAAAAAATAACAGGCAAAAAATTTGAATATTCGTAAACTAAATTTCATATATGTACTATATATCATACATGTATATACTTTTATATATGTATATACTTTTATTGATTTAAGAAAACAAACAAATTGATGTTAACTAAACCATAAATAAACCACATTCCTCTGAGAGCATTCAGTTCCACTGAGAAAAAAAGCAAAACAACCTCATTCCTCATCTTACCTTATGAGGATTGAACCACCTGTTTTGTTGGATAAAGTTACAAAAATGTAAGGAATTCAACACTTCGAGGATTAAGAAAGTGAAGATTTATTACTCTTTGTTACCCATGGTGATCGATCACCATCTCGAAATTCTCCGATAAAAGATGCAATTCAAGAAGCTATTACTTCTTAAGCTACCAACGTGTTCTTCTTCCAATCTAAATACCCTCAGTAGTCTACAAAAGCAAACCTCACGCCTCCTTGAACACCCAAGGCACAACTTAAAGACTAACGTACCAGAGAAGAGAGCGCTGAAATGATTACTTTCTTCCAAGGGAAGACGCAGTCGCTGTACTAAAAGAATTACGAAGCAAATGCTGATTGAATTTAAAAATGACCAGAATAGAAGAACCATTCAATTACACATAGACAAATTCAGTTCCGGCTACTTACTTACAAACATCTATTCTCGCATTTCTGGGAACCACGAAAGTTTTCTCTAAAACACATGTCCCGTTGGACACATGAGGCCCGCACCGAGAAATTATACATATTTATAAACAATTATATCTTAAAACGTTAGGAATCGTATGGCAATAATTGACAACAACATTTTGATGACAAACTCATTAGGAGGATTTCCCAAGCATACTGATCTCTAATTTAATCCCAAATTACCGATAGCTCCAATCCGTAAAACAATATATATTTCACCAACTATTTGCTACGTTTCACATTTCGACAAATCTCCTTTTCAATATAAGGGATGAATTTTGCATAAGAACATTATTTCTCCTTGGCAAGTAAGTGTAATCACTTCATGGGTCCAACAACTAACTCGAAAGATCTGTAATATACTTTCAATTTCAACACGATATATTCTATTCTCATACCTAAACGAATTGTTTTAAACAGCCATGATTATTTTTCCGAAAATTGGATATGACGTGGAAAAATCTGAAATCAAGGTAATTTCGAAAAGATTTGCCGGAAAAAAACCTTGGTAGCGTGCTTTAATGTTGAGTAAAGAAATGATAAGTTATCTTAAACTCGTCCTTCCATTGAGTAGAGTCACTCCCACACTTCAATGGCAACCTTTTCAGACCTGCTTCCGCCCAAACGCTGTTTACATTCGAAATACAGATAAAGACGGAAATTATTCGATCGAAATATTTGCCGAGGTGTGTGTTAGAACAAGAATATTCGAAATAAATCATAAGAATACATAAATTCGATGGATATAATGATAAACCGCATTGGTAGTTCATGTTGCTGACATTTTTCATATACCGCTAAATACTAAAAGAATCACTTCTTTAGTTTTAAATCATCTCTTAAGTTTTTGCTGGAGAGGTTCACTTTGAAAAGTGAGAAAATGATTTATCAAATTAAAATTTGAAATATTCACGGGTATTATGTATATGATGAAATACTGTTTGTTGAAAACATTTCCTCTGTTTTAGATTCAAATCTCAGCCCTTCCAAAACATAAGGGATGGTACATGTACAGTATAATTGTGTGGATTTTTCTTGTGGTATAGTGTAATTAAAATTCTTAGTTAGTATTCTAATTGTGTTTCTTCATAATGGATGGGCACTAGCTAATGTTAATCCCCAAAAATAATCTTGCAATTTTTCGCTTGTGTTTTTCTTTCACGTGATTCAATGTATTACCGATTTTAACTTCTTTTTCACAGGTTCTGTACAAATCCTACAATTACAGCATTTTGTGCCATAACACAGAAATATTTTTCCCCAAAGATAAATGGAAGTGAAAAATTTAACTAACTCTGGACCTCTCCACTTAAGGTCATGCATTTTCCCATCAGAATACTTGAAGAATTCAGGTCCTTGTAAGAACGAGGGTAAGAAACAATGATTAACTATTTTAAGTGAAAGAGATTTTACGTGATTTTAACATCTAAAGTTAAAAACAACTCGCAGAGACTAATCACTGACAAAATATACAACAATTTAGGAAAGTTTGTTAATCAGCTCGATTTTGTCAACAGGATTCATAAAAATATTAATAAAGCGATTAAATATAATTTTAGTTGAGTAAATCCAATTTTCATTCATACCCTGTGAACAACTTTGCGGCGTGGGGCAGGTGGTGCTTAACTTCCTTCATTGGTTACTATCGTCCATCTTTGTAGTGATGAATAAATAATAAAGTTATTCCGTGTGCCGTTTGTTACATTGGCCATCAATTGCTTTCAGCATAATCGAGTGAGTCGTAATTAGTAATAGGGAATATTTACTCCCCGCTGATAATCAACGGGCAGTTAAATTATTCTATATTATTATTATTAGAGTGGATGTGTAAGTTCGCCTAAAACTCGAGAAACTTAACTTGTACGCATTAAAAATCTATGCTACGAATAAAATAGATTTCTTTATATTACAAGTCGGCTTCCGGTTCGATTCCGGATGAGTAAAAGCGCTACCATAATAAAGGCACGTAAATTTCATTTTCATCGTTTTCAGGCTCTACAACTATTGCAAATTAAATTAAGGGTACATTCTGGTCAGTTTTCACAAATCAATTAAAAAAATTCCTATTAATTTGATATATTAAAGTGTATAGAATGTTTTAAAAGCGCAAATTGAAATTTGTAAAACTAAGGAAGTTATGCACCTTTCCTTTTATGGGACTTTCAGTGAATCACTCCCCACAGATAGACGGAGTTCGAGTTAGAATCGGTTTATTAATCGTCATTACCTTGAAATATTAAACGTTATAATGTTTGGATGTTTAATTTCTATTTCTGACTCGAAGCATTACACAATACTGTAAATCCACAGCCGTTGCAATTGTATTCGCATGTAAAACAATTGCTCCAATTCTTACTGGTCTGTGTGTCTTTCATTTCCATTTGATGCCAGTTTTAGTTCAGTTTTAAATACTCATCACGAGAAAAAGAATGAATTTACAAAGCGTTGTAAATTCGTTGTACATTTCCGTGTAAATACACGGAAATGTAAAAAGAAAGTTTCACGGAAATCGTTTTTCGAACGAAAAAGCAACGGAATGCACTGTCGGCGAAAAAATTACCAAGTCCAGTTACTTTGAAGGGATTTTCACGGCAATTCATGTTTTCCCTCACAAAGGAATTGCTGGAAATATGGAAGTAAAAGGCATGTTATAAATATTTGCAAGTGCTGAAGATTTAATTGGCGCAAAATAAACTAAGTATATCGGAGACGGGGAGACGAATGTTGGATGTTCTTCTGGAACAGTGTGCAGAAGAAAAAGGTGTGCATTCAGCAGGCGCCAAAAAGAATGGGTTAGAGACTGCTTAAAGTAAATAAATAAAAAATGTATTGGCGGACGAGGTGACGGATAATTAGCGGAAAAACTCATAAATGACAACTTATTAGGGATTCGCCGTAAGATGAACCTGAATTCGTTTGAAAATATGATGAATAAAAAGGGCAACATTTCAATATAAAATATCTCCGAATAAGAAACCGTAGCAAAGTACTATCTATAGGAGTGGATTTTTGATGGAAGTGGAAGCAAGGTGAAGTGGCTGGAACTTTTAGAGACTACGAAAAGATCCCCTCTTTTGACTAAAAAGGGAAAGAATTAATTCGGCCAATTTATGTCTGAATCGCTGTCAAATCGATTGCCAGATTCAATGAAAACATTGGACAATTCGCCCCGGAGGACGCTCCTTGTTGCACTAACATTATTGAAATAGCCACATTCATTGCCACTTGTGTTTTCAATAAAGGCTTCAAGCCAATATAGAAAATTATGGATATAATGGACATCTTTATATGTGCTTTGTTGCTCCTTACAGCAGAACGGGATGAATGCGGAAGAAAAACCAGTCAATGGAGTACAGAATATCTCAAAGAATAAATAAACTGAAAGCCCAGCAAAGTTGTAGCAAATGGGGTTGCTGTATGGTTATGGAATAGCCGATTTACTGTAATTATCGAGAAATAAACCTTCATAACAACGACAACCAAACTATAAACTTTAAACGCGATTTTCTGAAAACATGGTTTTTCGAGCTGGTGGAAGTTCTAAAAAAAAAAGCAATTTTCTGCAAATCAAGTCTGATCTTTTTTTCATTGTGGAGAAGTTTTGATTTGTTACGGCAAAATAATATTGAAGTACCTAGGTAAAAATTAACTTCTCTATCAAAATGCCGCCACTTCGCTAAATTTAGTCCAAATTGATTTCATTTAGTAAATTTCAGAATTGCAACTATTCTAAATCAGAAAAAGTTTTCCAGCCAGTTTTCCAGAAAAGAAGTCAGCAGTATCGTTGGCGAAACGTAGTCATTTCCGCTGACCCCACTGCGTCTTCCCAGAAATCTTCGCATTATGGAACATTCTTACAGTGAAAGCCTTCATAACAGAAATTAAATAAGTTGAAAACGTTCGATTTCGATCACCTAAACTAAGAGCGAGAGATTCGCTTCCGTAATAAGATGTATTCCCCCGCTCAGCTAGTAAAAATATACAGCAAAATTGGGAGATTATTGTTTCGAAGTTAAAATATGTCACTCTGGTAAATTACTCGGTACACCAAGAAAGAGGTCATGTTTCTAAGTGGATTCGTGGCGATCGACCGCCCACTGGATGACTTCGTAGATCAAGTAGTATTCCTAGGATAGGGCGAGGAGCTTAATGAAAATTTTCTACGTTCGCTATTCATCTGCTGCATTTATCAGGACAAAATGAAGACATTTTCTGGAATATTTGAAATGAGTTTATGAGGAAATTGCCGTAAATCCTACCCAGACGAATTTCTAAATCCATCCCTGAATCCGCCTTATTCACATATACGCGTTCCTTTAGCGGTAAAACAATTCCGGATGAATAAATCGGATATGGTTTTCAGCTAAAAGCACTAACTACAATTTTCAACGAGTGAATATTTTAAGGTATTGATTCTCCGTACATACAAATGTAGCATGGCACAGATGTAGCTCGTCCCCTTGATAAGCTTCTAGATCTGCCCCTGGCTACAGGTGGAAAACAGGGCAAGCAAACCATCGAGGCGCTCATGAGCGTGGGTATTCCTGTGTATGTTTTCTCTTACCATTAGTACCTAAAGAGGGATATGGGGTGCCGTCGTTTAACTTCACATTGGAGCGCCTGAGTATTGCTTCTAATTAAGACTTATAATGCCGATCACCAGAGGATATGAAGTAAAGGAAGAAGATGAACATACCATGAAGCAAGTATTTCAAGCTGTCTTCAGATATCTTGATTCAGATTCTTGCACTGCCATTCAAGCACACTCAACACTGAATATTGCACACTTTACACTGATTTACTGACTTTTACACTCTCGCGACACTCACTACACTGAACTATTACACTTATTCTGCCTCTTCACCTCGAGCGACGAAGGCCTTCCTTGGGTCACCCTTGGAAAGGCCCTTCTTAGCCGCGCTGAAGCCCACCTCTGATGGCCTCCGGTCGAATTGCAGCCAAAAATCCGAGGTTCGATGCTTGCAATGTTTCCTTCAGCGGCGGAATTCTCTTTCGTCGCTATTCCTACTGCCGAAGAGGATCCTCTGGCAATGTTGCAATTTTTGTGAGGATGACCTTCTATTCACAGAAGACGAGCAAAAGGACCCTGAAAAGTAATTAAAAGAGGAATCAGTGAAAATTATCTTATCAAGTTAGACGTAAACGAATGCAATGGAAATGAAGTGAAATATCGAAAATAAAGGAAAAGCACTGCTGAGAAAACGTATAGGCATGAAGAATTGGCGCCAATTCACACGTGGTAATAGCATCTAACGAAGACACATGAGTTAAATATATGGAAAGCACTTCTAATATATTGTTAACATAAGACTTTTGTGCAATTGTTCAGTAATGTTAGAGTTGATTGATATAAGTAATTATGGTTTCAAACGATGATCCACATGCACAAAGGCGGAATGGCAAAGATGTCGTCTGAGAAACACAAGAAGCACGTTCACTCAACTAAGACTACACAAAAGAGCGGGAAACAAACGGAAGTGCACAGAATCGGACAATCGAAATTATTTCTCTTTCCCGCGTATTTTAGACGCGCTGAAATCAAATCTTACCTCGAGTGAATCAAAAGTCTCAGCCGAAGCTACCAAATATTCTGTTTGATGAACCTTTTTTAGGTGGAAGGCTATTTACTACATTGTAATATAGTTATCTAATTTCATTCTAATTTCCTGCTCAATTTAAACTGGCCATAATAATCATCTTTAGACTGCTTTACTTTAATTTCTCGTTTGGATATGAATGGCCATCTATTTTAATTTAAAAAGCCTGGAAATTTTGTAACGCAATCCGATGCCTCCACAAGTTGAGCATTGCAGCTTCACGGTAGACTTTGAGAATTCGTCAGCAGCGGTAAGAAAAATATCATTGAGAATATCTTCTATTTCTGTGAGGATGCTAAACCCAGAATCCGTGAAAAGTGAAATTCTTCATTATAAGAGGCGTAGCAATTGATTCCTCATTCAGAGAATATGAAAACGACTTGAAATGAGAGAAGGTATTTTCTATGGGTCTTATCCGATTAAAAATATTTCATTCGGATAAGACCCACGAAAGTGATTGACAACCTTTCGTCTTCCGCGGCATACTTTTCCACGTTTTGACTAGAGCTTCGCGAAGTACTAAATCACTTCTTTAAGTGTTCTAGTTCATAGTTTAATAGTTCTATCCCGAGTTTAAATCGAGAAATAAGAAAGTAGTGTGTAATCTAAATACGCACTATTTGACACTCGCGCTTCATTTCCATTGATACTGTTGAAAGAATTATAAACATCAGTCCGTGTTCTTTCAGGATTTCTTTTTAAATTAATATTGTTACGTTAAGGGTATTTTCCCATCAAAGTTTAATTGAAGGTATTATAAAAGGCGATATTTTACGAATACCGTGGCGAATTAACGCTCAAGAGGTAGTTTTATTCCTATTATATATTTTATATTTCACGCTTATTACTCCTAATTTTATTACACAAAGAATATTCCACGCAATAAGCTTTGATATCGTAAAGAAAGTTAAGGGCTGACCCCCACATTTCATTTAGCTAATTTTTAGTTTTATTTTAGACCACTGTTTTTATTTTGTAAATAAAACCAGTGCTTTGCGCATCAACGTAATTATGAATCTCTCATTGATAACATTGCGAAAATAAATAGTATGTATACAGAGTTTGATTCGCAATAGCTCCAATTCAGAACAAGGACGATTCTCACAAGGTACTATTTTCATAAAATAAATATTTCGTTAAATTGTTTGAAATGAAAAGGCTGGGTGAATAAATGCCAAGGAGGAAAAGGGATACTTCTTGTATTAAGCTCGAAATAAACATGTGAGAAAGACATTGGTTCGATCGTCTGGTAATAATGGTTATTGGAAATGCCAAAACATCGACGGTAGTAAAAAATACAATAGAGGGAGGCGTGGTAATTTATTACGGACGTGTAGGGAAAGGTAATGAGGAAGAGCGTGATTTGGAAATAAAAAAGTCAAAAGAGAAACTGAGCGCTTAAGAAAGGAGAAGAGAAAGAGCGAAGAAGGAAGTGCAAATAGAACAAAGAAATGACGAACATAATTTTCATTAAAATTAAATACCAAAATCATAAATTTCCTGGTTTGCAGGTAAAAAATATTTTGTCAGACTTGGAAGAACTATTGTTTTATGACTTTTTCCCCAGCTTACATTGATCAAAAAGCATCGTTAACAGTTAATTATGCTTATTCCGTATCTCGACATAGTGAATTATCATTATGAGTTATTATTTAACATACATTTTGATTATCGTAGCAGCGACAGTCTCCAGAAGTGCCAATAAAACACTCAAAGCTATTTGCAAATTAGGAAAGACTCCGATCAAATCTCTAGAAAACATATTCCAAAACCCGAAGAGGATTTATTCTTCGTACCAGGTAATTTTTATTGATTCCAATTCTCCGATTAAGTCCACTGCACTTCCACTTTCTCATCTTAAGTTATCCATAATTCTACCCTCGAAACTTTTGCCAACCTTTAATTTCACACTAATTTTTCCTAGATAATTCGTGCGTATCACAAAGAAAGCAACAGATAATGTTATTGTAATAATAATATCGGTTGTCGTCCTTTAGATGCCACCACCCGGGTGCGATGGCATCCACGAGACGGTATAACTCATTTACTAATTACTATGATATGGGTCATTTCAATGTATTCTTTAATTCGATGGAGTGATTTTACAGCGAAGCCGACCACACAGAGGAGTAAAAAATCCAACTTTCTGAAGCGAATGCAGGAGAGCGTTGAATGAGACAGAAATCGATTGTAAAGTGAAGGGGAAAATGATTGCGAGTAAATCCAGTGGGCGCGTGGCTGCCCGAAGGAGCCAAGGGAGTAATTGGTTCGCTTCGTGGATGAAGTAAAGTGCAGTTACAAATCTTTGTTTCCTTTTATAACCGCTAATCCCTTAGGGGCAGTAAATCCTTTGGAATTAAAGAATCATTATCGCAAGACACTCATCTCTTCCTCCATTTCCTTTAACTGCAAAGTGTGAATGTGTGAGAATTTTGCAGAAAGAACTCTCTGACCTCTCGCTTGGTTGCGCAAATTCTTTCGATAAATTTCGACTGAAGAATTAGCTAAGAGAAAACTGTAGTTCCTCAGATTCGTTTTTCTGCTGATCGCGCTTATTTTAAATTAAATAAATGAACTTCGTATAATAAACGACGAGCTATGTCAATCATAATAAATTCACCTAAGTGCTTACAAAGAAATAAAAAAACACCACGGTTCCCTTAATGCGCCCATTACTTTCCAGATTTACATATTTAATATATTGTTTATGAATAACAAACAAAAGCCACGGGTTTTTATTCCAAAAATTCTCCATGAAGCACAGTTTCAATTAACTCCATTCTTTGTTTTTCAACTATAAAGTGTACGTAGAGTTACATAGAATGAGGTATCGTCTCATTCTGAAAATAAATTACTGCCTTTATTTTCAAAATTCTTCGGAATTAGGAACATCAAATAAAAGGAATGGAAATGTTTTTCTAAATGACTCGAAATCGAATCGAATCGAACTTTATGTGTAGGGATATTGGGTGAAATATTGACGAAAAAGAGGTGTATTGAGGTGCGTGGTAGTTGCAAAAGATCAATAACTCAATAAACGTCAATCTTTAAAATACATATAGCTTATATGAAGCAGTTTGAATGCTCTTTTAGGAGCCTGGTCTTATTCACAGCATTTTTCAGTCAATATATTTTCGCCACAAATAGCAAATCTCCGTATAGCCATTGATTTACATTGAGGTAATATTATTAAAGAGTGGTAAAAATGATACCAAGCAAGCATTGTCTCCCATCTGCATTTCAAGCTGGAAAAATTAAGCAAATGTATTAAAATACCTAAGCAGGGATAGAACGAAAACAAAAATTTTCTTTGTGCGGTCTCTTTTGAAAAGGACAATGTGCGATGCATGCATACAGCGCGAGACCGTTAGTCTTGATGTCCATAATCCAAAAGATAGTTACAAATTTTACGTTCCGTTAATTTATTAATATGTTATCGAAACCATGAAATTTGGTCAAATGGGTCTCCCGTGTGAAAGGACTCTGGATGAATACTTTATTCCACAGCGCAGTATTCAAATCCAAAAGAAAACTTTGATTGACTGAAAATGTTTAATATCTTCTATTTGATGTGACTCAAATATAAATACGGAGATCCGGAGTTCTCCTGGTGGTAAGTTTTTAAAATGACCACATATTCAATTCTTTGTTAAGCTGTCCATCAAAAACTGCTCCATTTATTGATTAAATTGAAATTAATCCAGTGAACAACTACCTTTATTTCAAATATACGCGAAAAATGCGTCTTAAATTTTGTTTTTTCTCGGGAAGATGTCGATTCGAAATCTGAATTTTAAAGCTAAAACATTTTCAGTATAAGTGTTCTTTTTTGCAGCTGCTTTGGTGCGCGGGATAAGTACAGCATCATTACTCTTATAAGATGCTAGTACAGCATCATTACCAGCTCCGTTGAGCATACTATGACTCCGTGAGGAGAACTCTGAGGAGACCTTGAGGAGAAGCAAATGTTATTATTCCACAGTCTGCTCGCCAAAGGACAAGGAAATGCTTTGAAAACCTAGGCGAGTAACAAAAGGGAGTTAAATTAACTTAGTGAGGAATAATTGTCGAAACTCCGACACCAAAGTTTTGGGAGAGCAAAACCTGAGCCTCGAATCTATTCCTGGTGTGGCTAACTCTTAGGCTTCTTTATGGGTGCCTGGGTTCGATTTCCAGGGAGGATATGGTTGTCAAGAGTCACAATAGGCTAATTGAATAAAGACCAACTCCGATCCGATCGCTAAATATGACCGTCGATGGCAGTGCGGTGGAAATGGTCGCCAACGGAACCAAAACATTTATTGTTCATGTAAAAGATGAGAAGATGAAATCTCTGTTACTCTCTGGTGACAATCGACCTGACTACCCGGCTGATATTCCGAGAGAATATCCCCATTACATCCCCTCCAATATTCCCATTCACTTTTGGAATTCGTCTGTATTTTTTGGACTCGCGATCACTTTCGCATTTTTTAAAGCGCCTTTTTGCGAAAAGAGATCTCAGATTGTTTTAAACCCCGCAACAGGTGCGTGAGTTTTCCTTAAACGCGCCACTTGAGTTGGCGACAACAGCTGTTCCTCTTCTTGAATGCTGCTACTTTACTCCAAGAGCAATGTCTTATACTTTTCCTTCACTCATTTCTTTCAAACCCTTGTAATCCGTAATTTATAGGCTGATTTTGACGCAAAACATTCGACCCCCTTCTTTCTACATTTCTTCACAATATTTCCATACAATAATAAAATAACGATTCCGATAACCACAGTAGAGGTTTAATATTATATAATATATACGAAATGTTCCTATATTTATTTACTACTAGTTACGTTGCCATTTGGCCATCTGACTAGGTGGAAAAATATTTTGTCAGACTTGGAAGAACTATTGTTTTATGACTTTTTCCCCAGCTTACATTGATCAAAAAGTGTTTGGTTATGGAATAGCCGATTTACTGTAATTATCGAGAAATAAACCTTCATAACAACGACAACCAAACTATAAACTTTAAACGCGATTTTCTGAAAACATGGTTTTTCGAGCTGGTGGAAGTTCTAAAAAAAAAAGCAATTTTCTGCAAATCAAGTCTGATCTTTTTTTCATTGTGGAGAAGTTTTGATTTGTTACGGCAAAATAATATTGAAGTACCTAGGTAAAAATTAACTTCTCTATCAAAATGCCGCCACTTCGCTAAATTTAGTCCAAATTGATTTCATTTAGTAAATTTCAGAATTGCAACTATTCTAAATCAGAAAAAGTTTTCCAGCCAGTTTTCCAGAAAAGAAGTCAGCAGTATCGTTGGCGAAACGTAGTCATTTCCGCTGACCCCACTGCGTCTTCCCAGAAATCTTCGCATTATGGAACATTCTTACAGTGAAAGCCTTCATAACAGAAATTAAATAAGTTGAAAACGTTCGATTTCGATCACCTAAACTAAGAGCGAGAGATTCGCTTCCGTAATAAGATGTATTCCCCCGCTCAGCTAGTAAAAATATACAGCAAAATTGGGAGATTATTGTTTCGAAGTTAAAATATGTCACTCTGGTAAATTACTCGGTACACCAAGAAAGAGGTCATGTTTCTAAGTGGATTCGTGGCGATCGACCGCCCACTGGATGACTTCGTAGATCAAGTAGTATTCCTAGGATAGGGCGAGGAGCTTAATGAAAATTTTCTACGTTCGCTATTCATCTGCTGCATTTATCAGGACAAAATGAAGACATTTTCTGGAATATTTGAAATGAGTTTATGAGGAAATTGCCGTAAATCCTACCCAGACGAATTTCTAAATCCATCCCTGAATCCGCCTTATTCACATATACGCGTTCCTTTAGCGGTAAAACAATTCCGGATGAATAAATCGGATATGGTTTTCAGCTAAAAGCACTAACTACAATTTTCAACGAGTGAATATTTTAAGGTATTGATTCTCCGTACATACAAATGTAGCATGGCACAGATNTATGAAGTGGTACAACATGCATAGTAGATTATCCAAATAGTCACAAAGTAAATGCTAAATAAAAAAGAAGAAATGCAGAGGAGGAAGTGATAGCCACGAGGTAATTAATAAAACCTACTCAAATCTAGATTTAATCTTATTTTGAAACACTTTTCAATTTCTTGGCATAAGTACGCCCAGGTAAAGCGTTCCATTCCCTAATGCCGCTATCAACGAATGAGTATTTCATTATATCAGTTTTCTGATGGCATTATTTGATTCTTCAACTATGACTGTCGTATCCAACGTAAATAGGAAGTTTAAATCTGGCTCGCAGTTCATCCCAGTTCTCTTCATTGTTCCATGTTTTGTACCATGTAATTTCAAAAAAAAAGTATACATATTCCCATAATGTGCTGAGACAATGCTAACGGAGCAGTGAGTGCACGTATGCCCAGGGATGCCGGACGTACCCCATTCCGGAGTATAATACCTCCTTAAATTCGTCCAATACCGATTTTGTTAAATTTCGAATGGAGTAAAAAAATAGTCCATTTGGTATTTTAGCCACGACACCTATTTTTTTGTCCTTATGTTCTAAATGAATCAGCTCGGAGACATCAATTATGGAAATTACTTTTTCTATGAAAGTCAATTTAACCGCTAAAAATTAATTCTATTTTAAGGAAAGGTGGATTTCTTTCCTAAAGGAATAACAAGTGTGAAAAATAGTGACATGACTGAGGCTCGAACCCAGGTCTCCCACTTTCGGGCAGGTATTCTAACCACTGAACTACCATGCCGCGCCGTTAAGGAAATGCTTTGTGTACAAAGCGGGCAGCTTCCAACTTAGTGGCACGAACTGCCGCCCGAGGTCCTCGATAATATGTACTATTTTGTTGAAGTGATAATATAGGAAGGGCACTGGCCACGTTTTCCTGAAACACACTTTAAGACTCACAACGAAGCAAACTTTAATTTATTTTACAGACCATATTAGACTGTTTCGAGCAATATTTGGTGTTACCACATATTTTAAAATTTCGAAAAAATATCGTTATTTCTTTCTTAAATTTTAAAGATCGTTGCAATAGAGCGGATTATAAAAGAGCCACGAGACGTAATTTGTGGTAAGAGAAAGTGAGCTTCGTGCTAAACGAAATTAAACGATTGATTATCACGACTTATGAGTACTGTCACAGAAAGTCGGTTATGTATTGAAGAAATTGTTCTTTCAATCGTTTAGAGAGTTACATTTCTTCCTATACTTTTAAACCGGAATATATATTTATGATTAAATTTCTATTTATAATAATGTTAGTTAAGATATCATCGTTTACCCTTTCTCCGACATTAAATAAATCATATGATATATGCACTCAGTAAATCAGCGAACTGTTCCGAAAAATGCCGAAATAAGAGAGATTGAGAGTGAAAGGATTTCAAGGAGAGTAATGGTTTGAACACATTAAAAGAAATAAAATTAATTCAGAACTTTAATTATAGTATGTACTACCGTCTAACTAAATCTTCAGAATTCTTTTCAATGAAATGAAATTCTTGATGGAAATGAAGGAAAAATTCTATGGTTTCCTTACTGACTCACAGAAAGTAATATACGAAGAATGTAATCCAATAATCAGGGCATACACATACTATTTTGTTTGTAAAATTATTCGAAAATTATAAAAATACCTTTTGGTTTGGATTTACAATGTGCAATCCTTGACAATAACAGGGATTCGAATCTAGCGTTGCAATTAATACATTTAATAATCAGACTGAAATCGATTCAATGGATTCTTTTCCCAATCGATTTCTAATTCCGCTAATTCATTACCAATTTATTTCGAGCCAGAGGTCTATTTTTGATGAGTACATCTTTTTCTCATATTCGTGCAATGAATCCATTCCAAATATATGGAAAAGATATTAAAATATACATCAGATTAAGCTATTTTGTTCTCAAGTCTCTTTCGTTGACATTAAATAACAATTGAAAATAATTAAGCTTCAATAAGTCGACAAATCCGCTTAATAAATAGTTAACTGTTGAAGAAAGACACAAAGACCAGTTTTCACCTCATTGCCCAAATTAAAATTTATGATTCGAAGTATTGAATAATTTAGTGTAAAAAATAATAATATTATTTTAATCAAAAAATTGATCCCCAGTTAGATCTTTTCCACCAATAGTAAATTTTTTTAGTGACTGTTTCATTATTGAAATCTATCGTAATTTAATAACGGCGTTATGCAGACTGTGCTCCTTTCGTAAATTTTCCCTCCTTGCCTTTTCCTCACCTACTTTCTGCATTTTACTGTCTAATGTGCGCGCGCCAAAGAATTGCGCGGGAAACGCGAGGCCAACATGGTTATGCGCGCGCAAGTGCTTTCCGAAGAAAAAAAATCATCTCCTCACTGAATGGCTACCGTCGAAGGTGATGTTTATATTTTTAAAGTGTCACTATGGCAAATAAATATTCCACTCGAGTCTTGTTGGAGAGCGAGCGTCGGAACACGTGCACACTTTGCGTTTTGAAATACGTTCGCTCTTTTCTCGGACTTTCATTCCAACTCAGAGAGATTACGAAACGGCTCTCGATTTTTTATGAAACCTTCAATTACATGGATTTATTCATCTCTAACGACTCATTAAAAGAATGAGAGTCATAGATTCGGTTGAGCATCACTGAAACAAATAGAAGAAGCTCGATTCAGGTTCGAAATTTATCTTTTAGAGGAGTGATTTAATAAGCACTAATAATGGGATACTGTTATAATCTTGGCATTGCTACAGCGCAGACCAGCTGTGCAGGAGCGACTCTCTTTGGAGTAATGATTATCTCGCAGTACTCGGCTTCAAGCGGCACAGGTTTCATTACACTGCAGGGATTTTAAATTAACGATTTCGAGATTCACCTGACAACTTTTGGTAAAACTATTTAAGGAGAAGAATAAAACGTCATTTTTACGATTGTCGTGTCCATGTCATTGCTACTCTTTTTACTGTTTTCGTTCTTGATCTGGTGATTGTATAACTTATTCGGATTTCGACGGTACCATTTGATAATACATTTATCATAAACAAGCAGCCAAACTAACAACTCTCCATCATAACAACAAACCTTGTCATTTTGCGCATGGTGAACATAAATATTCGTTTCTAACGTTATAATTTTAAGATTTCTATTAAATAATTTTATTATATCACGGAATTTCAAAGAAAATCTATTTCTTACTCCTTCATCATTTCAATATGTGTAAGCAATCGAATTTCTGATCTTCACGATCATCTTCAGCACTTCAGATTCGTAAGGGTTACTCCACAAATTGCTCAAATTCTTCATTCTGCGCGGGACGTTTGATTTTTCACGTATTTTGCATTAAAAAAACTAAAGTCTTATTTTCTAGGGACGTTTCCCATCCAAGGGTTTTTTAATTGGGCCACGGTTGAATCAAAAACTTCCAAGTACTTTCCTAACCGCACACGCCAATGGCGGCTAGTACAAATCTAATTAATCTGTTTTTATGCCAACTCTGTAATAATGTCGTATTATTTTTGGCGAATCCAGTGAGTAACCAGACAAGAGAAGTTATTTACGCACGCGAATTAACCTTTCACTATCCTTCCGCTAAAGGTCAAAGGGTTCGACGTTGGGCAACTTCGATAGGACACTCTGGTAAGGAACTGCAACTCACGCAGCCGCCGGGCAGCCGGAGTAAGCGAAGGACAACTTGGATTTTCTTTTCCATTCCTGCGTAAGTTTCCCAATCCCACTCTCCGCCAATGGCTGCTGCCCACGCCCTCCGATAGCGTACAGCATTTTCCCGCGTTTTTGTTTACGCTACCGAGACTCCCGCCAAGTTGGACGATTGCCTGCGAACAGCTGACGATCTTGAGAGCGCGTAGAGTAGTTATATAAGCAGCGCACGCTCCCCGTGATGCGCTTCAATCCAGTTTCCTTCGCTTATTTTCCCAGCCAATCCGCGCGTCTTTCAGGAAATATAATTATGTTATGTCCCGGATTAATGTTACTAGTAGCATCGGCATAATCTATTGCCTCTGTTTATCCATTTGTAACGGAGATTTACATTTTGTTTTTAGCTTTATAAAAACAGCGAATGACAAAAAAAGGAAAAGGGAGATTAATTTGAAATTCTGTGAATTATATCTTTTTGCCAATTTTGCGACTGAGAAGCTTACGCGCATGAATTCTATAGTGCTCCTGTTTTCTTGCTGACAGAAATCAATAGCGATATATCTTTATCGGCTATTAGAAATTATGTATTTTTAAATCTGGCACTGTACTTTCATACCTCATTAAAATTCACGTAGTGGTATTTGAAAGCTTTTTCTACGGACTATGGAATGTACCAATAAGATTGCTCATCAGATAATACATAGCATATATCTATATATAACAATACAGAATCTTGGAATAACTGCAGTATCTTCATTCTGAGATGCTTAATATTTCCCTTACTAGTTGGGGTTAATTAAATAATACTTAAGTCGTATATGAAGTTTCTTTTAACCCTCAACTTATGGACGTTCATTTTCAACCAGTTCTGGAATATTTGTAATGACAAACGTTTTGTGAAATCTTAAAATAAATCGCTATAATCTCCTTGATTTCAAAATGAAGATTGTCTCTGGTGAAATGTTAGGATTCCTAGGAGGGACACACAGGAAGAGCAACACATTTTCCTGCGAATCCAAGTGACGAGGCACCGAGGTGAAAGTTGATGTTTACCGTAATTTAGTCGATAATTTTCCTTCTTAATACCTACAGACCATTCCACTGATTCCCATGTAACTCGCCTATAAAAATCCTTTTCCTTTTTGGATTTGAGTTTGGGATTTTGAACAGTTATTCTTAAAATAAATAAATTTCTCACGAAGGCTTCACCAAAATTTCAAAATTGCGAAAAGTTAAACCGATCATTTTTTACTTATCTTCCTGACGACTGTCGATAAATACTTATAATTTTTAGATGTAAATTCAGATGGAATTGAAAAAAGGATTAAAGTTACAATATCGAATTCATCAAGGACCTTAATATCTATGTGTTTTGTTGAGTGTTGATATTGCCTCGGATAATATAGCAAGTATCCAGGAAGCACATCATAAAGCTGTGGAAAATTACTTTTTTTAGGAGTATTAATGTTCAAAAATGAGCGAGTGAATTTTAAGGCCCATTCACATCAAGAAAGCCACCCCTACTTGAATCTTTACAACAACAATGATACTTTCTTTCAAACTGTCGAGAAATTTCCCTCCAGAACCAATGCTTTTCCTCATTTTAATAGCCAAATATCCTATTTCTTCGATTCTTGGTTAAAAAGAGAAAAGACACCACGATCTTGATCTCGTGCAAGATTTTACACTCATCCGGTAAATCTTGGCTCGCGACCAAAACCAGTCGCGCCTATTAGAATTGGCGGTGATTTCGCAACGTTGAGAGTTTAGAAGCTGCGAATAATTATAGGAGACGCCGAAAGAAATAAACGCCTGAGTGGGCTCTCGTCCAATTCTCATGAATAATGTCGTGTCAAAAAATTGAGGCTCATGCGCAGACTTTGTACGTTGAATAAAATGCGCATCCCAGTGCCGTGATTTGCTGAGACGGCACTACATGCTGCGACGAGGGACTCTGCTCAAGCATCCTAGTTGATTTCTCGACAGTTCTTTGAATTGCGGCCAAATGTCCTTCGCAGGGTGACGGCAGTGCCCTCCTACGGAGAAAGGCGAACTCATGTTGCAAAATGAATCGGGACGAATGTATGAGAGCTATTTTAAGGGCACATTTAGATTACGTTTCAGAAATTTTTATGGGATATTCGGAGAATTCTGTATACATTTTCCCCTAATTCTACCATTAACAAATATTAACAGAAGCGCACGGGCCTTGCCTTAGGTCTAGGATTGTCCAACATACTGCCTTCAGACCGGAATGTAACCGCTAATCTTCCTAAATGTTGAGAATAAAATTACCACCAATGCCAACGTAATATGTACACCCGTTTCATATATGAGAAATCCGAAGATGCGTATTAATTTCTCCGCTCTTAAATTATCCACAATTCATTCACATGTGTCGCTGAATTGGCAGCGGAAATACAGGCGGTGGCCTGCATTTACGGCGGTAAGTATTTGCCGAGAAGAGAGTCGAAACAAATGGCAATTTCACGCTAAGTTGACCGTAAAAATTGCGAGAGTGAGAAATGTTACAGTATTAGCCGAGAAATATAATAAATCGAGTAAGTTGAATATCCTTTCTCTTTTTTAATCGAATGAATTAAGGAAGACAACCTCTAAAAATGAAAACTCGCGTTTAATCTTAAGAAAATTTATTTACCCTTCTCTTGGTCTTATTGGAGATGAGACTAATTTTCGCTAGGAATTTACTAGATAAAAACATCGCAATTTACAGCTTATCTCAATATATCGATAGCAACTTGGGTGGACAGATTACGATTGATAAGATGTCACACTCAACGGATTCTTGTTTGTCTGTGTGGATGATTGGAAACCTTTTATTGGCCAACGGCCGAAAAAATTGGAATGTTATTATTTTTGTTTTAGTTTCTTTCAGAGAATGTGTTGATATGAGACTCTGAAAGAAATTGGAGAGAGGAATACAAGAAATCCTAAAAAAACTGTTAAGAAGAATAACTGTTAATAAGAAATACTGTTAAGAATTGTTCCAAAGAATAAGAATAGAAAGAGAAAAGAAATGCAATTGGAATGAAAAGGATAATTCCGTGGTTACAGTTGCTCTTTTCAATGAAGTATCCTGAAGATCTATTTCGAAATGATTAAATATATAGAGCGATTAAAAGGTTGATTCATTGCCGTCCACAAGACAAAATTTTCATTTCCGATTAACGAGAGCTTATTGATAATTTTCATAATTAGATCAATGCTCCAGCACAAAGTGCTATTGTCGGAGTTTGATTGTAACTCAGGCCGGAAACTTAGTTCCAGGATTTCTTTTATCATCTCTCTCGTTCATTAAACCATTACTTCATTGGAAATAAGAAAGTAAAATGAGATAATTACTAATCATTAAATTGAAAAGTGAATTTCATGGAAATTATTTAATCTTTGATAGGCAAGGAGAAGTCTTTTCTTAAATCGTTGATTTTGTTCGTCAAAAAGATCGGAAACATCTCAAATTAATCGATACAAAGCTTTCGCGATTCATAATTAATAAGTCTAGAAACATGGAATCTACAAATACTATTCATTGAGACAATTGGAGCTGCTGATATAAGACGTTTCTGTGCTCACCAAAATCAATCAATTTTTAGATGCCGCGAAAAAAAGCATTTTATCTCTTTGCAATGTTCCCGAGTACTAGACCATCAATTACTGTTTTCTGTCACCAATTTTTATTTTGTTTTTTGTATATTTCCATACGGCTAACTAGATTTATTAGTTAGAAATGTCCATAACATAGAATGTTGCAATGTACAGTGTGTATAAGATACGTCTAATTAAACCACTTGACCGATTTACCGGTTAAATGATTCGGAGGTAAGATTAAACCCCCGGATAGCCCGAGTAAAGTGGGTAGCGGGTTCGGTGTTCACCCAGAACAGTGATGGACATGGGTTGGAAACATAGGTGGTCGAAGGGCTGTCACCCACTATAAATGCAACTACAGTAAACCCTTAAGGTATATTGACTTTGTACAAAGAAATATATTTAAAATAGACAAAGCTATGATGAAAGCACGAGGAACAACGTATTTTCCTCGTACATCTCGTCAATTGGGATTAATTGAATCTGACCCAAATGCGAACATCCCCGTACGCAATCCAATTATGTTTAATATTTATACATTATCAGCCTGTGGCCCAGTCAGTGATTTTGGGTTCAGAAGATAGTTCTTTCTTTCAGGGTTTACAGAGTTTCTATTATCACAATCGATTACTTAAATAGAAAAAAGCAAAAAGAATCTATCGGAAACTGCACCACTAAACGACATTGCAACAGAACATTAAAACGAACCATTTACGACTAAATATAATTGAATTCAAACTGTGGCACTGCGGCCTGCGAAATCTTTATTGGAGTTAATGCGATCCACGGGAGGGGAAAAAGTTGACAATTCTATGTTAAAGTGTTTTGGCTAAGACTTTATAATTTGACCAT
The DNA here is from genome assembly GCA_000376725.2 of Ladona fulva. NCBI lineage: Eukaryota > Metazoa > Arthropoda > Insecta > Odonata > Libellulidae > Ladona > Ladona fulva. Next base: position 1,127,416 of record KZ308199.1, on the reverse strand, counting down.
AAAGTAAGTTAATCCCGATGAAATATAATTGATTATATAATCCGAAGTGCTTAAACATTTCTCCGTTTATTTTAACATTTTTCTTTTCGAAGCATAAATGCGTAACGGATTAAACTCTTTTTAGGATCACAGTTAAAGTGAAGTTTAACTTGAAATAGAAAACAGTGATTTAACGAAAGCATTCAGATGCGAATGAGCGAAAGGCGAAGTATATTTGTTTAAAACATTAAACGCCGCAAAAGACGAAGAATAAGAGAGAAATCCTAAGGCGGAATGGATGAATATCTCACATGGCAACGTGGAATTTGGCGGGAAAAACGGCGCGCCCGCTCTTATTGGAGAAGCGTTTCTCATCTCCATAGCAACTGAGGGGCCCCGGGGCACAGTGCAATTGCTCGGGACAATTACTTCGCTCCACGCGACTCATCTCAGCGCTCATTACTTCGCCTTTTTCAACACGCCACTCACTCCATATGCCGTTTAACCAACTTCCCTTTCATTCCGACTCTCTGTGTTGCTCACCCCTTTTCCGTGCCTTCGCCATGGATTCTGCTTCCGAGGGACGGATTTGGAATCTAATCCTTTCTGTTTCATAACTTTATTAATACGTAAATGATACATGAATAAATAAATATAATATATTAGCATATTATATATATGTATATACATATATAACATAAAGACCTGTAATGACGAAATTTGTCGCCCTGAGTAGCTGTCTTGAGGAGAGGAATTTCCGGTGCCCTGAGGCAATTTAATCCAACTCATGTTTGCGTAGTTAAAAACGAATTAAAAAGGATATAAAAATAAATCTATTCAGCCTTCGTAATCCCGTGGGCGTTCTAATTCTCCTCAACGTTAACTTCTTACTTTTGAAACTGTTTATTTGCGCTCATGCATTCGAATTCTCCTTCGTTTGGAGGCTTTTCTATGGAACGAACAGTTTTCTACTCATCCATTCTTAAAACAGAATAACAGACTCTTTCAAAACTGATCTTTAGATTTATGAGAATCTCCATGATGAGGGAATTTTCGGCTGGTTAGATTTGTTTATATATTTCCCCCCTGTCACACTCCGAAAGGCGGTTTTTAGGGTATTAATGCAGATGAAGATACAAAACCATTAACGAGCCCCTACGAAGTTGCGCCCTGGGTAGGCGCCCTTCTCTCTCTCTTACTACAGCCATTTAGTAACTCGACTATTACGGTGTATTAATACGTATGCTATGTAATTGAAAACTTTGATTTTATTCTCGACAGTTATTTTAATCGAAATATTTCATTTTACGAGAAGTTTATTCGTAAATAGTTTTATTGTCTAATCAATTTACTCCCAAGTCCTCGCCATTCTTTCCCCTTTAGCTTCCCCTTTCCGTATTTCCACTTCTTTATTGTTCTTTTCTTTATTTCCCTGTTTCAAGCCATTCTCCTCCTTTCGCTCTTTCCCTTTGCTCTTCATCTCTTTTTCCATATCCTCAGTTTTTCTCTCCCTCGCCGCCTCTCTCTTTTCCCTCTTATTCCCTTCCCCTTTCAATCCCCATTCTCCATACACATTTACCGCTTTGCCTTTCTCTTTTCCCACTTTCTACTCATTCCCGCTCTTTTCTCTGCTTTTTATCTCCCATGAGTTCTCTGAAAAAGGAATCCCTTTGAGTCTTTTAAGACTAAGTTGAGTTATTCAAATTTTTAAATGCGTAAAAAATTCAGCTAATTTCGATTGCTAATCGTTTTAATTTTTAAATTGAATTTCAAGCTACATATAATTCTATGAAGTAATCAGGAGCATTTCCTATAGTAAACTTGAGAAACGTATTTCTACGAGGTGTTCCAGTAGAAGTGCTCCTGTTCCATATTGTATAAAAACGTGGTACTAACATTTTCTAGTAAATGCATTTACGTCCCGGAACTGTATGTATTTGAGACAAAATTGTATCTTTCGCTGGTTGCTGAAATACTTGAAAATTCAACCTCCCGTAGTATTTTAAACTTATAGAGACTTTAATTGAAAATTAGAGAATTATGCAGTTGAATATACTCTCACGGTATCTTAATCTTCAGTCTGATTTATTGTTACGGACACTCAAGTTTAGAGCTGTATGAAAACTACAAATTCCTCAGAGAAGGAAGTTGCAACACATTTCAGTGTTTCATTCTACATTTAATCATATAACGAAACTTTTCAATCTTGTTTTTTATCACAGGCAGAACGAAGAAAGGACCCGTTTTAACGCGCTCTTTAAAGTAGGGTTTACTTCGAAAATTTCTTCTAAGTATCGATTCGATCAAAACAAAATCCAAAGGACAGTTCCACCGGTCATTAGGTCTTCTTCTTGGTCTCTTCACATCTCTCGATGTCCAGTTGAGAACTGCTTTGTTTATTTAGTATAAATCACTTTAATATATTATGGAGTTTAACTATCTTCATTGGGCCTATTCAACAAATGAATTCTGCACTTTTGCGGGAGCCAGAATTATGTGACAATAATAATCGCGTGGTTCGCCATCCGAGGGCGAGCAAGTGATATCCAAGGAGGGTCCCGGAAGCCAAGTGGGTAGTGCGTTCGCCTCTGGTGAAAGCGGTCCCGGATTCGATTCCGGTAGGAGGCGGAATATGTGGGCAATGACTGTCGAAGCACTTTAAGCAATTCTACGAAATCCACAGGTGACGCAGTTTTCGTATTTTAATGGATTTCATTTGACGAGTAATGTTTCTGTTTATTGGTGGGTCTTTGTAAAGCAACTAAAACTTAAAATATTTCCTCACTCTCCATTTCATTTTTAATCTAAATATAGAGTAACGCAAGCAAATTCGTGGCATAGAGTCGGTAGCGAGTGTGAATGAGCACAGAATTGCGCTATTTTCGATTTCTTATTATTGCCTTGTTCTTCTTAGATTCATAATTCTGCGTAGGCCCGTAAGGGAGTTCTTTTTCTATTTTTATAATAAAAATCGACAATCGAGTGATTTTCTCTTAAAGGAAGTCGAAATCTTCAATCCACCGATGTATGTATCATTTAAATTAAAAAGAAGACATTAAAAGTGAAGAATCATCGCTGAATTTCGCAATAGAATCAATCACTGAATTGGCTCCGTTTACAAAATATTTGGTTCGAACAAACTAAACACAGTTCGTCCGTTTGAAGTTTTCGAGGAAATCCAATAAAAATAAAAAAGTCCGACGCGTTTACTTATTCTCTCCTTCTCGCCATCTTGTTTCTTGCAACACGCAAGATTCGTAAGATCCGGGTAATAAGTGTTTGTTTTGTTTGCTCACAATTCTCGTGACGATCACGAGCGTCGGTTATCTCCGTCTATCGACGGAGCAATCATCTCCGATACTGTAATAAGGAAGGGCCGACCTTGACCTCGATTCTGTTGCTAAGGCATTGGATTCGCGTCGGCCCAAACATCTCGAGTTTTAGGAGTGTATTTCTACTGCTTTAGCCTTCTCTCGATCCTAACGATTCATTTACATTGATTAGGAACGACCGATAGAATTCTAGGGCGAAGAACCAGGGACAGTTTATAAGAGAGAATCCAGGGTGAGGACGAGGAAATCGCCATGAGAAGGCTGCAAAACATTACGGAAATGGTACGCCGAATCCAAGCTGAAAAATCATCTATGCTCGTTCACATTTTGGAATGTTTCAATTCCTAATTCCTGGTAGTAACAGCGGAATCGTTAGGAAATCTGCAGCTCGTGAAGTGAATTCTAGGTAAAGTCCACATTTCCAGTGCACGGGAGACGTGTTGTGATAGAATTACGGTGTTCCGTTGAATGTGTAACTAATTGTGAACTTTTCTCAAGACGCTTCCGTTTCGTTTTCAAAGGCAGAACCATTTCCGAGGAATTACTTCTTATCGTAGAAAACTTAGTTCTTAAATATTCACACGCTTAATATTCAATAAATATCCTAATCTATCCAATCTCTACCGTAATGTAATTCTTCGCCGCAGTTTCGTACAATGTCTGGTGGAGAACTTAAATTGTACATTTTAATTTATAAAATAACAACAAATTACATAATTAAGAACAATTTAATTAAAAAATAAGAACTCCATCAAATTACACCTTCTCACAGTCACCCCAAATATAACTTAGGCTTGAAAATTAATCGTCACATTACGTTTTATTTCGCAAATCGTGGTCTTATCATATTACTTCGTACGGTATCATAAATTCACTCTCTGCTCAATCGAATGCAACTTTTTTTGTTACAAATTATAGGTTTTCTTCAATTGCAGACGACAGAGAGGTTTTGAGAGGGAACACTGGACAAAGAAACAACTGCTCAACGCTTGTCAAGTGGAATTACCCGCGCAGTTTGAAATCGTCTTCCGCGATTTTTCTTTCGAAGACATGAGAGGGAAAACCGTTTAACTCATTCAGTGGGTCAACTCTTTAAAACGGAAGAATGCAAACTTATCCACAGGAGTTAAAGCCGCTGGTTTAGCAGAAGGAAATCTTACTAGGAAACCACACGTTTATGAGATATCGTAAGGGATTTTGAAACCGAGGCTCCTTTGGCTTTGAAACCACTCATAATTTATTTATAAAAAGTGATGAAATTAGCCTCTCTTTCGTGAAGCAAAGTTGGCTGCTCTTGGTTAACGTGGAAGTACGCATTATTTTTCGGAACTTCATTTGAAAGCGATAATTATATCTCTCCTCTAAAGGCGGAGGGCTAATGCAGAGCGTGTGGACGCGGTCGATTTTCGACCGCCGGTGGTCTGTATAATACACTTCGCGAATACTTAATAAGACCTACATCATATCTTACATTGCTCTTATATAATACTGTTTCATTAAATTACGCTTAAAAATCGAGCATTCGAACCATCTTCGCTAATAAATTGAACATATCTACTTCATTCGTAACCTTTGCTCCATCATTTATTACTCGCCATTACACTTATCTATTCTCCAAATTTAATTATTAAGACGTTCGACTATGAGCCATCCCACTTATTGGCTGAATTATTCATGTATTTATCATCGAACCTCTGATAGTCTCAAATAAAATAAGGCCAACAATAAAAACAACACTTATGAAAAACGGAAAGTAAAGGAATTCAAAGCGCTTGTCGCCCACGTCGGTAACACATGTTTTTATCTTCACAAAGTGCTCTCGGAACTCAACTACCTCTTTGAGTTAATGCATACTATTTGAAATTATATATAATAACTGTTTTTAACGATGGTTTAACTTAGATCGTGAGGTTTTATTAGTTTTAGACTAACGATTCCTTATCTTAGATTGATAATCCTAAATTTCATTGAACTATATATATGTCTAATACCAACGGTGACAGTAAATAGGATTCTCGAAAGCAATATGGACTCATAAAGAAAATTTGAGCTTTTAAAAGCAGACAACCGGTGGATTGGTTTTTTGCATAGGAAACGAGGCAACGAAACTACATTTGCCGCCTATTAAACCTATGAAATGTATCCTTATCTATTTGTGTCTATTTCGAGGCGTGGTGTGTCGAATCCGCGAATACCCTGCCCTCTGGCGACTGGCGCGAGCAATTATCAGCATGAAATTAAACGCAGTTTCTTCGATAAGGAAAAAATAGGACCGTTTTTAATTAGCCCGTCCTCCCTTTTAACCACAACACACTTCCTCTCTATCAAATCCATGCTGCGGTTGGGAAATGACTTTTCAGATTTACGAATGTAAACAACAATATTCGCGAGGCGAAATATTAAACTGGATTTAGAAATGGATTCCATTTAGAAGGTAAGATAAAAGGTGCAATTGGTTCAATGCCAGTCAATGGATTGATTTCGAGAATACGCCACCGAAGCCAAAATGAACTCTATGAATATGTTTTCTGCATTGGTAGAACAGGAGGAATTTAGAGAAATGTCGTCTTACTGATTAAGCTAAAGAAAGTATGCATTCCCCCCTCGGATTTTAACCTTGTCGGATGCGCAGTATATCACACAGTTATTCCTGCGTAAAATTAAGTACCTATATGTTGATGATGTAGAGATAAAGGAAAGATTTAGAAATATGACTTATAGGTTACATTTAAAAACACCGAATTTTCAAGTTGACTTCGGATTAAATGCTGCAAAATTAAACTTAACTAATCCTTGAAAGTGTAGAAAGATGGAGATTTAAAAAATTTTCAGAAATTTGATGACGTCATGAAGAATGTTACATATTGTACCCTGTATTCGTGATTTGAATGACAAAGAAAAACTTAAATAAAGAAATCTTAATCTATGCTATTCTCTCACCGCTCACTCTCAAGTCTCACCGATACCACATGTAGGAATTAGTTTTTTGTATTATATACTTATAATTCTGACTTTATTATCGATTCTTGCTATTAAATTTTTGTTTTCAAAATAAAATAAATATGATTTATGACTCAGAGACTTTGTTCCCTTATCCGAAGGATTTTCCTTATATCCGTAGACTTTGTGTCAAACCCGGAAAGGTGCCCACCCTGGTCTATAATACAGGAATTGAAGCAGTTAACGGAATATTAATTTAAGCGGAATAATATGTCTTTAAACTAGAATTAAGCTGAGTTATAAAACTCCTTTTGTTCGCCCTTAAACCTAGGCAAGTTCGGCGAAATAAAGCAATAGTATAACTTGAAGGAAGAAATAGATAAAATATGGCGAAATTAGCAGCGAAGGACATCGCCGAGAAGAATATTTACTTGGAGACAACTTGATTAAGAAAAATATAAAATATATAAAAGAATATAATAAAACCTTTTCGAATCTTTAAATGATGTTTTCTTGCGAAACGGGATACATCTATCAAGAACTTAAAAATATGACTGTGGAAATGGTTCTCGATTTGAGTCTTTTTGGATGAAAATTTAAACATGGCGAAGCTACCAGCCGACATGCATTATCAAGCAAAATCAAAAGATAATGAAAAGTTCTCTGGAATTAAAATATAATCTCATAAGGATATAAAGGCAAAGTATATAATAGTTTATTTTCGGATATATTAGAGTTAAGGGCGGATTTATAATTTCATATTTGTTGATTAAGTAAAAATATATTTATAGAGTAAATTACTTAGTTTTATTGCTATATAGTGCAATGCCAATCCACCATTCTTTCTAATTCATATAAACGTTATTGATTGTAATCCAAAATATAGATGTTTATTCTTGGTGTAGTAAAGCGACTGAGATTTCTAGGGGATGTATAGTAGTATTACTAGAGTTTATTGTCCGGCAAAGTACAATTTGCATGGATTTGTCAAAAATATTACATACAACCTTATAACTTACTTAAAGAAATATCATAAATACATTACATTTTTCATTGCGTATTACAATATTATGGAATGTGACACAGAAGTTATAGTAATGAACAATATTATACGAAAATAAAATTTAATTGGTAAAACAAGCCATAGCTTGATATAAATCAATTCTTATAATTACGTACATAACCTATGTACTCATTTACTGAAAAGAAGGACCCTTTAATAAAAACTGTTTTCATTTACATTTAAATACTTTTATATTTAATATACCTTTCATTGCAGTGTATTGTAAAGTTTCACTCCAGCATGAAATGCCCCTTTCTTGTTCAGTTCCGTTCTATTTTATATTAATATCAGTTTTTCATATTGTTTGATATTGATGTATATTTGAATTGAGAGTCATAGGCCCAATATTTTTTTAAATGTTGAATTGCAAATAAAAATATTGAGGGAAAATACAGATATATTTGTGAATTTTATAAAATAATTGAATTTTTGCTCACATTCCAAGTGGGGGTCTGATTTTTGTGTCTAGGGCCTCTGATAGCTTAAATTCGCTCCTAATTAAGAGAAAAACAAATGTGAAAGGTATCGGCATGGAATCAAGGCTACGTAGAAGCTGTGAAAGTCACTCATTATCTCCAATATTATCTAACATATATTTTGAACAAAATGTATGTTTCTATGGGCTTCTCTTTGCATTGTTCATGAGCTACATCACTATAAGGTTCGCCCTCTGACAAAATTGAAAAAGGGGTCCTTTTTTAGTAATAGGTTTATGCACGGCTAAACATTGTTCTGCCCTTTTCTCTTAGGTAATCCGTACTAGGGGATAGCGTCTTAAACAAACCAGGCAATGAATAACGCAAAATGCATCTATCGCATACCAGAGTGGCAGAATAGAAGAATCGCAGGCGGTAATTCCAGATCCTATGTTGAGGAGAACTAACTTTTTGTGGTAATACTGAGAAACAGTTTCGAATTTGTCCAACATCAGCCGATACAGACCTGTAGGATGCCATTACCATTAGATTTATCACACATAGATTAATCTGCGCTACCTCGAATAGTTGCTACCCTAATCTTTTCAACTGATTCTTATCACTTATTGTAATCTCCTCTAATAGTCAAACTATAGTTATTTGATTGGTCCATAATACAAAGAGATATGAACGGTGTAATGGAATGTGAGAGGTGTGAAACATAAGCAGCAGGATTCGATGATTTAAAACAGTGGTTCCCAAACTTATTTGGCCTACCGCCTCCTTTCCAGAAAAATATTACTCAGCGCCCCCTGTGAATTAATTTTTTTTCTACCTTTTTTTTCTACCTTTTTCGTAAAATATAGTAAAGAAAGGTGTAAATTAGAAACATTGAAGTTTGAAATTATGAACGCGCGCGCGTTTACGCGCGTAAAAAGGCTTCCAAGCTGCCGTTTTAAATCAATTTAACGGTGAAGTTAGGTTTTACATTTACGTTTTAAATTATTAAGCTTAATTTAAATGGTAAAAGAACGTTTCTGCGGTTGGCCTCTTAATGCTGAATTAAGTTAATTGAGCTATGTTTTCACAAGTCATTCCATGACTTTTTCTGTGAGGCCCTCGCGAAGTCACAAAAAAAATCTCTCACGTGATCGTAGTTCGTAACATATTTGTAATCGAAATCCGCGGGTCCGTGTTAGCGCGGGTCCCGGTGCCGTCGCACCACTTGCCACCCCCAAAGTGGCACCACATGAACAGTAGCAGTGCGCGATTGCACATACCTCAATGCAAGTGAAGGAGTATGCGAGAACTGAGCAAACGTCCAGTACGTTGTTCAAAGAAAAATTAAGCGTTATGAGCGGAATACATAAATCAATTTTTCTAAATCTTCTCTTCTTTCTTTTATGCTTTCACCTTTTATGCTTTCACCAAATGCACCTGTGGCCATCACCGCCCCCCCTGGATCGCTGCAGCGCCCACTTTGGGAAGCACTGATTTAAATGATCCATGGAAGGCTCTCTGCGAGACTAAATACTTTAATGATGACGTTTTTGTTGTATATTATTTGAGGGGTTCCAATGAAATTAAACGGTTGCGTTGATTCAAGGAGTAAGGTATGTGGGTACCTGTCTCTATTGTAAGGGAGAAGTTAAAGAAAAAATAAATAATAAATAATTGAAAGGGAGAATCCGCTGAGATTTGTGCGTTACATATTCTTCAGTGGATGGCGAAAGTGAAGTAGTTAAGAGGTATTTTGAGAGAGTTCCATAGTTGTCTGTATTGTTTGATCAACTACATGCAGGCGAGAGAATGGTATGACAGTAATACGTGTCCTGCTTGCGCTGCTGTCTGATTAGTATATACTCATATTCCAGCAACAGATTCTGATGTCTCAATTTCACGATTTGAATGTAATTGAATCGCTTCAGTACCACATACGTCACTTCTTAAAGGTATCAGTAACCAGATTCAGATCAGATTCTAATGATAAGATCCCTGGTTTAGTGAAATATAATAGAAAACAGCGTTGTTAAGAAAACAGGGAGAAGTATTCAACGCAAAATACCATTATGTATCTCTGGAATAACTGCGGTGTAACGTTCACCCGATTTCAAAGAATAGTAGATGCGAAGGGTAATTAAAGGAGAATTTTAGTGCAGCTTACTGAATAAGCAAAGAAAGGGATTTATGGTAGAATTTAGAATTTTTGGGCTGTTAAATATCAATGAAGACATGAAACACAAAAATATAATGATGAGATAGAAAACATTAAATTCCTTTTAAAAATGGAGGTTTTTGCGGCTCATCCTGTATTTGTTTAAACTTATAAATATAAAGATAGCTTGTGTTCGTTTTAGTGCAATAATAAAAGAATGATCCGTGATCAACAGAGCTAGTTTCTACAAAATGATTTATTACCAACTGTCAATGCAATCTCAAGCAATTTTAAAATTCTGAGAGGGCATATACAAGAGAAGACATAAAAGAGGGATCACACTTATGTTTTTCCGTGTTTATTTTCGCGATAAAGGAAGCCGTATGCGATACTTTGGGTTCGAGTATGCATACACTGAGGGATACCACAAGGTACTAATTTCGGTCCAACTCTTTTACTGATTTCCCGCAATCATCGCACGGCGTAGTGGTCAATGTTCTTCGATGATGCTAGGATGAGCCTTACTTCAAATGAAAATAATCTTCGTGGAATAAAATCATTCCAACGTAATTTAAAGAAGTGGCGAATCTTGAAACTTACTAGTTAATGATTTGAGACGATTTTCCTCTCAAAGCATCTCCAATTAATTCCTAAAACGACATTTCGTCGCGATTCATTTAGTACATGTACAGTGATCGTGGGAAAATTCTCTTCCGGATTATAATTTAAGCTTCTCGTTAAATCCTAGGCAAATTGAAGAGAATGCAAATTCATCAGGGACGGCGATAGACCCCTCCCCCTGGATCCACCCATGATCCAAAGTACAGCATAAGTATATGGAAGGATCCGCAGGTAATTGATGGTAAAACTTCCGCGTGGAGATCCTCTAAAAATGTGGCAATGGCCATATTGCTGCAATAGGTGCGGAAGTTGTTAGGGTTAAAATTACGCCGAAGCATGCGGAAGACTTTTGTCAGCTCAAAGGGAGTGGATGTCGACACCAACGCCTCTGTTTACAAAAAGATCGCATTTCTCTCGCAAAAAACGCAGCGAATAAATTTAATGCGAGTGTCATGTGGAAGAATGTGCCGCATACAGGGGTGCAGCGGTTTTGAAATGACTTAAGGTGGCACAATCTTTCCTACTAATCTGATCTATTTCCGTCTGTTAGGGGAATTTCTGTTGGCGTCTAGCGCTGCAAGTCGAAGCGTGCCATCGCACATTTGGACAAATTCAATTAGCGGAATTCAGAAAGCCATCGAAAGAGAAATATTATCCTATATTCTATCTGCAAAGCAGTCAGAAGAACGGGTGTGGGTTCATCCCCTCTACTATTGGCTACGAAAAGCTATGAGAGGAAAATGTGGATTACTGGGCAAAATGAGGAGTGAAGTAGTTTGCCCTTGATTTCTTCACAAAGATAGAATGCTGTAAGCGGAACAAGTCCACGTAAGTGAAGCAAAATGACTCTACGAGTAACACTTTCATTCAATTTGGAGAAAGCTTAATCGATGCCATTATTCAGCATCACTCATACCTCAGTAGTTTTCATATCGTCACAGCCATGAGCGAAACAACATTTATTTCTGCCGTGTTCTATTGCCACGATTGCATTGCGAACGTTTCCCATAAAAGTATTTTAATCCAAAGTAATGACCTATCTAAGTCGAGATAATTATTATCTTTTATCAACAACTGAAAAAACTAGCGTTACAAATGTTTTAAAAAATTATTGGTTGTCTGCCATTTGCTATTTGTAATTCAGAGTGTAGCGACACGCGACGAAAGGAACTAAAGATGAAACTACAATGATGGCGGAATAGGAGAAATGTTTAGGGGAAGAGGAATCAAACATTTATTTTCTAAGTTAAAACTTGTCGAGGTGCGAGAAACTTCCGCTTTCCCATTCGTATGTAATAGATTTTCTCCTGCATGAGGAATGACTTGTCTCCTTTGCATTTGCGTTGAGCCTTATTAACTTAATAAAATGAAAATGAAAGAATCATGCCAGTAAACGACAGATGTCAGGAAGTTGTTTAATAAATACTGACCATAGAAAAGTTGATTGAGACTGATATAATTACAAATTAACTTGGACGAGGCAAGTGATTGTATTCGAAAGTAATTTCCATCTTACTTTAATTTAGAAATGTAAAATAATCACATTAAAAGCAATTGCGAAGGGATTTTCCTTTTGCATGAAAAAGAGAGATTACTGTTCAGGGAAATGACAATGAAGAGCTGCAAAACATTAAGTAAAATGAAGGAAAACAGAGGAAGATATTTTGTTTGGCAGAAAATATCAAATACCTGCTAAATAATGTATTTTGCGGATTATTTGATACATATGAAATAATTATTGTCGAATATCACGGAATAGTTTCCTGCTCAGATTACTTACGTCAGATTATTCCGGGCAAATATTTTGGAGGGAGTATTTATCAAGCGTCTTTCCGAAAAGAAGCAGAATCTTCTTATGCAGATAAAATCGATGTGCGTAACTTTGTGGAAAGCCATATGAATAAGCAAGAAAACTCCGTATTTTCCTCAAGAAATATTCTGACGACCGGTTTCACAAATCATATCACAAGTAATTAATTCAAAATTAACATTTAAAATATTTGGGAATACTAAACGCGAGCAGACCATCGGGAAACTGATTTCGATGGATTATTACACCCATTTTGCGCCCCCTAAGATACTGTGCCCTGGGCACGTGCCCACTTTGCCTCTCCCTCGCTGAGGTCCTACATGAATGCACGTAATAAAAAAGCGTATCACGCTCACTCGAGGATGTTTGCCACCTCTAGACCATTTGATATACCTCTGAATTGGCAGTATTTTCGCCCAGTCAGCGCAGCAACGGCGGGCGAGACCAGGATCGGATGAAATTAGAATACAGTCATTCGAATTTACGATAATTTGCTTTCCTGGATCAGCAAATCGCGAATCTATCGCGAACTGCGTCTAGTCTAAATATGGCGAAACAGCATCAAAAAGCATTTTCTCGAAAGATAAGCGAAGTCTGCTTCTGTCTTCCGCTGGACGTCCGAAAAGTCGGATCAGCGTGTTGCTATCGGAGAGAAAAAAAAATCCTTTACTTCGTGACTCAACGCTCTCTTCTGTTGCATCATTCGCGAGGCGGCGGGGGTGTCACGTGCTCAAGCTCAGAAGTGCTCCATCGACCAATACGCAGCTCATGCTAAGTCACGCCATCATTTGCGTCACTGAGACACCCAGCCTCTTTCTCCAGGCATCACTTGACGCTCTGCGGGTCGAAAAATCAGGTGTAATGTACAATATGTACTGAACAATTTCTCACGTCTGTCCATTAAAAGATATCCAAAGAAGTTGAGGAACAACGGTTTATGCTTTGCAGCCTCTTTACTTCCAAGAATCATAGTTCGTATATCTCAAGCAGGAGATTAAAATATGCGCCAAACCGACTTTTGCGGATCATTAATCTTTAACGTTTATTAACTCTTGTCTGACTTGTGTATGCGTCATACTTCTAAGTTAGGTTACGGACCTTAAGTTGTTTATTGCTCAGCGTACGTCATTTAGAGGAGAGGGATATTTTATAGCATATGGATTTCCTTATTAAAATAAGTATCAATTACTATTCTCATATAATTGTGCACGTATTTTTTTTACATAAACCGAGACGGGTATTTACTGTGCGAAAAACCTGAAATGTTAAATTAAGTTTGATATTTACACATCTCTGTCAACTTCTCCCCGTAACAGAAATGTATATCGGGAATACGATAAAATAAATAATGGGCCATGATTTTACTATCAGTCTTAGAATAGCGAATAGAATAACTAAATAATAGAATAACGAGTTTTACAGTCAATCGTACGGTTAACGTCAGCTCTGTGGGGCATCTACAGCCTTTTTTATAAACTGACGTTGTCTCAGAATAATTTGCGCTCTCGAATATCATCAAAGTCGAGCGCGTCGAGATGAATACGAAGGGGTTGTCGGATAGAAATTTCAGTGGAAATTGGGGTCATTCAGATAATGAAACAAATGCATTATTGCGATCGATTAAAATTTGATTTTTTTCAGAACCAAACACCGTAAATATCTTAGTTTCATTGATAGTTAGTTTCCATCGAAATTTTAACCAAGTAACTCCATTTCATATGTAAGTAAACGTAAATCAACTGATAGTTAATCCAAGCTCGATAAGGAACTATCGAAATTTTATTTTGTGATAATAAGTCGTCAAAAATAACTTTCGTTATTTTTTTCGAATAAATGAAATTCATGCATTTATCTAATGTTTTGCACCTTTAATTGTTCCGGACCAATGCCATGGCTCAAGTAAATGCTAATAAAAACATCAAAAGTGTAGCCGATATCGTACGGGGGGACACAGATAACGCATCCACAACCAAACAAATACTAGAGACGGAGAAATTACTACGTCAATGTGTTAGTGAGCATAATATGGATCTGAGAATTTATCACACAGAAGTAAATTGCGATCATGGATGATAAATGATAGCTGTCTCGAAAAGATTAAATTTTACAGTGCAATACAACGTTTCCTTTTTTTTAGAAATAACCTAACTTATTATAGTAAATCTCAACTTATTTTCGTGCCCTTGAAACATAATTCCGATCTTTCGGAAAGTGGACTTAGAATCGATGAGAAGTCAGTGTCAGCGTAGAATTAAAAGAGGAATAATCATTCGAAAACGGCAGATGGGAAAGAACCATCGAATGTTCGGCCAAACAATTTAAATTGAAAGAACATGAAAATGAAACGTGAAAGTCAATTAAACATGAGAAACGCGTATTGATGCTGCATAAACTTTGAAAATGCTACAAGTCCTGCATAAACTACATTCTTCACGGAGAAGATCTTGATCTTTCGAGCTATAATTAAGGCATTTGAAAAAGTAATGAAGTAAGGTGTAAGTGCAAGAATTAAACTGGTAACGGAGTTAAATTGTTTTAGATAGCAAAGATTGTCACTCGTTGGATGGAATGCTATCTTAAAAATGTATTGTTGTAATAAGCAATCTTGACAAATAAATACGACATACGATACGATAAAACAAACCGTCAAGTTGATCTCGATGCAACTCCACTGCGAGGTTCTTCCCCAATTCTGCTTCCGAAACATAAGTTCCCTGAAGTGCAAATAAAAAAGGAAAGACCAAGAAGATACTCTTTTAATGGGCATCCTCACTTCATTCATACGTACATTTCCACAGAACAAAGGCTTCTTCTGTGGATTATATTACGAAGATAAGTGTTTCGTTATCGTCAAAGGTGAAATAAGAAGCGAAAAACACAGCGGACAGGACGCGACTTGCGTCAGTGCGGGTTAATCAACTCTCCGCTCTTACATTATGTGCCGTGCACAGTGGCACGCGTGCGTGCACTGTCACTTCCCTAATCGATTACTTTGGCGAATCGTTCGCGGATAAAATGAATACTAGTTCTAGCGTCTCTTTTTCTCTCATGTCAGTATGGGAAAGGCCTATGTAACAGGGAAGACGCATAATACCGGCTGCAATAACTAAGAAGTACTGGCGCTTGCATCCCCTGCCACACGCCGAAAGGCGGCTTACAGGTTATATATGTAGATGAAAATGAAGAACGTACTTCCTCTGAACTTATTACTTAAACCGAGTCCTTGTTTACATCTTCTATAGATTCCCTTCCTGCATCCTGAAGCATTTGAGTAACGCTCACTGATTTGCCGGAACCATGTTTACGAAACGTATCGCCTTTCGCCGTACTTTTCTAATCCTCAAATACAACACTTTTCTGCAGGGTCCCATACAATACACACATGCACAAGGTGAGGCCTAACTAACGCAAACTAACATCGATCACGGACATGATGAAATAAGAAATACTGTAGTAAATTCCACATAAGGTATTAAAGTTTATGTGGAATACGATTCTCGATTCCGTAAAGTTTGCGAAGTTCCCATAATGCAGAGCTTTGAATACAGGAATATCAGGGAATGCTTCCTTCCACTATAATGAGGGAAGAACAGCGAACAAAACTATTAAACGCGATCATACTCTAGCAGTTCTACGAAAGGAAACAAATTATAAAGAAAGGACTTGGCGGCGATGACGGGAGGTTCACAAGTAGTGAAATTGTATCTGAAGAGTCTTAATTGAGGTTTGCGGGAGAACTGAGGGGGAAAATGTCTCATGAAAAGATAATGTGAGAAAAGAAAACATCCGCGGAAGATTGAATCAAATTCTAGGAATATCTGCTCCAATTCGAAGAAGAGAGATAACGTTTCCTTCTTATCAGAGGAGCAGATGATACACTGCTCATACGTAAATAATAACTGATACCCAATGGAAAATTGAACTAAAAAAGCAACGGTGATAAATTAATAGCGATTTAATAAGGACGCAAATGATAATTTTAAAGCCTCGTAAACTTTTATGAAACTTTCTACCGATATTTTGAGGAGTAAAATTCCAAATCAATTGCGAAACTTTTGCTTTTTGCTTCGATAATAATCACGGGATACAAGCGGAAATTCACTTTCGTTTCGATTATTTGATTACTTTACACTCTTTCGACAATATAGCGACTCATAAAAGTGATTCGTACTTCAGGTTTTAACGACATGCATCGAGCAAACGCATGCTGAGAATTTTTCAATCTAAAAACGTTTTAGTAAAGACCTTCAGAAATGCTTATGCGAGAGGGGAGAAGAAAATGATCGAAAGAAATGTATTTGGTCATCGCAGATATAAACGAAGAAACTAAGATTAGGCTTCACAGAGGCAGCATTGCTTTTTCGTTGGTGGTTCAGTGGCCGATATTCCGCTATTTTTGCCACTGAAGGGGACCTGCGATCCAATTCAGGCCAACTTACATGGGAATAATTAAGGATTTGTGAAACGCCTGTCTGATAAATCATACGTGCAAATGCTGATTAGACCCTCCACTGACCCACTGATACATGGTTGAAGTGGACAATGTGAGGCATGAGGTATTTTGCCGCTGCTTTCTTCAAGAATTCCAATTGCGACACATATCCAAGTAAGTGTAGCAAAGCAACCCCATGAGTAAAATCTTTCCTACAATTTATAAAGAATATATAAAGACTAGTAAACGCCCCCGACAGGCATGACGGGACTTAATTTAGTTTAAAAATATATCTATTATCGTATATACCTGGTATCCTAAGCACAANCGCTCTCTAACTTTTTCATCGCATCTACCTACAATACGCTTTATAAAACTGAGCTTTTTAGTTGCTTTACCGCATATTTTTTGAATGTGTGTGCTCCAGTTTAAGTTATTGGTTAGGGTGATTCCAAGATATTCTACTGAGTCGACTACATTAAAATGCGTTCCACTAATTTTGTACGGGTGGTTCTGACATTTATTAGTAATGTGGAGACGGAAATTGCTTTTTAGATGTTTCTCACTAAATAGAATCACTTGATGGAGAAGATAAAATTTCATGAGTTTGAGACGCTCTAACAATTCATCTCCACACGCAATCCACCTTTGTGGCAGGGGGTGCAATCACTATTACTCTATTTCCTTAAACGGTTACTTTCCCGAGTCGTTCTCGAAAAAGTGAATCTCCGAAACAACAGCTCCGAGCATTTGTTTCCCCGATCGTAGTATCAGAACATCACTACTTCTGGTTTTTAAATTAAAATAAGACTTTTTTTCATCATGTTTATTCTGAAGATTTGCATCATACATTCTGATGGATAACACTCACCGATTACGACTAAAATGAGAATCTATGATCATCTTCCTTTCTTTTGTCACTTGTCTCAATTTCGTAGGGCCATTGTTTCAAATTTAATTTTGTAAAAGAAACGACCTCTGCAAGTCATGAAAACGTAATTTACGTACACCTCTTATGGAAACGTATTTTCTGCTCCTGTGTTCGAACCCGGGCCTTTACAGAGATGAAAATAGTTTTCCTGGGGGTTTCAGCATTGTAGAAAAACAGTGCAGTTTGTTTCAGATCTCTAAGTCAAGCCGTTTCTGATATAAATAGGGGGACGGACGGACAGACTTACGGACAGACATTTGCTTTTTATATATATATGATGAATACCATTACTCAGTATCACAAATATCTCTGCAGCTTTTATATCATCACAACCATGAATGAAACTGAGAAACAAATTAANCTACTCGCGTCGTCAGCACTTCATGCGGCACTAACGGGTACTACTTTCCGGATGACCCTCGTATATATATATGATGAATACCATTACTCAGTATCACAAATATCTCTGCAGCTTTTATATCATCACAACCATGAATGAAACTGAGAAACAAATTAATGAGAGATACATTTACTTCAATTCTGGGAATGAAAAATTTACTTTTACCAAGACTCAGCAGCAGTGAATAAAGGCACTCAATTATTCCTCTGAATTTTTTTGTTTGTTCCCATGACGACTGTCAATTGTTGAGTTGGTGATTTACCTCTTTCACAGTGGCAACAGCGCCGCCGTGGCTGGAGGCGAAATCACGCGGAAGGTGACCTTGTGTCTCCGTGGCGTCTGCCTCGGATGCATCTTTTGCTACTGGATACAGAGCGAATCATTTGACACATGTGGAGGACCAACCTCATCGAACATCTACATAAGTACCCTGCCTTTCGGCGGGTAGCAGGGGGTGTAAACACGAAGAGTATAATTACTTCTTTAACTTATTATTATCGCGTATCGTTCGCGGAAAAAAAAGAGTCCCTAAAACGACTTGTCCTCTAATCTATTTCTCTTATTTTACGCTCACTGTCGGATCGGCCAAAGTAGCAGGGGGTCGCATAATACCAATTACGTATTCCGAAAATGTACTTCCTCTGAATTTATCTAACAATCGCAGTCTAGCTTCTAATCTCCTTTCTTTCAAGGATTCCCAACCTGCGTCTGTGAGCATTTGCGTTACACTTGCTTCTCTATCGTAGCACTTTTTAACAAAACGTATCGCCTTACGCTGCACTTTCTCGAGTTCGCGAGAGTTCGTTTCATCCGCTGGGACCCATATACTCGCCGCATATTCCAGATGGGGCCTGACTAACGTGAAATAGCATCGCTCTCTAACTTTTTCATCGCATCTACCTACAATACGCTTTATAAAACTGAGCTTTTTAGTTGCTTTACCGCATATTTTTTGAATGTGTGTGCTCCAGTTTAAGTTATTGGTTAGGGTGATTCCAAGATATTCTACTGAGTCGACTACATTAAAATGCGTTCCACTAATTTTGTACGGGTGGTTCTGACATTTATTAGTAATGTGGAGACGGAAATTGCTTTTTAGATGTTTCTCACTAAATAGAATCACTTGATGGAGAAGATAAAATTTCATGAGTTTGAGACGCTCTAACAATTCATCTCCACACGCAATCCACCTTTGTGGCAGGGGGTGCAATCACTATTACTCTATTTCCTTAAACGGTTACTTTCCCGAGTCGTTCTCGAAAAAGTGAATCTCCGAAACAACAGCTCCGAGCATTTGTTTCCCCGATCGTAGTATCAGAACACCACTACTTCTGGTTTTTAAATTAAAATAAGACTTTTTTTCATCATGTTTATTCTGAAGATTTGCATCATACATTCTGATGGATAACACTCACCGATTTGCCGTCAACATTCTTGACATAAATTACTGCTCTTCCCGTCACTCTCGAATATTCGGTTGCTTGAAAAGAGCAGTGTTATCGCGTTTTGGATACCGCAAATGGGAACAAAATCACAAGTGGATAGATAAGGATTCAGCGTTTGTTTTAAATAGTTTTAATAAAATCGAGCCAAGTGCATTTGTATGTTTCGTATATCTTTCCCTGTCATTCCATATGTATTTCGCCTTCCACTCATTAATTCATCTTAAGGTAGACGTTTTGAAAATTTCATCTGTTTTGGAGACCGTATATTTTTATGACGTGCTATGAAGGCATTGATGATGAAGGCATTGATGATGAAGGCATTGATGATGAAGGCAGTGATGATGAAGGCATATTTATGCTTCTTAAATGTATCTCACGCTGTAGGGACTGGATGTGATGCGTAAAGACTTTGAGTTATTCTTGGGTCCATAATTTCAATATGTAGCCAACAATTTTTTTATAAAATCAAAAAATTACGTTTCCAAACGACTCGGATCATGCTTCTGTAATCGTAAATTCTGTACCAAGCTGTATGTTTTGGTCACCATTCCGGCCAAATGGCCTGAAATTTGGGCCGTTCAGTAATCCATTATGCTCCCATCTTAAAAGAAGGAAGTCTTCCACAGGAAATTTTTATTGACCGGTTTCGTTGACCTCAAATAGTTGACCAACTATTTGACATCTTCAGGTGAAAACCAGATTCCAACTGGAGTGAAATAATTAATATTTCTCCAAAACAAAGGAATTACGACACTAAGTATGATTGGAAGGCGTAACGATGACAGCAATGGAATACTCTCCAACAATATCAAAATTATCCAACTCTTAATTGTAAAAGGTGACTAAATTATGATTGTAATGTGCACTCGGATCGTGTTGGGTTAGGTCAGTTTGGTTGATTTTGACACTGGACCTTGCAATGGTGTTATATCTACGTCAAAGCCGAAATGTTCCCATGTTAAGTAATCATTGCAATTTTACGCATTTTAATATTTCTCCGCCGGCCAAAAATGCGGCGTCACGGATTGAATTAGTCGTGGTTATACGGATAACTGTTTCTCAGGCAAATGTCGTCATTTTTAAGTCGGAAGAGCCGAAATTAGTTGAGATAATCAGCTGACGCTTCTTCCGCCTGGAATTTCGCAACTGCACAGGGCTGAAATAACCGACCTAAATCAGTTGATTATTTGCGGCAGAGAAGTGAGTCCGCATCGGTCATAAAATGAAGAAGAAGAGGTCATTGAACTCGGCCAGCGAAATGTTTCCCTCGTCGAGTACTGGAAAATGAAGGATTAATATTTCCCCGAACGCACGAGTTTTCTTTTTAGAATTCTGAAAGGAAAGGGATGACAAAAGAATGCCGATCGGCGTAAAATGTATTCCCCATTCCACACGCACGTTGGATTCGCTGCAGATTCTCTTTTATTCTGAGGAAAGCAGCCGTTTGGTGGGGGCGCCGGTGGCGGAGCCAAGCGAGAAAGTGGTGAAGCTGTGCGGAAGCCATGACCTGGACAACTGCAGACGGATTGCTGTTGCGCCGAGAAACAATGGGTTCGGACATTTCAGACTCGTAAACACGTACTCTGTTAACAAAGTCCTTCATTGAAAGCCAAGAAAACACCCCTCACGACAGAAATAGGTGACGTCAAAGGGAATTCGAGCTAGCAGCGTCGTGATCTATTGTGGTTGCCATCTTCTAGGCGCTGAAAGGCGTGGCCGGCCCTTTTTTGAGATTCTCCCAACGATTCCTAAACTTCATATTAATAAGCGCATCCTAAGCTCCTCGTCCTCCACAAAAACGTAACTGATAAAGCGAAATATTAAAAGTAGTTAACTAACCTATAAGGTGTCATAAATTATAAGATTACGGAGCAAAGTGCAGAAACCACACACCAAGGCGTAAAAATGATATGTGGTATGTTTAAAAAATAACAAAAAACAAAAAATAGGATATCCAATTCACACTCTTAATCCGAGTCACACCTACGGTTATCGAGCAATTACTCTGATCGGATGGATTGGATCAAATTTTAGTACAGTTTTTTAGGAGTGATTCAATATCCAAGATGATAAGATTTCCAAGTCATACAATAATTTGGAACGTTTGTACCAGACTGTTCCAATTTATCGTCCAACGCCCCCTCGTTGAATTCATCGCACCGCATTGCTGTTTTATTTCTAAATTTCATATGTTCCCATATCAGTCCGCAAGTAATTTACAGTTCAGAGGTTCATATCTTAACCGTCGCAGCACTTTTATAAGTGAAAATTTATTTCGCTTCGAAATCCAATGACTATACCTTTGTTCACTCGATGCTCAGTTTTGCCGAAATAATAATAATAATGAAAAAACAAGCGGAAACGAATATTCCACGCCGGTGAAGTTGTCAACTGAATTGGATTGGAAGTTACATCGGCCGACAAATGGATGCATGTAGACCTCTTCAAGATCGTGCAATTAATATGAATGATTTGCTTGTCCAAAGAGATTGCGCAATATTTAGTTTGGTTTACACCCGGCTGTACATAGGACGACCCTTAAACATAAAATTTCTAGGGATATATGAAAAAAGAGCTGACATGTTCATGAGAGAATTGTAAATGCAATCATTATCACAGCTGATATTCTAATAAGAGCTAATTCTAATTGATATCATGAGATTCAGCGTTTGATAGACATTTGATGAAATATCCTGATTACTATAATACGACCAATAATAAATTGTGGAATTGAGGCAATAGCGATTTAAACATTCACAGATACTGATGACAGTCAAGGTAAATAACTTGAGGAACATCGTTGGAAGAATCATTAGAGTGAACAATAGAAGCATAGGATCACAGTAATTGGGCTAAAAGCGAAGAGAAATGTGGAACAATGATGAGCGGAGGAAGTATAGATTGTTATCAATGGCCGAAGAAAAAGAGAGAAATGAGGAGAAAGAAAGAATGTGTGAGGATAACGAATGGGTGAAGAACAGGCGAAAAGCGTACAAGAAATTGAGCAACAGTCATGGTAAAACGTCTTTTACACTGCGTGAAAAATAAAGAATATTAATAATTTGGCAATGAAATAATTCTAAGGAATGAAAAGCACATCTCTATTAGATTTTAATCTCCTCATCTCGGGAAATTGCTTCTTTTGCAAAGTCATCATCAATAAGAATACCTCAATCCTCTCCTCTAGGTATGGTAATGGTTCATATTCATACCCCCGCTCGTTGTTTTATTGCAGAAGTATAAACTGTTTAATATTCTGCAGAATTTGCATATTTCGAGGATCTGCCGTTGCAATTTAATTCACACGCTCCTAGTTCGACGCTCCGTCACGTGATATTTTTCGACACCAATCAATCCTTCGGCATTGTGGAGAAATTTAGGAATCGTTAAATCAAAAGTGACGGCATGAAACATTTCTTTCCCAAGAATTCACCAAAGGACAAAATAAGTAAGCACTTCGTTATTAGATTTAACTTCGTTATTAGATATTAGAAATAACGAAGTGCTTACTTATTTTGTCATTATGGCTTTCCACGAAGTCCGGCCAAATACCATTGAATTAATTCACCAAAGGTTTATCGGAAATTCAGCACAATTACTTTGATGAGCCGCTAACATGGGAAGGAAGAGAAAATGAAACTTCTTTTTATGCTATTCTACATTCTAAAAGGTAATGTAATGAATGCTTGCCGAAATATTTCGCAGATTTGGTAAATGTGAGGAATTCGATTATTAGATCAGTCGATTCTTTCCACGTGTGAATTATCGGTCCGTGAGAAACTCGATGTTCTGGAACTAATGGCTAATATTCACTCAAAAAGTGACTTTTAGGAAGAGGCTTCGGGTCAGTGTACATACAATGAACTCCCGCTAAGCCGTTGGCGGATTATCCGTGCACGGTTTTGAACAATTCGCCGAAATGAGTATTTTCGCGTTCTAAAGAAAGCAGGAATTGTGTAACACCTTTTCTTGTAGCAGAAGAAATACGACCGAAATGAAATTATCGCTGCGAAAAAGATCCAAAGAAAACTCTTGATGAGTCAATAAAACGAACGAAAATAAGGGATTATATGCACAAATTATAATAAATTGTTTATTTACGAAAATTGTTGTTGTTTTCCGAAAGGCCATGATGCCTTGTCGTTTGTGGAGATGCTTAGGAGTTGCAGTTCGTTATTTATCTCTCTAAGAAGTAATTGTGAACTTCATAAGAATTTGAAGAGGAACTTTGGATCATCCCTGTTTTCTGGTCATTCATTACCATCGCACTCATTCGGTTTCACCTGCGTTGCGCGATTCCGGTTTCGTCGCTGTCACTATCGTAATGACGATCTCCTCTTAATTAAGAAGCCCGAGTGGGTCACTCGAAGTTATCAAATGGGTCACTTGATGATCCGCGGGTCATATGTTGCCAAATCCTGCTCTTGATGAAGAGGGAGAGAGACTTGCTCGTGACTCGTTCTCTCGTCATCAAAATACGAATGAGTGCATTTTTAAAACGATTCTGTAGATGGGATTTTATATTCAAAAGGACTTTACCTAAGAAACATGGATGATGCACGGAAATAAATTGCCGCTCTCGATAAGAAGTGAATTTGAGGTCACTTCCGTGCCTTTCCTCTTATAAGTGACACACTATTCTTATCCGCATTGATCACAGTCGCTAAGCGACCCTTATCTTCGTCCGCTTTAATAATTTGAGACTTGTGATACATTTCCTTTGTTAATTTAACGCATCTCTAAAACTGCGACGAAATATCGGAAACAAAAGGCGCAGAAAAGAAAATCGGACGGATTTATAGGAGATGAAGCAATTTGTGAATAAAAAGTGTTTAGTGGTTGTCCCACAACTGTTAAACATTAATGAAAGACAACACAAACAGAGCTGAATCCATATCTATCTAGAACGAGCTACGAGGTAACTTTTAAGTGCAGAAATTGAAAGTATTGAAAAAATATAGAAAATGATTCGAACCTCGTTTCTCATCATTACTTCTGCTATTATATAGCAAGTGGAATGTTTGTACTATTGTAATGTTATCATTTATAAGAAGAATCTATCTATTGGACTCACTGCCGTACATTCCCTCACAGTTTAATAAATGGATGCAATTCCGAGTGTTTACTAATTCCTCTGTACCTCAGCATCTTTTTATCTCATTTAAGAGGTCATAATTAACTTCCGAAGTTATCTGTGGACCTCTGCAGTCCACACAAGACATGTGACATTGCAGTGCCACTTTATCTACCGCAGGTGACTTATCACCGCTATATATAAGTGCATTCGTCACGGGCGACTTTTTACTCCATTTTTCTTATCACCTTCGATTAGACGATATTTACAACTTATCTTACAAGTAACTTATAAAGTGATGTAACCGTGCGATACTTCTTATCGAACTCGTGATCGACGGCAGAAGCAAAGAAGAGAAATATTAAAAGATGATGCAAACTCTTCTCTCCATGTATGACGAGGTATATACCCTCGAAACCGTCGCGGTATTTTGATTCTGAATTACCTTCGTTAATAATATAACGCAGTCATTCCCTTATAATGTAATGCCTTCTAATCTTAGTGTAACCAAGGTGTTCCTTTATAATTCTTCTCTACCCTCCTTCTGTGTCTACTATAGGTTGGCTTATTCAACGACAACAATCTGAGAAAGTGTGAAAGTTTTGAAAGTACCAAACCAGGACGTAATAGTGGTCGTTTTAGCCAATTATTGAGTTTACCACACTCTTATAGCGAGTGAGTCGCGTCATAATTTAATTTCCTAAAAACTCCAAAGGACATCGAGGCAAAATTAATTCCGATTGGGTCGAATTCATTCAGAGCTGTTTATCTCGTATTCATTAAAGAATGAGCTAAACTGGAGAATCTTACATTTTGAGATATGTGAAATGCAAATATTCAACTGTGATAATTTGAACAGAAAAAAATATAAAGCAAAGAAATTTTACAAGACTGCGTCATATTAAACCCTTCATTCGATGTGAGTAAGAAATGTCGAAAATTTGAATATTATCGGAGAGAACTGCAGAGCGCCACATTTCGCATGGTTCTCTCAGTTTACATTCCTGTATTATAGCAATTCGCAAGGATCAAAGTAAATTGTACACATCCTTATATGCACAATTTATATTATTCAGAAATGGAATGTCATTTTGTTGGTGGCATTTAAAAGTGACGATTTTCGGTGAAAGTTTCGTTTATTATCGAATTCTGCATAATTCAGGTTTGATATCGATTATAATAGAAAACTTTTATGTAAATATTCTATCTAATGGCAGTCGATGCTACTGAATACAATGGTTCATTCTAATTTACTGTTCTTCAAGAAATAAAGCCGTCAGGAGAGAATAGTGAACTTGACATGCATCACACTTGGGGACGCTTTGAGTTATCTAGGTTCGAACGGGAAACTTTCGGATGCATTAACAAGTCAAATATATAGGAAAGAAATTTTGTTACATGCCGACCTTAAAATTCGGGTTAATATCTGGTTCTCGAAAATTGGACGAACATCTTTATTCTCGATGTTTACAGATAAAATATAATTCAGTAAAGAAACCGCATTGATTCCTTAGAGTACGGGTGCGTGGAGATTTTCCACTTCGTTGCTACGGAAGCAACTGAAACTGGGATCCATTGGAAATATATTTGGAGCGCCTTTTGTTCAGTCTGAAGTGTTCAGTTGCGCGCTAGAGAAGGGTGTGTCCCCTGCCGTGCTGTGGCTGTGATTGATGTGCCATTGACCCTCCGCGAGTCACGGACGCGCTTCTGTCACGTGACTCGAATCCCTCAAATCCAATTTATTCCTCTCAACAGAATGCGCTCATGCGGTTTTACGCATCCACTTTCACGCATCACTCATACTTTTTTGCTCCTTTAATCTCATACGTTTCTTGCGCATATTCTTCCCTTCTCACACATTTCCTTTCATTCTTTAAGCTCACAAGTTAATCTCATTCCCTACATTTTTTTGGTCTTTCTCTCCCTTTAGAATCATTCAAGTTTTCCTTTAACACTATCATCTGTTCCATCTATCATTTTTATATGCTAACTTGTGTTGCGCGTCCTTTTCTTCGATTACCTGCCCATCAATCCTTTATCGTCTCTCACTTTAGTTTTTGACTTTTTAGTTAGTATTTTCCCTCTCTTCAGTTCTACTTTTCTTGGCGATTCCTCTAATCTCAGTATTTGGGTTCGATTCCCGGTGGGTTGTGTGAAATTACCTCAGTTATCAAAGCACTTTTAAAACAATGATAATTCAATCAATCAATTCCATTTATTCAATTCATCCTTCTCTGGACTCGTCTGCCTACTTTTAACACTTTTTAGGTTCGAGTATTTTATTGCAATATGTATATGATTATGTTATCTCTGCTCTATGGTTATATCCGGCTTTGATATCTTTGTAATAGCCCTAATACTACATGTTTCTTTATGAATTTTATTCTTTTGTCACTTAGAATTTCACCTGGAAATTGATTAAAATAACATGGTATCTGGTAAGAATATGTTCTTTTGCCATAGTTGTTAATATATTTAGGGAGTTCGTAGCGAATAGCATATGTTAGGTTTAAAGTTTTACAAACGTCTCTCTTAAACCTCTTACTAAAGTTGTTATCCATCACAATTGATTTATGTAATTCTGCAAGAGGAAGTATATTTTGGTCCTTACAGAATGACGAGAAATCGATATTGGTCTTGATTGGAATAAGCGTTTTAATTGTTTGAATTCGCAGCTTTTCAAGGGTCGAAATATATGAATTAGAAGTGGAGACACACAGTGGTTCAATATCGGATCACAAATTCAACCAACACCTTGTACAACGTAATTCTTTGAGGGACGAGTTCTTTCAATGCAATTTCGCAGTAAGATGCCGCAGCGTTTTATTTAATTTGATTATATGGTTATCAGATTTGAACTTGTCATCCAGCATTACTCCCGGGTATTTAATTTCACTTACTTGTTCTGTGGATGAACAATTGTGGTGGCCACAAAATGAATTTCCTGAATGCATACAATCAGTGCTGTGCATTTTAATCTTCAACAACTCGATATCCACTTTTGGATTTCTCACATATGCATACATTTACTTTTAATGACGTAAATTATTAATTCATGGTTATGGGACCATTTTTGAATGGTATTAAAATCCTTTTGACTATTTTGCACAGCAATTTTAATGCCACGATGTAAAAATTATATCATCAGCATAAAGTAAGACTCTTGAGTACTGAATTGTTTTGAAATGGAAGTCAATGAAATGAAATTCAAATCCTTGTGGAACACCATGATTGACATAATTTAAACTGCTGAGAAAATTATCAATTTTCACCATCATCTTTCTATTGTAAAGATAATCCTCGAACCAATTTAATAAAACTCCTCTTATCCTTATTTGTTCCAATATTTCAACTAAGATAGGGTAAGATACTGTATCAAATGCGTTACTATAATCAATGAATATTAATATAATATGATTGTTTTTGTCTAAATTGAAATTGATATCAATCTCCGGATAGATTCTCAAGGAGAAGCTTGGTACTTTTATTCTGTTGAATGCCATATTGGTCTTTATAAATTAATTCATATTTATTTAGATAGTTTAATAACTGATTGGCAACTGTTTTCTCTATCAATTTGTCAATGCATGATAGAATGCTATTGGTCTATACTTAGATGGATCACACTGTTGGCCCCCTTTGTATATTGGATGAACAAAAGTAGTCTTTAGGTGGCAAAAACCCTCCAATAATACTATTGTTTATTAACTTACCAAGTATTGGTATCATATTATTCTTGACGGATAGATTTTTCATTCCAATCTATCAAATTTTGATATAATGACTTAAATTTTACTACTCCTAAATCCGTTACTTCAGATAAATAGAGTTCACAGTCAAATCTGATAAGGGGTTACTTATCTTCTTTACCTTACCTTTTACATTTACATTTTAATTTTTCAAATGATTCAGTAAAATGCACTGCTGTTGTTAAAATGCACTGTCTGTTAACTCCTGTACCGCGTAATGCTCTCCCATATGATTTTAATCATCGCGCTAGTGTCTTTGTTCCTATTGCAACCAAATAGGACATTTAGTCCTTGCCAAATTTTCTTCATTTCCCACTTTAGTTGTTCAAGTTGCCAACAGCAAAATTCTTGTTTAGACTTTTTAACTAATTTCTAAGTAAATATTTTGTTTATAGTAATCCAGTTTGTGATAATAATATTAGTAATAATTTTAAAATTTTAGCTTATACAAAAAAACATTTTATTAGACTGTCATCTGTCGACAGAACGTCTATAATACAAATATAATTATAACATTTCGAAAATAAAATTACAGATATAGTCATTTAGCATATAAACCATAATTGAACTAACAATCAGACTGTTCCAATTTATCGTCCAACGCCCCCTCGTTGAATTCATCGCACCGCATTGCTGTTTTATTTCTAAATTTCATATGTTCCCATATCAGTCCGCAAGTAATTTACAGTTCAGAGGTTCATATCTTAACCGTCGCAGCACTTTTGTAAGGGAAAATTTACTTCGCTTCGAAATCCAATGACTATACCTTTGTTCACTCGATGCTCAGTTTTGCCGAAATAATAATAATAATGAAAAAACAAGCGGAAACGAATATTCCACGCCGGTGAAGTTGTCAACTGAATTGGATTGGAAGTTACATCGGCCGACAAATGGATGCATGTAGACCTCTTCAAGATCGTGCAATTAATATGAATGATTTGCTTGTCCAAAGAGATTGCGCAATATTTAGTTTGGTTTACACCCGGCTGTACATAGGACGACCCTTAAACATAAAATTTCTAGGGATATATGAAAAAAGAGCTGACATGTTCATGAGAGAATTGTAAATGCAATCATTATCACAGCTGATATTCTAATAAGAGCTAATTCTAATTGATATCATGAGATTCAGCGTTTGATAGACATTTGATGAAATATCCTGATTACTATAATACGACCAATAATAAATTGTGGAATTGAGGCAATAGCGATTTAAACATTCACAGATACTGATGACAGTCAAGGTAAATAACTTGAGGAACATCGTTGGAAGAATCATTAGAGTGAACAATAGAAGCATAGGATCACAGTAATTGGGCTAAAAGCGAAGAGAAATGTGGAACAATGATGAGCGGAGGAAGTATAGATTGTTATCAATGGCCGAAGAAAAAGAGAGAAATGAGGAGAAAGAAAGAATGTGTGAGGATAACGAATGGGTGAAGAACAGGCGAAAAGCGTACAAGAAATTGAGCAACAGTCATGGTAAAACGTCTTTTACACTGCGTGAAAAATAAAGAATATTAATAATTTGGCAATGAAATAATTCTAAGGAATGAAAAGCACATCTCTATTAGATTTTAATCTCCTCATCTCGGGAAATTGCTTCTTTTGCAAAGTCATTATCAATAAGAATACCTCAATCCTCTCCACTGGGTATGATAATGGTTCATATTCATACCCCCGCTCGTTGTTTTATTGCAGAAGTATAAACACTGTTTAATATTCTGCAGAATTTGCATATTTCGAGGATCTGCCGTTGCAATTTAATTCACACGCTCCTAGTTCGACGCTCCGTCACGTGATATTTTTCGACACCAATCAATCCTTCGGCATTGTGGAGAAATTTAGGAATCGTTAAATCAATCATTTCTTTCCCAAGAATTCACCAAAGGTTTATCAGAAATTCATCATTGATGAGCCGCTAACATGGGAAGGAAGAGAAAATGAAACTTCTTTTTATGCTATTCTACATTCTAAAAGGTAATGTAATGAATGCTTGCCGAAATATTTCGCAGATTTGGTAAATGTGAGGAATTCGATTATTAGATCAGTCGATTCTTTCCACGTGTGAATTATCGGTCCGTGAGAAACTCGATGTTCTGGAACTAATGGCTAATATTCACTCAAAAAGTGACTTTTAGGAAGAGGCTTCGGGTCAGTGTACAAACAATGAACTCCCGCTAAGCCGTTGGCGGATTATCCGTGCACGGTTTTGAACAATTCGCCGAAATGAGTATTTTCGCGTTCTAAAGAAAGCAGGAATTGTGTAACACCTTTTCTTGTAGCAGAAGAAATACGACCGAAATGAAATTATCGCTGCGAAAAAGATCCAA
Organism: Ladona fulva; assembly: GCA_000376725.2. Lineage (NCBI taxonomy): Eukaryota > Metazoa > Arthropoda > Insecta > Odonata > Libellulidae > Ladona > Ladona fulva. The sequence continues at coordinate 1,096,736 of KZ308199.1, read as the reverse complement.
AGAAAACTCTTGATGAGTCAATAAAACGAACGAAAATAAGGGATTATATGCACAAATTATAATAAATTGTTTATTTACGAAAATTGTTGTTTTCCGAAAGGCCATGATGCCTTGTCGCTTGTGGAGATGCTTAGGAGTTGCAGTTCGTTATTTATCTCTCTAAGAAGTAATTGTGAACTTCATAAGAATTTGAAGAGGANGGTCATTCATAATAATAATAATATTATTAATAATAATGTATTAATCACAAACAGATTAGAAAAAACAATTACATGTGATTCAATAAAAATATAAGAAAAATAAATAAATAGATATATAGTTACGATGCATAAAAATACAAACAAGAAACAAAGGGATTAAAAGATTAAATGCGAAAAAGGACGCATATGCTAACAGTGAACTAGTCGCGATGTCGGGACATTGAAAATTACGATTTTATTAATTTTGACAACTACTCATTTTATGACATTGCCTTCGGCACTCCGAAAGCATTTTTCGCATTTGGAAGGCAAATTATTTTTATTTCCATTCGTTGAACTGAATATGAGAATCTCGATGGACACTTTCTTTCACATCCGCCTCCAATATCTCCTTTTATGGTAAAGATGTGGAGGCGAAATGAGGAGAATGGAATGGGAAAGAGGGAAGAGGAAATAAGGGGAGGGGGAATGAGGGGATAGGGAATAAGGGAATGATGGGATAGTGAATAAGGGAATGAGGGGAGAGGGAATGAGGGGAGAGGGAAAGAGGGAAGAGGAAATAAGGGGAGGGGGAATGATGGGATAGTGAATAAGGGAATGAGGGGAGAGGGAATGAGGGGGAATTGGGGGTTGAAGTATACAACAGCTTATCTCTGAGTAGCCCCCCGATGGCCGAGTTAACAAAATTGGCGCTTAGATTGGCCTTGAGAATCTTAAAAATAAGTGACTGGAATGAGCATCGAAGTGACTGTCAATTTTGGCGGTGCCTTTAAAATTGAAATTGAGGAGAGCAGTGCACACTTGGGATCGAAGGAAACTGTATTTGGAATGTGGTTGTGAGCAGAGAAGAGGAATTGGAGGGGTGGAAAGAGCAGTGAAAATAAAACAGAGCGGGTGATGATGAAGAAGTCTATCGGAAGAAGATTTCCACTAAGTATTTTATTTTTGGCTACACTTTGGGTACTAAGGTAACTAATTTCAGGCAAAGATTGAGCTATTGTGAAAATTATGATTTTTATTAATGAAAAGGCTGAATAAATTTTCGAAATATCTGGAGGGCGTTCTGGAAATGGTCGCGACATCCTTGGTGATAAGGCGAGGCGGACATCGATAATCGAATTTATCGTAAACGAGGAAGGAAGCCATGGTTGAGGGTGACTCTTTAGGAAGGTTAGTGTTGGAATCAGTTATCAATTTCGATAGAATTTGCGAATTGTTTGCGGATGGAATGACTTGAAGAATTGCAGCGAAACAACGCTTTGAGAGCTAACCCATGGTGACTTGCTACGTATTACTTGTATTTTTCGAGCCTCTAAAGGTTACTCAACGAATTGATAAAAAATAGGTGAAAAGTTTTAAATTGTTATTAATTAATAGAATTATCGCGAGAAACAGTAATGGTTGTATATTAATTACAGTATGAGTGTGATCGTTTGACTTCATTTGATGAAAAATTGAGGAAATATTTTCAGGTTATGAAAAATGATGCTGAAAATCATATTATTTGTGACAAAAGACGGCGCTGAAGGTTTGCATTTAACGTCACTTAACAACGTTATGTCACTGAAACAAACTGTGACAATAAACAACTTATGAAAAGTAGTTTGTGCAATTAAGTTATATGTAATACTGTTGCAAGTTGAAATTAATACACAGAGAACCGAAGAACTGAGATGTTGTAGTTAATAAAACAGTTGAAGCCACAGTCGCAATCAGCTTAAGTACCGGCCATTGGCTGAATATCTTTCAATTCCCTCTCTTTTGATGAGCGTCAGATATACTTTTCTGTGTAACTTACGCCTTTCATTTTTGGATGGAAAACTGCCTTTCGGCGTTTGGCAGGGGGTCCACATTTTGCGTTTTGTGGTGAGTAAAAGGCAATTGCTTGAATGTAATATCTAAAAATCGATTGTCTAGAAACATCGATTCCTCATGGGAGTATTCTTCATATCGCGACAACGAGAAGACCCAACGTCGCCATGAAAGTGAAGGCGTTGGAAATGGCGGACGGCGTCATTCAGTTCAAGTTCGAACGACTTTAGGCCGTTAACTATTTTTAAAGATAAAAGTAAGAATACTATCTACATCATATCTATTATGGTAATTGTTTTAATAACTTAAGATCATTACTTCTCCTTTATTTTAAAGAAAGAATTGTCTAATTCCTGCGGAAAAAACAGTTTATTGCCGTTTAACTATAAGGAATGAATCAATTAAATGATGGATTCCCTGAAAACGAGCCTTCCTCCGTGAATTGTAATGTAAGGAATTATTTCAGTGACGAGACTGGGACGGTTTTGAAGGAGAAATTCAGTCCGTTGTTAATCAGTTATTGTTAATGTCCATTGTTATATTTTGAAATGTTAAGGCTTTGTGACCTTTAGTTCTCAAGTATTAGGATAAAAAGTACTTGCAAGCGCAAAACCAATTACCAGCAATTGGAAAATTATGAAGATCCCATTTGTGGCGCATAACTTAGCGAAGATTTGATCACTTCTTCCATAGTTCGAAATGGAGCCTTTTATAGGACTTGTATCCAGCGTGGATCTAAAGGAGACCGGATGTGGAACAGTTCCATTTTCCCCTTAAACGTATCCTTTTGCTAAACTCGAACTTTCCTCTCGAAAGACCCTTCATTTTAGCTAAAAAAGGCGACTCTTTCGTCACAGGTTCTTTAAAAGTGCTCCACTTTCCACGGAGAAAGGCTTGCTTGTAATTGATGATCCATCTCAATTCCGCCTTGTCAAACCTGGATTGCGAATATGACATATTCAGGATAACTAAAGCAGCATGACGAAGTTAACGATAAGCATAATTGCGCCTTAGGTTTTTTTACGATTTAGGAGCCACGAGAAACCTTGATAAGGAATATGGCGGCGACTAATTTGGAATGGCCAGAAACCACGAGACAGAAAATTTACTGATAAAATTCAAAAATTTATTTTGCAACGGCTCAACGTAGGATTTGCTTATGAGAGAGAAATCGATTTTCTTGATGAGACGAGAGTTTCATAATTACATATGGGAATCTATGCGTTACCTCGTGGATTTCCGAGATAATGGTTAGAAAACGATTCAATTGAAAATGTTTTCAATATTATCAAATATAGCCCATTAATTTCCTAATCACTAAAAACGCCTTGCGTGACCATGCGGTCTGTCATGATGATGACCATTAAAGACATCAATAATGTAATATCTCTAATAACTAAAATGGCGTATTTTAAAATACATATCCAGATGGAGGCCTTCGATAACAAAAACATCTGTTACTCCGCTGTCTATGAAAACAAGATTTAATTTACCGTCTACGTCTCAAGAGTAAGTTTTTCAAACATAAACGGTTAAATGTATGCATTCGAGAGACAATGAAATTGAATATCAGTTTCGCCGCCATGATTGAAATTTACCAAAGGCGAAGTTTTTGCTGGTTATCAGTGTATAATAATAATAGTAATAATCAGATGTTAACTATAATAGATGTACATTTTTAAATAAGTTAAATAAACCCCTGTCATTTATCACGGGTGTGTTAAATAGTGTTTGGGTGTGAGTTATTGATGTTACAGTTAATAAAGTAAAGGATCAACCTCCAAAACCTATCGAAAAATATTTTTGATTGGTTTTGGTGTCGTTTGATTGTTAATCAAGGAACGATGCTGAAAAAATCAAATCTTAGGCAAGTTATAGAGGTCGCTGTATTTATTTCTTTCAAATGCAACTCACTTGGATTACTGCGATGATTTTATTTCCGAAAATTAACCTTCTCAATCGCATAAACCGAATGTACGAAACTACTTTATTTCTATAGCTCGGCCATAATCTAGGCTACGCACGCGATCATTTTCGCCTTAGTCAAGTGAAGGTTTGATAAATAAGAGAGATTGCGGGTGAACACAAATTAACACCAGGAAGCGACGGATATAAAAAGAAGTTTAGCGAGCAGAAACGTTCACCAGAATTAAGGTCACTTTACGTAATACTTGAATCGCAACTTATTTTAGGATGCGTTTTCCCGGTCGCCTCTATCTACTTATTCATCGACAGCAGTATTTATGGAATCAGAGACCAATTTTTAAATGTTTAGTGAAAGAGAGGTTGAATGTAGGATTTCACGTAAGGTCTAAAATGTATTATTGCCCTGCGACAACTTTTGTGAGATGGTTGAGATGGAGAGATGGTTTCCAGTTTCAGTAATTGCATCACAACTTATGAATTTACGTCATTCATTAATTTCACTGCGCAGATATTTTGGGACTCGCGAAAGATTTTTCTCTGAAAATTCGGTGGTAAGGTTCTCTTTGACTGTGAATATAATATCTAGTTCAGCGTTTTAATTATATATTGCAGGTGTGAAGAAATATAACGAATTGTGAATTTGGACGTCAGTAGAATAAACATTAAATCAGTGACTAATCCTGTGCGGTCGGTTGCAATCGATTGACATATAGGTGAATTTAGTGATCTCCCTTTGATGGAATCAAGAACCGAAACGTCGAGAGACATCGAAGAAACCCGGAAAACCTTCATTCACAATATACGCCCGCAAATATACTTTATATAGGTAAGGTGTCAATAAGGGACATGATAAACTATTCATCGAATATGACGAAGCATAACTGTCGACGAAAATTAATATAGATCCATATACTTCATGTTTAACTTAACATTTTCTCATTGGTTGTTTGTATGCAAGAGTAAATATAGGACAGTAAAACTAACCTTAGTATTAAGGAAATGTATAAAGTCCATTACATTCTAGAAAAATCGGTGCCTTAGAAGTAATTGAAAAGGCATTCGATATGTACTCCACGGAATAACAGTTAAAATAAGAATTTGATATATTTTTAATAAGTCCAACTCATGGAAATAGAAATTGAGGATTAAAGGGAAATAAAATTTAAAGACGAATGGCAACCGAATGTTTCAAATTCACGCATAAATATTATTCTAAAAGCTTTGAATAGTTCTTTACTTCCGAAAAAATAACGATGAGAGAGCATTGAGCCCTGTCCTTGTGCCCAGTGGAGGTGCAGAGAATTATTGTCGCAGCAATCCATAAGTAGAGGAGGATATCGCCCCAGTTTCGACTCAAAATGAGGTCAATTTAGACGGAGAAATGGGCCAAGGCCATCTCACAATACATCGCTCCAGAAAGTCATCAGAAATAACTAACGAGTCTTTCATCCTATAGACTCCTTTTTTGCGAATAAAGCGCTAATCATTTGATCTTAAATAAACGTACGATCCTAGTGACACTGTGCGGCTAAAATTCTAATGATGAAAAAAGAAAATGTCAATGCGGTGAAATCTGAAATTGGACGACAGTAATTAAGTCGTTTCTGAATTAGACTTTCTTTGCTGAAAAGGTAAATCCACATTCAGTTGTCATAATTTGAGTCTTTCGGAAAATATCTATTGTTCGATTTATGAAAGTAGTTAGAAGATATTTAATATTTCAGGTTAGTGCTAGATCTCGAATACATATATTTGAAATTAGAAAAAGTCATTGAGGATCACTGAAAGAGAGTGAGCAACAGTGGAATCGACCGATCCAATGGTCGGCCTTAAAGTAATTGGCCATCGCGATTCGATTTGCTCTCCGACTGACGTGTTGCAATTACTCTTAAACATTCAGCTGCAAGACATACTTTTGAAATCAAAAGTCTCATGCTAGTGTGATGTAAGAGTGAGTGATTTAATGACTAGTAACTGATTCTGCTGGTTAAATATATTCACTGCAACTTATATTTGTTCACGCGCCAACAGAACGATTAACTTGAACCACCAATTAGAGTGTTAAATGAGCTGTGTGACTCTCACTTCCATAAATTAGCGATCCTCGGTTTATATGAGTACAGTCGACAAGAGAGATAACTAGTGACAAAGTTATTTTATCTTACTTTTAACTTAGGACAATAAACCTAAGTGTGGAAATTTACAATGTTCTTTTTTCTTACTTCGTCAGAATGTCGTTCCACGAAGTACGGTCAAGCACGATTGAATTTAGAGATAACTATTAGTAGCAGCATTGCTAAAAGTGCTTCGACTGACTCTGGAATAATACTTATGTTTTATACATATTATTTGTAAATGGAAGATTGAAAATCAGGTGATATATCTTTACTTTAGGTAACTGTATCTGATTTTTGAAATACTTTAAATTGTTAATTGTCGAATTTTTATATTTTTAATTATCAATCTGATGAGCATCACCGCCCAAAATATTTGTACTACCGAGGATACGACGACACACTGCAATCTGGTTGTTGACCAATAGGTAACGTAGAAGGTACATACTATTAATAACTAGACGAAACTGGTTTTCTTTAATAAATCTCATGGAATCTTTACATAGTTTATTTATTAATTCCATTAATGATTGGTTATTCGTGTGGAATAGAAATTTACGGTGGGAAAATGCCAGAAAATAGCGAATTCTAATACAGTATTTCCAAACTAGCAAAAAAGCAGAATCATCCAAAAACAAGAAAGATGGGGAAAATGGAGAGGAAAAGGCAAAAGATTTGGGAACGCTGGAAAAAGTCTCTTTCCTATGTTAAATGTTTCGCATCAGAGAGCGCTAATTCTTCGCACCATTCGAGACGACCTCAATTGCGATCGTTTGTGACGTCAGCTGCCCTCAATCCCATCGGAATCCGGATCCTCGAAATTCCCTTTCGTACGGGACTCTCGCTTTCTTCCGCGACTCGTTCCCGGACACACCTCTCCCGGATGCTGCCCCAACAGATAGCGATTTTCAGAACGTCTCGGGTTGTTACTTCTGCTCTTACAGAGATGACAGTTTTACTGGTTTTTACCATCCCAAGTAAAACTGAGCATCTGATACTCAACGAGATGATTTCCAAGAAGGATATCTTTCCGAAGAAATCCCTGATGAAATTTACCATCGAGATAGAATAACTTCTCGTGCACTTCCACAGCAAAATTAATTTCGCTAGCGAACTTGCATCTTCCACTAGCAGAACACGTCGTCAAATTAAATTTGTTGCGGAAATGCACGACAAGTATTATTTCCATTATTATGGCGTTCCACGAGGTAACCACGCCTACGCATATTGAGTTTATTCATCAAAGTTGAATTAAAAGAGAAGAATCAATTCATCGTCAAAGTTGTCCTTTGTTGTAAAGACTTAATTAATTGTAGTTGTTGTATCAGTCAAAGTCTATAATTTTTGAGCATTTTAATTTGTCTTATTTCAGAAGCATCGAAGCAGCCGAGTCGATCACTGACGGAGAATATTTTGAGCTGTGCAATCGGCAGTCGTAACATTTTCCAGTTCTTTTTCAAGACTGACTTCAGACTTCCAACTGCACATGCAATTTTCTCGAGATATATTTGTGTGTGATTATGTGATGCAAATACTAAAGAAAATTTGAGAAGTCTTCGAGATATGTACGAATTTTTATCCAGCATTCGACGCAGCCTTCTCTTCATTTGTTTTTTTGTTTTTTTAGTCTCGCAAATGACGTTCAAATTAAATATGAAGTATTCTCTTTAAGTTCAATGAGCACAAAAAGCCGTTTCCTTACGATTCCGATTCGTCTTCTTATTCTTGTCATTTTATTATTTGGCGTAAGACCACTTCTGGATTAAAAATGCTTTCCAATTTATCTGCATTACTCCGCACTTATCTTATTAATCAATTTTAAGCTAGCAAAACCGTCGTTTAGTTTGCTACGAAGTTTAAGTGAATTGGAAGAGGCTGAGAACCACTGGCTTAGAGTATTGCACTCTTTTATTGCTAAGATAAGGAAATGTAAACCAAAATGAATAGTCAGTGGTACCAAAACTGTGAAAAAGGAAAGAGGACTAATTTCCGAACCAATGAGTGTTTGCTTCATCAGAACATTAAATGACGTGCATTTTCTTTTACAGCGTCCATTTGAATCCCAAAATTATTTTGCTATGGTTATCAGACTTAATTTACCTTTAGACATCTGTTAATATCAATTTTAGGATTTTCTCTTGACATTTTCTTCAAGATTCACCAGGAAGGTCACTCCAACCGTTCATTGAGAATGTTAAGAAAAAGATCGCTATGTTAGCAGACGAAATAACTTATCGATGCTATCCTCAGGCGGCTGAATTTATTCGATATTTGGAAATGGAAAACGGCTAAGGATTCTCAAAATAGTATATTTTAGCCACAACGTGACCGGATTCCAAACGAGACGGATTCCTTGAAAAGATTTGTTATGGAAGTGTTCCTGGAACTGCCCAAATGGTGCCCTTGACGGAGTCCATGGAAAGTCTAGATAAAGACGAGCGGAAACATTTATTCGTCTCCGTCAATAGGTTTCGGACTAAAATAAACTTTATAAGTGTAAATTATCGCCATCAAGTACATCACCTCACGAGATTACCAGAGAAATGGAAATAAACGTTGCTTTGTTAGTGCGATTGCAGAGTTTTATTTGTAAATGCGCTCGAAAATGTGTTTCGCCGAAGGACTTCGCAGCATTGCGTCGTTTGCTCGCATAAAAGTGTCAAAATTACTCGCTCTCTGGAATTGTTAATATTACATTCACTACTGGCGCCATCTCCTTCACGTGGCGCATTTTTAAATGAAGAACTTTAGAACGATATCGAGAAATAAAATGAGTGACCAGGCGCAGTCGGTAGAAGTATAACATAACAACTGTTATTCCTCTGTGAGCGAAAATGATCGAACATATTTTATACCAATTTCTCTCTTCAGAGTTAGATAAAAGCTCCAAATAGCCGTTATTTGGCTATTTGGAGCTTTTATCTAACTCTGATGTCTTACAACAGCCGTGATACTTTTCCTTATAGATTCAATTTTTCTTTTGTCGATTTTCTCTCTTCGGCCAGTAGAAACAATCGCTTTTTATCATTTCTCTGTCTGCTTCCACATGTAATATGTCTCTTCATGGTTCTTAACATATTTCTATCAACCGCTCCTAGTAAAACTTTTTTCATTAATCCGATAGCATTATTGTAGTTATTAATACATATTTTTCCACCAAACTAGGTCTAATTGCGATACCTAATTTTAATTCGTAGTACCTGCATTGCTGGTAACGCTGTAATTACGTAAATAACAATGCCAACAAATTACATCGTTTACAGGTTAAATATTAAGAGTTATTAAATTGGAAAGTTTACATTTTCAATTACTCGGACCCGGTATAGCATTTATTGATAATTTATAAGTCATTGTGACTTAGAATAGCTCACGATTGGCCTTCATTATAAATATGCCATCATTCGCCGTCTATAATAATAGTAAAATAATGAAAGAATACAAAATAATGGATATTGGCTTCTGTATGATTCAATTTGTGCACTCTTTTTCTAAATTCGAAATTTAAGTTTTTTCAGTTGAAGGTTAAAGTGAGGGAAAAGATGGGCTTATTATTAGAACCCCAGAGTTCAGGCGGTGGATGAAATTCAGAAAATATATTAGTTCAACAGATAAATGGAAGTATATTAATTCACATATGAAAGCATAATACCTATTTAATGGTAAGTTACAGTAAGCATTTAGATACGTGCAAAAGGGGTGAAAATTAAAGTGCAAAATACACTAAAATAAAATCAGTATCCTCAAGCGTGACTTTGCGGAACTCAAAACTACACATTTAAAGGGCAACTCATTTCAAAAACAAAAACCGTCGCGACCATGAACAAATTAAAGAAAAAATTAATTTCACAACATTTCAAATTCATAAAATGCATTTCCACAGACGAAGGGTGGAGAATTCATATATGAAGAGGAAAACCAATTGCTCTCAAACATTCGGAGCATTGGCGATAGATGTAAGATTCCAAGTTCAGATACCTCCAATGTAGATATGAAGAGGTAAAAAAGTGTCGAAGGTAAACTTCTGGAACGTGAGAAATAGTACATTTAAACGATAAGATTTTCCCAAGGCCATTCCCTTATCCAATTCCCCAAGAGAAAGGAATTGATAAAGTTTTCTTTTTTTAGTTATCGTAGAAATAGATTTGACAGGTGTGTTTTCCTGCGATGTCAAAGCAAACACTTCGTCGATAAAATACGCTCATTCCGATATATTTAGATTGTAAAGGATTCTCTGAAATAAGGGCCGTAGCAAAGACGCACAGTGGTCTGGAGATCCCGTTTTTGCGGTCAAAAGTCGATTTTTCGAAATTATTCGTATGGATCCAAAAACTTTGATTTTTTCATATCTTACAGTTAAGAGATATTAAAATGTATCGTATGTATTTTTCCGCAAGTTTTTGGATCCAAACGAATAAGCTCGAAAAATCGACTTTTGAGCGCAAAAACGGGTCCTACAGACCACTGTGAGACACTTTGCAAAAAAAACTACATTGTCTACGCTTCAAACTATTTCTGATATCGGTATCTACAGTTTACCTGTGCACTTATCTGTCCTTTATCGGTATAGTTCATTGCGGACATTTGATGGCATGTGAGCTACTGATTCTCTTAGGATAAACAGACGAATAATCCACACTATCACTTCGAGAAATCCCTCAGCCATATGACTTGCATCGCTCATACCAGGAAACACCATTCAAAAGCATACGCTTTTACTCCGTCCCTCTTTCCTTTATATATTCCTTTCCAATCTCCTCCCCCGCGCCCTAAAACATGTAATTTTTGTCGCTCGGTCGAGGGGATAAATAAACCCTTTACATAACGCGGTTAACTGGTTCCTGAAATGCCATGAGAAGTCTCAAATGGTCTTCCCTTATAATGGTTCTCAATTTACTTTGCGTCTTTACAAAAAAAACAAGGTTTTTTAAATTCCACGGGTAATTGAAATATTTGTAGGTATATATTCATTCATTTAATATGCCATTCTACCTGAGCAGAGAAATCGCTCTTCCGCCAAATCCCAACAGAGGCGCGGATATGAAACTGCGGTAAATTAATGAGTCTTTTCCATTTAAGAAAATCGCCATCCCTCGGTTCTTTTTTCCTCGGGGCGCTCGCCGCCATCTTTTTTCGTGAATCACTCCTTCACTCGCATGGGATGGGGTGTTTGGAATACTCATGCTCTCCCCATTCCACTGGGGAGAGACCGCTTTCTTTGCCGTGCATTGGGGGAAGGCGTGATGAGGATGACGTAGCCCTTCGAAAGACAGCGGGGGAATGTCCGACTTAAAGAAGAGGTAAGCGACAGCCACAAGTTACACAAGATGGCACTTAACGGAAGAAAGCGCGATTTTATATAATACAATTCAATACTTCGATCGAATGCTTTATAATGGACAGAAATTATCGATATCAAATATTTTTTTACAATTTCTTAATAATATGTCTAAGTGATCCTTTGCGTTACAAAAATTATACCCAACTGGGGAAGTGAAATCGCTTTGTGTTATTTTCGCTTGTGTTGTTTTATAGGGTAATCTGTTAAGTTTGCACTCAAAAGGTTTCATTGCCAATTGTTTTAACTTTCTACTCTACTATTAAAACTCATAAAATCTCTTTAACTATCTGGCAAAGAAGCCGATTTTCTTATCATCTCATAATCTAAACGGATTTTGTTCTTAAAAATTACTCTTTTAAATTAAGTCGGAAAAGATTCGTATAAAAGAAATAAATGAACATTAAAGACTAACTATGCATTACATGAATCGTGAATTTCCGAATGAAATGAACGCTTTTTTGAACTGTTCCCTATTGGAAAGGAAGCCTTTCGCTGTATCCTCGCGAAGAATTGAATATCGGCTTAATTCATACGAGGAAAAGATGAAATAATACAGAAATAGTTATCTCGGAAAGAACATATCATTAATTCTTGAAGTAGAATGTTTGAATATTACGCAATATTTATAAATAACTTATATAAATACATCTGCACGTATACAGACTGTTTATAGAGTATGTATGCAGGACTGAAGGGTGCCAATCTGTAATTTATTGAGGAATCTGCACTAAAGTAGAACTGAAAATCCCGTGGTTATTTCATGTCTCTTCGTATTGCTCAACGAAAAAGATTTCTGAATTTCCGTTACATGTTATTGTGAAACCGATCGATTACAAGCGTTTTAACACAGAGGTCTGCTGAATCGTCATCCAGATTGACCCTGAAATTTTAACAGCTATCGCAGAATCTTTTCCGGCTGTAAAATATTTCAATTAGGTACCCAATTGTCTGCGGCTCAGTTAATACTACATTAAGGAGTACCGGTGAAATAGACAAAAAGAAATAAAAGTCATCCATACGTAACTGTTATTAGAAAATTACATTGATTAATTATTTTATTTAAGTAGGTAAGTTAAATATCAACATTTCTTCGGACATATATAATACTCCTGTTTGTAATCGATGTGATGCGTGTGATAATTAAAATGTAGCGTAATAAAGCGTTGCAGAATATTGGGCTGAAGAACATTTGAGAGTTGGTAATGCTGCGAATGGAGAAAGATGGAGTGAGAGAGGGGTGGGAGTGAGGGAGAGGGGGGGAGTGAGGGAGAGAGGGGGGAGTGAGTGAATCTGCTTGTGCTCGCTTTGGTGACTAATGCTTTGAAGAGGCATATCGTGAGTTTTGAAAGGAAAAAGCGCACGTCCAATTCTACCCAAAAGCATAGACATTTGCAGGAGCAGTTGAAATTCACCTGAAGTATCTAAACAACGAAGGATATCGAATGTTTTTCTAAGGCGACGACATGTTTTCTTGTGACAATAAGCAAGGAACAAAACGGATATTGGAAAACGAAGTGTTCACTCTTATTGTCACTTCCTTTATTAAAAGCTTCTATGTAAATAATTATGATTCCCTATTTCATTTCTTGCTCGAGGCGAAAAGGCGAGGTTTACGGTGAAATTCGTTTTCTCTCTCATAATTTTGTCATAACATTGACTAGTTTTTTTATGATTATGGAGTTTTTACTTGTGATACCATTATAACCATCAGGTGGTCTGGTCGATTTATTATCATTGACTGTAAGCAACTTAAGTATGGCATAATATTTTTTGTATTACGACGGAAAAGTTTATCAGAGTTCGAAGGAAATTACGAATGAGGTGAGGAAAGTACCTGAAGTGCATTTTAATTTAAAGCTGGTTTAGTTTCCAAAATGATCTGTCTCCTTTTTGTGAAACGGAAAATTACTCATATAAAATGGGAACTAAGCCTATGAATCGGTGGCGCCAAATCTCCATTTTATCCACAATCAGCGAACCGCCATAAAAGCGCGCGAAGCCGATCTTAGGCGCGCCTCTGAACAGCGAAATGCTGGGCCGAACAAATGCACGCAGTAAATGCTGAGTGTTTGGGCAAAAGTGTGCGTAACGGAGTCCCATTGGCTGACGTAAAAAGCAAAAGGTCAAATATGAGATGACGCAGGTGTGATAAATTTGACGTAAAGGGAAAACTGCGAAGTTTGAAACCGACGGAATCTAAAATGTCACTGTAAACACATGATCTCTATGTCATTGGTCTATGATGCAAATTGAGAAAGAATTGCTTGAATTAAAAGATGATAGCAAAATGATGGATCTGTTTATAAATTAGGACAATGAGTAGAGGGGAGAAAAGAATGCGGAGGAAGGAGGTGAAATGTAAATGGAAAGGGAATGGATATGAAAAAAATCAGCAGTCATAAGCTTCCTAAATCAACCACACGTGACGCTTTAATCGCTGTTAAAATGGACGGCTATTAGTTCCTCGACGTTTGGCGTCAGGTGATTGGTGACGTGCGAGAGACGCTGTGAAGCAAAATAACGAATCAGATGTTTAAAAATAAGTGTATTACTACTACAACCGCTAAGGTTTGTCGCAAAAACCGTTCGGAATGTAATCTTTGAGCACCTTTGCTTGTTTAGTCGGAATTCCAGATTAGATATACCAGATATCGGAAGCTCATTCCAGCACCGGTACAGAAGCACCGCAAACATATTTTATAAAAAGATATCCACAGAATAAATAATGATTTAGAAAATTGAACAATAGCCTGAGAATTGTTCAGCCAACTGCTCATTCAGGGAACTGAAGCCATTGCAGAGTTATTATAAAATGAAAAATAATTGTGATTCAGTCCTCTTAATGTATGGATGGATTAAACGCATTTTAAGAAGGAATAATAGAATATCGCGGAATAAAATCTCGAAGGGTTCATATTGAGCTATAGTGGAAAACATGAAAAGAATTTTGGCGAAAATTAAAATGAAAATTGAATTATAAGAAAAGTTCGCACATTTCATCTAATAATAGCTCAAAATTGAACTGAATAATAATATATACGTAATATTTTCAAACATAAGTTTGAGAAGACTTGCCGTTACATAAACTATAATATATGGGATATCATGTTCATTCGTGCATCACCTATTGCATTAAACGCAATTCCCTTTACTAACCTTTTCCTTTCTATCTTCAACACCTATTATCTTCGTGTTCTATAATGATTCACCACTCGTATCCGATATTCCATTACTTTTATAACTATCCTTCTCTTATTATTAATTGCTCCATTTTTATCTCTCCCTCTAAACCCATTTCCAACGATTCCTTATTCTCTCACCCATATTTCCTATTTCTAGCTCACATCTAAAAGGCCACTGATATTTAATCTTCTCCTCTTTACATTTTCTATCCTTTCAGTTACTCTGCATATTTTTACTAATTTTTCAATACTTCACCCTCTACTTTCATCAAGGCATTTCTCTCTTTCCTGATCCGTTATAATTTCCTTCCACCTTAGCCACTTGTTTTTGTCTCCTACTTTTACGTAAACGCCTTTCATCCCAAAGACGGACTAACCTTAGAAACTCAAGTTTCATTTACCGCGTATTCAAAATCAGAGATAGGCGACGCCTGTGAGATAATACATCTTAATAATTGCATTCCTGAATATTAGAATTATAAATTAGAACCCTCGTGTTATGTCCGATAGTACGAAATGAACATCGCAAATGTAAGTGGCAATCAGTTTAATGCGTTTCGAATGCAGACACGCGTCTTTTAACAATTATGTACTAAAAAAAAAGAGACCTGACTTCCCTCAGGTCTGCCTCTACAAAGAAGTGATATTTTATACACTAAAATTTACAGTTAATAAATGGGGCACTTATAAAACGTCATTTAGAAGCACTTTAGTCTTATTGAGGACAAATGAAAAGGCTACTCCCATAGCAATGTATTCGCTTAATCACGGAATCCGGTCTTAAGGGCTCCGGCATATTGCAACCATGTTTCACACCTAATGTTCACATTCTAATTTAATATAGATATTTAAAATCGATAATACTTCATTATATATAATAATGGTAACTCAGAAATCATACTCAAAATCCTAAAGCGGCTATTCCTTAAACGCTTTTTTGGACGGATTGATAAATCCGTTATGTTGGCACTTGTTAACTACCTGAGTATCGTAGCCGATGGGTAAGTTCTGCTGCACAGCGGTCGTGGGAGGTTGTCCTTTGTAAGGAAAAAAAAGGATGATTGAGGAAGGTATCTCAGGGTATCGGCAGTAAACAGATCCTCGAGGGTGAGTCATAAGGGTCTGCCGGTCAGACCGGTTGCGTTTACCCTGTAATACCCTAAGAAAAAGACTTGGCACCTGCAAAAGGTGCTTCAGTCGGAGACACGTCAAAGACAATTCGACTCTTGAGCCTATTTTTATTACGGGCCGTACGTGGAGGTTATTGTAGTAATGCTGAAACTCCCGATTAAGTTACCCTAAATTACTCAAGCTTTTTGTGTAACATCTTACTACTTGTCAAACTGGGGTGCAATAATATATTTTTGTATCTAGTTATATTTCCGAAATCGCGATGAATCCGCCATGTTTACGGATACATGCAAATGCATGTAAGCGTGGCAGAATTATAGCAAATTTCGGAGATATCGCTAGTAACTAAAGTTACTTAATCACACCCGTTTCTTCATTTTGAATATCTTCATACGGTTTTGTATGAACGTTATTAATGACGATTCACGAGATATGATTTCGGTACCGAAATTTAAACCCTGGCTGTAAACTAACGTACTCGAGCTCATGCTGGTTCATACTTTTTCGCTCGACGTTTATATAATTCGAAATCAAATTTGAACTTTAACGTGATGTTAATGAGCAAAAACTCCGATACGCATTATGTTCGAAATGAAAGATGGTTTTTCCGATACTGTCCATAATTTTATGAATCTAAACTCGTCTTATTTTACTCACGTTTACGAATCCACTCAGCAATCACTAAAATCTTAGCTTTCTAAGATGAATGACGTAGAATTTCCATTGTATCGAAAATGGAACTATTTGAAGCGTTTCGTTCGATATGCAGTTGGCTGTTTCCGCTGCATTTATATCTCACTAACTGTTAACTGTTAAAATTAAAGAAGCTCGGAACACTCGCGCAATCCCATTCTTATTGGTTAAAAGTGATGCACTGACACGATATAATACTCGATCGGCCATGATACGTTATTCAATCCACTTATGAACTGTATCTTTTTGAGTAGCAAGATTCCATAATAAACGGAACATGAGCTCCTCGTAAATAAAGTGTCAAGTAACTCTTTATTTAGGACACCTGTCACGTGGAACACGTTCTCAGAGGAAACTGGATCGCTTGCTGTGGGCCAGTCTCGCTTTTCACATCACAGAATAAAGGGTGCATAAGAGGTACTTGTTATAATGAAGAGGAGGTGCGATAAAGAATGGTTTGCTGAAAAAATATGAGAAATGAGCGCAGTAAAAGTGATGATTAATATCTAAAATAACGTTGAATAATAAAAAATCATTTTGTTATGAAATCGGTATAAAATCTATGGATAGAATTATATAAGATATTTGACTCTTTTCATAGGAGAACATTCACTCTAGATCAAACTATTGAAATGCTCACAATCGGAAGGATTTCGTTCAACAAAAAGTATACCTCGATTAATTTTAACTAGTGATTTTTATGATTATTAAAGGGTGGAGGAATCTCCTATTTTAAAAACCAAATAACGTAAAGATGAATTATTTAGTAGGCGTGATTTTCATTCACCATTACTCTGATTCAATAATCGATTACTTTCGCGTAATAAATGAATTCCTGAACGGACTATAACTAGGATCTGTTTCTTTCATTTTTCAGTATTAGAACGGCCTATTGTAACAGGTAGGATGCATAATATCACCTCCTAAAGATTTTATTTTGAAAATTACGCCTTTGTTCCTCTATCTTCTAGGGATTGCAATCCTGCGTCCTGAAGCATCGAGTGAAACAGAATTCGCCAGGAGAGCTGCAAATCAATTCATAAGAGGAAACCTAATCGGGAATGCATGGATGCATGCCGATGACAACCGGAAAAGAGCAACGTAAGAGAGGGAGTTCTGAGGGAGTATTGGATTATGAGAGGCCGGTGATGGTTAAGGAATGGAAAGTTTAGGAATTTTGAAGGAATGGACCATGGAAAGCAGCAATAAACAAATCCTCGGGTGAACCAATCGCCACGATGATTTCTTTTTAGACAACACAGGTGTTTTTTTCCAAAATCTCAACGGCTTTAGTTTGATAAATTAGACATCAACTAAGCATCTGATTAACATCTGAGCATCGTCATCTCGAAACAAGAGAGCATCGGTGCGCGTATTATGAGGAGTTTAAGTCATCGGATCGAATAGTGAACAGCACTGAGAGCGAGAGTGACACATGAGTGGAGGGGGTGAGTCACAGCGGAGTGGGGGATGGGGAATGAGGGGGATGGGGAGTGGGGGAGACGGGGAGTGGGGGAGATGCACACCGGGGAAGGATATCCGTAAATAGTGCATCGGTGGCGGGATTTCAGAAGACCGTTACACAGGTCATCGTGCCAGTTGTAGTACCAAAGCATCAAAAGGCTGTAGTTATTTTAAATGATTTGCTAAGTTGTATATGCATGAATGATGACATTGAACTGAGACTTCCGTAAGCATAACGAATTCCAAAAATGGCTAAACATATGAAAAACTATTATAAATCACTTTCGGGTTTACGAGGATAACATTTTGCCGGTTTAACTAGAAATATATTTATCTATCAAGAACGACACAATATGAGCGATTAAGGAAATAAATGTTTTCATACTTTGTTGCCCTAGAATTCTTAGACCTTATCCTCAGTAAAAATCTGAAATCCTCTCTTTTACGAATCCTTAGCTAGAGACAGCTTTACATCGATTATTATAAAGCGAAGAAGAATGCGAGCGTGGAATTCCCTCCATTCCTTCTTCGGCGGTTTCAACGGGCAAATTTTCCCGTGTAAATGTTAGTAAATACCATGACTGTATTACAGTTACCATCTTGAGGTACTCCGCTCATCTACCATGCCGATTCCGTTCTTGAGAAACTACACCTATAGGAAATATTCTATACTATAGAAGATATCTAAATCTATTCTTATTCTAAATCAAACAGTGATATCAAGGAATGACTTATTGCAATTGGAAAAGTATTCGATCGATTTACATTCCTGGAAATTAAGAATGTCTTTAACGATGATTCAGCGTGTTTGTGTAAGAATTAAAAACTGAAAGGATTTGAATTAGAAAAGCGGTCATTTTGAAAAGGGACCCCTTCATCGATGTTTGAAGATCGGAAACATACGCAAGTACCCACCGAAGTGTTGCATGAGCAAGTTTTGTAAACTCCGCATTGAGATTGGCGATTGAGGAAGCAGAAAAATGAAAGAAAGGGAATATGACGAAGAAGAGAAAGCGGTAGAAGTTGAGGGAGCCACCTGTTGGAAGGATCGGTGAATCACCTTTCCCCTCAAACGATTCGCCGTTTGTCTTTTCCGCCCCAACAGTACCACTTTTCGCTCTTTTGAGCGAAGAAATGTTCACGACCGCCGTTTCCACATTCGTCATGTGTTTGAGGCATGTCCGAGCGGATGTATTTCAGATCTGAATGCAATGTTTCCGGATTAAATCGGGTCAAAAGACTCCGAGAAAAGTTCTCTTCCTCTACTGCGATGCGCTTAATTGAAAGCGGAAGACGATAATCGCTGCGCCGCTACGCAACTGTTTTACACGCAATCAAATTCGGATTTTCCCCGCAGGATGTGCCATATTCGCTGTATATTCTGCATTTTCAATGATGAAATTCGGCCGCTTTTTACTCAAAATTTTGGAATGACAGCGCTTAGCCGTTTTACAGTTCAAACCTCTCGAGGTGGCCGATTCCAAGAAATTGGATCAAACTCTTGGAAACCTCCACTCAGAGAAAGAAAATACCGAGAATCATTGTAATAACATTCACCTATTTGTGGTGAAATCTACCGACATCAGGGCCTCCTCATTCTTCATCTTTTCTGTCCACCTTTTGTTCACTATCCTTTTCCATACCCACATTTAAAAACTTCTTTTCTTCATTTAGTCATTCTTTGTAAGGTTCCGAGTATGTCAACCACGCATAAACACTCCCCTTACCTTGCATTTTATCATTCTTTTTCATAAATTTAAGTCAATTTTACTAGTTAATATATTCTGCTCCCCTTGCCATCTCTGTTCTCACTCAAATTTCTTTCTCTCCCATCGAGTCTTGTGTCGTCCCAACATATTCCTAAAATTTTCACATCCTTCACAATTACTTCTATCATTTCATCTTCACTTATTCTCATTACTCACACCTTATTCTGGTTTATTTTCAAACCATATTTATCTTCCATAGTCTTTCTTTATATTACGAGTACAGCCTCTTTCGGTTTTTTCCCAGCTTTCTTGTCGAATGGAAAATATTCCAGCCGTCTATTTGTCCAGAAAAATGTGGAGGGGAATGAGTTTCCAGAATAGAAAACGTATCACTTACTAACTATATTACTTAACTAACTTTTCTCTCGGTGTTGTTTATGGCAACGGTAATGGAAAACTACTGAGGTATAATTGACGGAATTCGTTTTGCTCTCTCGTTATTAAAAATGCCATTGAAAGTGATACTCATTAAAATGGTGCTGCTTTATCGGGAATATTTTCCACGTGTAAGCAAATTAAGGACAATCAACTTCATTCCTCATCTTGATATGTAAGACTCATTTGCTCTTTAAAGTTTTTGGTAAATGGTGGACGGGCAGATGATCTAAGCAATCGTCAAGATGATGAATTTCATGTCAGAAAGCGTTTGTTTAAAAAGGGTAAAATGCTCCTTATGCCGTGGAAAGAGTAGTTTAGAGTAATGAAACAACGACTTATAAATGAATGTGACTGTTTTCTATACAAAGAACTCAAATAAACAGATGGGAAAATACTCCAATCAACACGAGCAATCATACACAGAAGTGAGAGGGAAAGGTAAACACCTGCGTCGAAGTATACCCGAACTAAATTGATATATTATTTGCAGATTAGAAAATTCGTCTGAAAATACACAACTGAATGTAAGTCTATGTCTATGTAAGCACTCGGAAGGGCACCTTTCGGCGTGTGGCAGGGGGTGCATGCACCATGACTCTATTTTCCTAATCAATTACTTTCGCGCATCGTTCACGGAAAGTTCTTAAATCGATTCGTTCTGACGTCTATTCCTTTGATCCTTCTCGCAGTATCAGAAAGGCCAATGTAACAGACATAGATAGATGGTGGACACATTATATCGGCTACATCATCTTTGAACGTGCTTTCTTTGAACTTATGCAGTGAATTAATCCTTCGTTTAAATCTATTATCCTCTAAAGATTCACTTCCTGCATCCTGACGCATCTGTATAACGCTCACTGATTTATTGTAGCAATTATTCACAAAACGTATCGCCTTTCGCTGTACCTTTTCCAATTTCCGAATACAGCACTTAATAGGCACATACACTACACGGGTACTCAAGATGAAACCTAACGTACAAGCATAGGAAACTTGAAGGGTTAGAAATCCACTCCCGAGTCAAGATGTAAAGCAAAAGTGCAAAAGGGGAAAGATCCGATTAAAATGCGATAAACGAAAATTGAAAGTAAAAAACAACAATATGAACACTATAGTAATCTTCTGTTAGTAGCAAAACAACGAAAAACCAATACTTAAGCATCCAAAGGAAATTTCGAAAGTAACCTGTGTGTGAACTGAATGTAGAATAAAAGTATGAATCAAGGATTAAAAAGCTTGAAATAAACGAATATTTCGTGAAAGTTCAGAATAAGGAAGAAACTCAATAAGATGCTTGAATATTTAAAGAGAAGGGAAAAAGGGACAAATCAAACACTTGCAGAAAATTACAGATGACATGTTGTGAAATAACAAAATGAAAATAGACACCCAAATGGTACAAAATTAATAGTGGCAAACCACAAGAAAGTGAAAGATATTTTTAACACCCAATCTAGCAAACGATTTGACCTACATGACCCCTCCCCTCTCCCTACCGTCAAAATTGCAATCACATGTATGAATTACATCGGGAAATGAGGGAATTACCTGAGGATAACCGTATGATCGAAACCGATCGTGTTTAATTTTATTTGTGGAAAATACTAAGTACGTTTTGGAATAATTTTTATATGGTGTTCCACAATGTTAGGCTAGGACATCTGGAGTTTATATAGAATATGCGTATTTCGGTAACGATATTGCCATCAGCAGTAGACGAAAAGAAATGTGTTACATTTTGACGCTATAACCTTTTGTAGGCCGATGTTTCATTACTCTTAATTTCCAGTTTTTCGCTTTGCGACTTATACTCTGCGAAATAAGAAGCGATTGTTTTAGCATTTTTGAAATACGGCCCCGTCTCCAACCAACAATTTTGATAATTTCTATGCTGTGATTTTCAAACTGACGGAGTTTCTGTGATTCCTCTAATTCTTATTTACGCCCATAATCATTAATGAAATCGAATATAAAGTGAAAATTTAGACAATGCCATTGGTTGTGAGGAAGAATGCTTATCGTCCAAGCAAAACATTGCAAAATCTACCTCATTTGAATTTATGGCATGGAAAACGGCACTTCGTTAAAGAAAATACAATCTTTGAGGAATTTTACAGTTTTGAGGAAAGTTTTTTATCGCCGCTCCTAATTTGTTTTGGAAAACCTTCACAGGCGATATAAATTACCAAGTGTGAATTCCGTGAAAAGCTCTCCGAATAACTTCGAATTGACCGAAGAAAATATTACATTAATAGCTTAGCATTTACGATCGCAAACTTTTAAATCGGTGCGACTCATAGTTCACGAGTGGCGAACAAATTCGTACAAATACCTACGTTCATCGAATTCTTTACATCAAGATCACTGAATCCCTAGAAGTATACCACTCGTGATGTATGACATAAGTGTCTTGTAAGGATCAACCATCTGAATAACGCTGGCCAAGTACATTAATATTCCGTCAGTTGATTATCAAACAAGATCGATGTCCTTCATCGGTGGTCAGTCGATTCGCTCAGTGCAACACGGTCGTGCGAATTCCATCGCGCAAAATCACGAGCGAAAGTGGCGTGACGCTCGTGAACACGACTAGACTCTACTGGACGTGTTCCGCTTGCGAACGAACAAGTGTCCCTTACTTTAGCTTCCATTTTCACTGAGAAACGTTCTCACACTTTCACGAATGAGACGAGAATCCATACGAGAGAAATGTATTCCTCAGTGAAACCAAACTTTACTCCTCATTCAAGAGGAGTCTTCTTTGATCCGCACAACTGTCGCTTAATTTACGGTTTAATGTAAACATTCGTGATACATGCGTTAGAACCATTTTCCGAAATACCTTATCGTTACCAATAAACGAATAGTAACATTTATAAAGGTGTTTTGAAAGCTGAGATCATCTCGCCGCCTCTGGGAATCGAACCCGGGATCGTTTTTACCAAAGGCGAACGTGTCGCCCACTCGGCTGTACTGGAGCCCTACTATTTATTGGATTTCAAAGTATTACGTAGAATTCTTCGAAAGGCTTATATACACCTCATGGATTTAGTTAGAAGTACATAAACATGTAATAAAGACTTCATTTATAAAAACGTATCCTAAAGTAAATCAGAACATCCAATCAAAACTAAGGGACAGGAAAGTCAATTATGAAAAGGTCTAAGGAAGTGAAAATCGGTTATTGTCATCTGATGATTAACTTACTATTCGTAACTCGATATTTATTCCGTAATTACATTAAATATATATTATTTTCAGCGAATGTAGATCTCCGAGCGAGAGTTTGACAATAGAGGTAATAGTTTTCTGCTTTGCGAAACGAGATTTTCTTTTCAATCTTTTCTCTTGCTCAATTGCAGATTGTTACCAGGTGAAAAAAGTACATCGTAAGAAGCGCAAATGATTCTATTCTCCATTGGCAGATTATGGAAAAAAGTTATAGGGAGCCATCATTAAAGTAGTCGATGGGAAACAAAATATAAGATTCTTGTTATAACACCGGAGATCCGACGCCATCCAATTACTTCGAAAATAATGAGTTTTGTCGAGAATTTGAACTCCCAAAATGTCAAAATACATTTTAATAGCAAAAAAATCACAATTATGCAATGTCATGCCAAAGAGAATAATTTTTAACACATACCTTTCGAAGCACAGCTAATATTTATCGTTTGAATTTTTTAATGAAAGTGCTTAGTTGACTCGAGAGTGACCTTTTATTATAATCAGTGAGTTGAAGTCATTGGAAAGACAAACTATTAAGTACAAGTTGAAGTCGCACCAATGGGAACGTTGCAGTAACCCCACTTTTCCAATTACAAGGATTTCCCTTTAAGGACTTAGAACGCAGAGCAAATCTTACCCTGAGGCAATGGTAATATGTTTTGCAAGTTTTCATGATGAGTAAGAGAAGAGGAATATGTTGTCATTGTTTATTGATCAAAAATCAATTTGTCGTTATACAATAACTATCGTAGATTATAAGTGTTTCTGTTAGAATAACCTGAAGTTCATATTTACCCGGTGTTAAAAAATTCCTAGCCAAAAGTGGCATGATAAATGTCTGAATGCCTGATCTTCCGCTTCATGGGATGCTGATCTAACTCTGGTTATAGCAGCCGCTCGGAAGATCCGGCTTCTAGTCTCGGTCCTCTCAGATATTCCTCATATCTATTTTTCCTCAGCGTTCAATCTAGGAGCACGTTTTAGCGTTCAAAGTTATCTTTTTTCTTGAGTTTTAAAACGTTACGCCATTGCTATTCAGTTTATTTACTGAGTGTTGGTATGCATTGCTGCACATCATTATGATACTCATATGGTAATGGGATGGGACGACTGATCATGTTGAGATAGTATGCCAGAACTGAGCCATGTACGGTTTCATTTAATTGTATGGATTCCATTCGAGTATTGTTATGATGAGGTGATACGCCAATATAGAAAGTTTCTATAGAGTTGCGAGGAAGCGTTTGAATGATTTTGATATTAGCCTATCTTTAGTAAAGAGTCACTCAGAGGAAAGCATGGCCGGGAAAGAGAAAACGCGACATTTCTAAGGCGTGGGCTTGCAGTAATGGAATGTTAAGCATCTGAGATCTGAAATCTGGAGCAAGAAGAGGGGCTTTTGGGTATAATAGAATCAGCGGAGACTGCTGAGGAAATTCTTTCTAAAGAATAGAAAGATGGACATTATACTCACAAGATCCTTATAACCTATGAACTCATAGACAAACGTTGAAATCGGTAATCCAAATAACAATCATCATATTGCAAAAACTCCAAAACCCATCAACAATTTGATACTTCCCAATACGCATGTTGCAATCCACGAATCAGGGATAAAGACAGAATGATAGGGAAGTAGCAAATATGCTTGGAAGCAGGAAACACTATTAACAAACGAAAGCCAGTAATGTTTATGAATTTTTATTAAAGTCAATATCGGATTTCATAAGGTATTCCCCAAATATGTACATTTTCTAAGGCATTAAAGCTGCTATTGGAATTACTAATCAGCTTAATGTGTCCCAAGGAAATAATGTGCAAACATTCTTCCATTTGTCTGGCAACACTGAAATTTTTAAATCTGCCGGATTTGAAATGTTCAAGATGCTCCTTGAAGATTGTGAGAACCTTTCGTTTAGTCTGTCCAATGTACCCCAGATTACATTTTGGACAAGTAATCTAATTGATAATAGATTCATGCGATACGTAATCTTCATCTTTTGTAATTCCCAACAAGTTGTTTGTATTTAAATGATTAAAACAAGAAACTCAAACGTTTTTCTGTTTAAACAGACTTGCTAAGTCCGATTTTAAGTGCGGTTAATATTATTACTTGATCGATCGCATAGCGGAAGGATCGGCAATTGGAGTCAACGTAGAAAGATTACTGTAATTAAAACTTACGTTTCTCAACCTGTTTATTAATTAATGAGGAATCTTAACAGAAGAAAACATATTATTTAATTTTTAAAGGGAAGAATTGAGATCTCAGCGATTCAGATGAAAGATAGTAAAAATGTCATCCACAAACGAAAAACCTCTGGGAAATATTCGAATGAGCTTGTACACTGTTTTTCGAAGAATTCTTCGAATAGCACACTATTTTTCAAAGAACTGCATAAAAATATTATCAAAAAAAGGGTTTGCCACAGTGGAACCATGAGTTTGTAAAACTTATAACTGAAATAATTTTGCGTCATACTAATTCAGGTTGAACAAAATATGCATCAACTATGCTGTCAGGACATGGAAAATTAAAATTATGTAAATTTTATTTCTAATTTCCAAATTCTCGGGGAAAGGAACACTGGTGTTACACACACCCAAGGCCACCAACGCCCCAGAATTTTTAAGAACTATAAGGTTGTAAATATAAAGGAAATTCTATTTGAGAAATCATAAAATTTTAGCAGTAGTTTTGTGGAATTTTCTGTACAATCTGTACAGGAATGCACTTTCATTTTCTTTTTCGAAAAATTTAAGAATGAAAATTAGCAGATGAGAACAACGAAGCGTAAGAGACGGATAAAAACTCGAAGAAATTCACGAGAGGATTAACTAAATATAGAAAGGAGCGTTGAAATTCGGGTCAGGAAGTCTTGTCGGACTTGAGGAAAAATTGGCGAACATATTCTGCAATTGATTTCAATCAGCCAATGAGGGTAACAAGAGGGTGACTAAGTGGCGAGCCATTCAGTCGCGCGTTATGTGAAGGAGTGCTCGAGAGGGGTGCAGGGCGCGGGTGTTGCGCAATGGAATGCGGCGCGGATTCTTTCGTGGTCCAAACGACGCCCCTTAAGAGAAATAATAAATACCAGACCTTTTCCTCCGCCGCATTCCGCGCATTCTTCGTGGGCAGATTCCTCAACCCCATTTGGTTTCACGCCGCGGCAGTGCTCGTCCACAAGACGAGGAATGTCTCTTCGCCATCCCTCAAAGACACGTCTCCAAAGGAATTCCAATTGCAACAAATCTCGCGCAGACAACTTTCTCCTTCGATATCTTATCATGAATTGATACTGACGAGGGGTCTATCACACTGACCTCAGTGCTTTTTACTCATGTCGCGGTTTGCCATCCATATTGCAGCGAAATAAAGGACTTAATTTGGCGAAATTGAGACAGAAAAGTTCCATATTCCCTAAAACCGTATATACATAGTAAACAAGTTAGTCAGAATATCATTAGAATGGAATTAAATACACGAAAAAATATCTGCCAAAGAAAAAAGAAATTTACAAGTTTTGGCACGCGAAATGTACATATTTGCAGTTTACTTATTACGAAAAGTAATGTGCTAAACAGAAGGGGAAGGGAAAAAATGGAGGGTAGTGAGAAGGGATTTATAATAAGAGTAAAAACTGATGAATTAGGTAGTAACAGTTTCGATACGATTTTATTCCAGTCAGAATTGTTTCCATTAACGTTTTTTGGAAGGGGGTAATGAGGGAGGATTTTGAATCATAGCGAATTCCGATGTCTAAAGGCGGTGACATGAAAAGATTTGTTATATATTTCGGATTTTGGATTTGTGTTTGCATTGCATTGTGGTATGATTTCCCGTTTTGTCATAGAGTGTGATTTGGCTAAAATATGATTTGGATAAATTATAATAATGAATGGAGAAGAAAAGTGAGAGAAGATGAAGGAGTATTCGGTTTTTTTTAGCTTAAGCTAAGACAGCTGTTTATAATGGCAGAAATATGGCCAAACTTCCGAGGATTACGAATGAATCGAACGCAAGAATTTTGTACTTTTGAAGTTTGTTGAAGTCGGTAAGACCTTATCAACGGGGTCGGCGTGTTAATGTGACCGCCACAGTTAAGTAAGGTTTCGTCGATCACTAGACCGAGATTAGTCACAGTATTGCTACGGGATCGATTGCACGGACTCCGCGAGGAATAGAAACACATCTCACTAAAGCCGAATTGGAAAATTAAGTGACGAAAACGAAAGTAACGAACTTAAATTTTAAGGCGTTGGTACAAAAAATATTTTAAGTATAAGTTGTTACCTCCAATTTGACTAAAATCATAGAATACCTAAAAAAATGAACAAATGTAACGAATTTCAGGAATTATCTAAGTTAGAAATCAGAAATTCTGAGTTTGAGGAAAACTGGAATAAATGCTTCATGAAAATGATGTGCTTTTTGCTCTTTCCATTCCGTTCTTTTTAGCCTTTTTCCAAACGCTTATAACACTGATGATTTTTTATGATTGGTGATAACTTAAATTTGGTGTTTGCTTTTCACTGCTGGATGCTGGATGCTTTTCACTGCTGGATATCCTTCCTGTCGCCAACCCTTTTAGGGAAAATACACACAACCACTCCCTAACTATAGTAATCTTATAAGCCAGGACTCGAACCCAAGACCTTAGCATTAGAGTGGAAAGTGCGTTGTGGAGTTGAATGGGAAGATAAACCGTCAAGATATAACACGATAAATCTTACTGAAATCAATCATTGACGAAAAGGATTCGTCAAAAAGCAATTTTAACATTAACTTTAGAAACGAATGTCTTTGAAATGTCATGTAAGTGGGCTGATAAAAAGTGAAATGAATAGAATCTACTACTCTTGAGACTGATAATGACCCAACAAGTCAAAACCATGGTCGTAGAATTAACTTTGTGGTAAAAGTGAAATTAATATTAAAAGCGAGTTTGTTATAGTATTAATGTCAAAGATGCAACCATTTTCACCGAGTCGCAGTTATCGAGGAGTACACATTTATTGCCGCAGTTGAGGATTCAGAGTACTCATATAATAACTCTTAGGCCTCATCTTTAGTATATGTGTAGTGCATGGGCCAATAAGTGCTGTATTTGGAAATTAGAAAATGTGCAGCGAAAGGCGATTCTTTTTGTGAAGAATTGCTGCAATAAATCAGAGAGCGTAACTCAAATACTTCAGGACGAACGATTGTAATCTTTAGAGGTTAAAATATTTAAACGAAGCATCGATTTACTGGATAAATTTAAAGAAACCACGTTCAGAGATAATGTAGTCGATATAATGCGTCCGCCATGTTACATTGGCCGTTCTGATACTGCGAGAAAGATCAAAGAAATGGATGCTAGAACGAATCGATTTAAGAATTCTTAAGAACTTTAATAAAGATTATATGAGAGTTCACTATTTCTACTAAATAAGATTTTACATATAGTTGAAAGGGAAACGATACTGCTACATAGTTAAGTTATTACAAATAGTAACTTTAATTCCTTATATCTTAGGTAAATTATTTCTAATCGTACCCTTAATTTAAGGGCTTGAATGAATCGATGCAAGCGTCATTGCCCGCTCATACGGAGCACTTGCAATTTTCTCTTCTTCACCCGCATTCCATAACCGATCTCCCCCTCGAAATCAATTGTCCTATTAATGAGTCAATGCGACCGCTCCGTTATCCGAAGATTCAATCCATTCTCATCAACTACAATCCGATTGCTTATGATAACCTATTTATAAGGAAACGGGAGGAACACTATGCGTGTCTATGAACCGTATTGACCGACTAGTAAGGGAATTTTACTGTCTAGGCGTATCTTCCTGTTTCCTTTCTCTTGAAGTATGCAGAGAATTCCATCATTTTTTTATTTCCGTTTAAATAGTCCAGGAGTTTCAAATACCGAAAGGATTCTGCTGGAATGCCTAGTCAGATCAGAGTTGAGGACGGATTTGAAATTGCCAGCAGATTGAGTCGACGTTTTAGGAAACGTAATCACTCATTATCACGAGTGATATACATGGGTGATAAACGCTTAATTAAACCTGGATAATAAGAAATATTTTAATTTATAGCTGTTGTATAATCGCTTTAAGAAGACCAACTAACGATAGAAACGGTTTTAAGGTCCACTCGGATTTTGTGCATTTATTTATCTTCTAACAACCGATTGAATAAATCCGACTACGCTGCTCTAATTTTCTTTCCGTCTCATTCAGAATGCAAAATATAATATACGCTGCCGGTAAAAAAAATTCAGCTCTACTCGTCAGCTCAAGTTATTCAACAACTCTCAAATTTTTTATTCAAACCGTCGCACAGTGGGCTGAAATCGGAAAAAGCAGGACAAAAGTCCAAAATGGCTTTTTTTGAAATACAGACCTGAAACTTTGCATGTATATACACAAATGATTGCTGATCAAGGAATAGTAAGTCATTTCTCATATATCCCATCTGTTATGTAGCTACTGAGGCTCAAACATGACTAAATTTCCAAGAACACGCCCGATTGAATTTTTCTTCGAAAATCTTATAAGTTAAGTAGATGGTGGACTTGTGGAAGAATTTTATTGGAATAAAAAACGGCGGACGCTTTTTTCAGGCAAAATTTGACACAAAGTAGACAATATCTTTTGTTTAAGAAAAATGGTCTCCTGGAAATTGCATCAAAGTATTTATTAAAGATATTTTAAGAATATACAGCAGAAATATTTCAAAAATCTTTGCGACCACGAAAATGAACGCGATTTTTTGATCGCGCTGCACGACTCGGGTCCGCGCAGCTGGACCTGGTAGTAGGACTACTCCGTTGGATTGTTCAAGTTGTTTGGACCTTAACTCTTCGAAATTGCCGTTTCTAAGCTAAATTATATGTTTCACTGTTGTCCAGAAGTTCTATATTGAAGGTATTAAGAGGATATTTGATCGTGTGAATGGATCAATGGATGCGTTACTCTGACATATACGGTTTGATGATAAGTAATCTCTTTTTGTTTCCTGATAAGTAGAATTCACCAGAAAATATCTTGTTTTTAGAATCTTCATGTACGTGTAGATATGTTTCTTGTTTTCCTTGCATCATATAAATATTTTTCTACCATTGTGATTCTATGCGGTAAACATCTTACTTTATCTGCTTTTGTTTGAATGTTTACTGATTCGATGTACATTTTTATTTGAGTAAACGTTTCATTGTTTACTGATCCGTTACATTGTTTCTTTTCTGCAAAATCACTATTATTTTAATGAAAACAAAGTAAATTGAAAGCATACGCGAGGATGAGCACTGCGCAGAATTCATTGTAAATGAAGCTGTTGAGGGGCAGAAGTCACAAATACCTCCCGGAAAATGATAATGGGTCATACAGCCTACCATTCTTTCTATTCATTTCCTCCAACACTCTTCCCTTCATTCGCTTGATTTAGTTGTGCGGAAAAAGAGTTTAATTTAAATCGCTCCTGGTTCAAATGGGGGCACAATGAGCTATAAAATGAGTCAAATTGGCTCGGAAAGGGAAGGAGAGAGGAATTCCGACTGCACTTGTGAAATAAGAGAGCGCGACGTGAAAAATTTGGTAGTGCTCAAATTTGAGTGATGGAGTTAGCGTCGAGGAATGCGGAAAATAAATCATAGCGGTGGTGGTCTCATTCTTAGAGGGCTGCACGTAAACTAGAATATAAACAGCTGTTAAGGGAAAGAATGGATTCTTTGCAAATATGAGACATTTCAGCGGATGTTTCTCTGAATATGAACTTCACTGGGAAGCGCTAAGTAACACTGGAGAGATTAATAGAGTGACAAGTGTGTATCGGACATACACTGTTGTGCCACACTGCTATGAACTGCAAGATAGGCTAATGCCTCCCATTTTTTGGAGAAAAATAATCATAAATTCAAAGTCTGAACGAAGGGTTACGGAAAAGATGTGGCTAAATTTTCCTTTTTAAATGGCAGAATGGCAGTTACTTGGAATGGCAAATAAATTCTCAGTCCCTTCCCACAAAACAAAGATAGTTTTAAGACGAACATACTTAAATGTAATGTAAGAAATGTGTAAGTTAAGGGTATTAATATGTTGTGTGGGAGATGCTTTGTTATGTTTAATTTGGTGGTTATTTTATATGAAAATGAACTGTTTCTTTAGTGTAGTTGTTAATGTGGACATGCGCCAGTTGAGGGCTGCTAAATGTTGGACGACAGCGTTATGTAATGTGAATATTTAACATATTACGTTGTAAATGATGTGTAATGAATAATGTAATGCTGCTGTTGTACATAATGTGATAAGTTACACCTCCTACCTGCCTACTTGTAACTAATATGCCAGGATTACCTTCAGTTGTTAATCATATCATATAACTTTTATAATATTTAAAACTTTTTTCTATCCTTCTTTTAACGTTTATTTTAGCTCAACACTGCATTTTTAGCGAATCCCTTCGATTTATCGGAAAATCAATGGCAATTCATTCTGTCGAAAGTCTGCTAACGTGTCATTTATACTGATTAACACAATAAAAAATACAATTTTATTTTAGAAGGTTGCATTTTTGAGTGAGTTATACTCTTTTTATAACCCTTTACATCTACTTTTCTTTGAAATCGGGCGAAGGCTGCACCGCAGTTATTCTAGAGATACATAATGGTATTTTGCGTTGAATACTTATCCCTGTTTTCTTAGCAACTCTGTTTTCTATTATATTTCACTAAATCAGAGATCTTATCATTAAAATCTGATATGATTCCAGATACTGATCTCTTTAAGGAGCGACGTCAGTGGTACAAAAGCGATTCAATTCTAAATTACATTCAAATCGTGAAATTGAGACAACAGAATCTGTTGCTGGAATATGAGTACATATATACTAATCAGACAGCAACGCAAACAGGATATATCTATGGGGGGGTTCATAACAGCCGAGATAACGAGGATATGCTTATCTTACAGTGCCCTGTATAATCATACACTTTACATCTCACAAGAGATGTTGCAAAATTTTCCTTCAAAAAAATTAACTGGTTAGAAAATGAGGAGATTTAAACGGTTGTGTCACAAAATAATCGATATTTCCGAGAATGGAGAATTAGAGAGTGATATTTTTCTTAAATAATTTAACCCTCTTGTGAGGGGGGATTAATTCACAAAATTAAAGTAGTTGAATAAAATGTTGTGGAAAATTATTAAACTTCTCTTTTCCGTAAAGTCTTTTAATGCCTACGAGCATCGAATTTACAAAGAAAATTTATATTATTTTACTTTTCTTCGACGCGATAAAAATATTATGCAGCAGTTTTATTTAAATGTGTACAATATTTAAATTTAAATCAAATTTAAGATATAAAAAATTGAAGGCGTTTGAGTAAGTTAGGAAATAAACATCGGGAAAGGCCTCAAGTGTCTCTAAGTCGGAGCCACTGAGATGAGATTACCCTTGGAATGGCGAATCTATGGTACGCGTACCCAAAGTGGCACACAGGAGAATATTTTTAGCACGCCAACCTCTGACAACACTATCTATCTTATGTGAGTAATTAATGTGGAGTCTGTTTCTTATTAATGACGATTAACAATTATTTACGACAAATACAAGATCTTTTCGTCATCTCTGACATCATTACCCTGACAGTTTCATTTGATGATTTCGTATCACAATAACACGCCAGTCCATAGTTATCAAATAACGCTCTCTCGCCACAAAAGGTTCTACCTCGCTGCCATAAGAGGTTCTTGAGTTCTCTGTGCAGTGGTACCATTAAATGTTTTGCTCTATTCAACTCTTACTAAAACCATAAGGAAAAAGGACACGGCTGTGTTAAAACATTAGAGTTTTGAAAAAAGCCGTAGTTTACAAGAAAACCAACCATTAAGGAATTCCAACCAGTAGGAGTTAGTGGGATAGGATGGTAGGTGTTAGGGATCTCTGTGGTTTGCAGATTGTTATTCCCAACACGTATTTCGGCAACTACCGACCATATTTAGAAGAGAAATAGCTTGTTTTCAAAACTCTAATGTTTCCCTAAGTCCTCTTTCAGGAACAATCTCCTACAGATTAAATACTCAATGAAGTCCACCGAGGATGCACATTATCAATTAGCCCACTTAGTTCAGAGAGAGAGAGAGAAAGTATCTTTTCTTCACGTTCTAAGATATGAATTGAAATAATCTTGTATCCTAACTCTCTTGGCACGTCAAGCAAAAAATAAAACTGGAGTATTTCCTTTCAATTTACTTAGTGATTAAATACGCTTTCCATCACACAGTTTCCATGTCTATTTGAGTATAATCTTATGTAATATTCGAATGGAAGCTTCAAAAGTAGTCTGGGTTCAATGGTTTCTTGTGAAGTCAAATGCGATCTTCCAATAAGAAAAGGTTGCCGACCGATGGCCTAATTTACAACAACTTCAGGAAGGAATCCATTCCCATCACAGAGAGTGCGTTGGGCCGATTTCGCCTGAAAATAAAGAAACTCCGGTCAATCGATTCATTACTCAAAAATGCTCAGTATTTTTTGTGTGGGGGTAGCGTGACTCGGTCGATGAACACGAGTACCCTACTGTACGCCGCTGGAGAATGCGTGAGTCACTGAAGCGCTGGTGCAGGTGGAGTGTGGTGGGGAGGCGAAGCGGGGGAAATGGAGGCGGAAGATGAGCGATCACGATGGCATACGTACCGAGTTACATTTACACAGATTCGGAGATGCGGGCTCCGAGCATAAATGAGGACTTTTAGATTAATTGGATGGAAAATATCGTATAGTAAAATTGATTCACCACACGACCGAGAAGCCGAGCGAAAATGAATCAGTTTTGAAAGGAAAGAGCACTATTAGATCGCAGAAGATAAAATTCTCCAGGAATGAGTATCTGCGGTCGATATTTCCATAAATGGGTGAGATTAGACATCGAGTCTCAGTGGGCTTCTTATCGATCAAGTGACGGCCATTAAAGGCTCTTTCGTTATGAAATGAGAAACTTTCGAAGCGTTATTTATCAACTATGTGATTGAATTCAAACAATGATTACTTAAGTTGCAACAATTCCTTAACCTCTTAAACTAAACAATCAAGTAACTAATCTATATTTAAATAAAATTACACCATTAATAAAACTCAAGTCGCAGGAAAAAACGACAAGTTACCATCTATAATTATAAATAATTCAAAGTATATTTAAAATTTCAATTATCCAAAATATGACAATTTCTTGCGGCTGCAAGTTAGACTACTAGTGAGTAGTGAGCTAATATCAGAAAGCACTTAAAAATAATTTATCTTAAAAATTCCTCTAGCTCTTTAAATGTTTATAGAAATAATTAATTTGAGTGCATTATGGTTTTAAGTGTTTGGTTAAAGCGGTTTCTACAGTATATTTTAGCGCAATCAACAAATTCATTGGAGTGCAGCCAATCGGAGTAATATCCTCAAAGGAAGAGCATTATTCTCATTCTGGTAATAGGAAGAGCAGTTTCTCGGCGGAAATGGGACAAATGCATCGCTTCTGTGCCGCGTAAAATAAAATGACCAAGTATCTTTCTTCGGAAGATCCGTGACCAGGAAAAGTGCTCTCCGGCACGTGATTGAGATTTGGCGCCGAAAACTTGACTCCGCCAAACAGACTCTGCTTTCCTGAAATTAGAACAGGTCTCTCGAATTTAAATAACTACTAATATAAATTTCGGAGCTAAATTAAACTAATCTACATATCGGAAGAACATTGTAATACACGTCCAGAAGTATATTTAATACGTGAGGGGTGTGTTTCAATTATTTTCAAGATATTCCTTATGACGTCAAACTGTTTGCGAAATATATTTCTTAAGTCCTCAGTTATAAATTCGTCCACAGAAAGATGAGTTTAGTATTGATAAAAGAGGAAAATCTGTTTTACTGCTCAAGTAATCCAGTATTGACAATTGATTTAGAAAAAAGTGAGTTAATAATCAATACGTAAACTTATATCCCTTAGCAAATAAGATGCAAATGATTCAAATTTGATACAAGCAAGTATTCTGAGTAACAGAGCTTGCGAAACATTAGCCCTAGTACCAATTATAATGGTTTTGAGAACTTACAGGCAAATTTATTGTTCATATTTTAAAATTTTTTTTTCGGTTGATTGTTTTTTTTTTTACAAAATAGTTGTTTTAATTTTGAAACATTTTATTATTTAACGTAACGATTCACTCAAATTCCAAAATTTGAAATCGATTTCTCATCTTCCGCATTACGGATAAATCCTTAACTGTAAGAATATTGTATCTTTCGACTCGATTCTAGCATCAAGAATTTGAAGAGCAATGCTATTTCTCCTCGGTTAATTTATATAAAAATAAGAGAGCCATATAAATCTAATTTCATAGAAATCTCCAAATATTTATGAATAAATCATGATATTAACATAAAGAAAGCAAGATTGACAATTGATGCTGTGAAGAGAACATAAGTTTGAATGGAAGAGTGATGAGTTGCCAGTGGTGAAACCAACGGAGCTGTTCTAAGGCGAGAGATACTCATTCCCGGGAAAGTATCAGATCTTTCTCTACTAATTCCAAGTTCATCGCAGCAGTTTAAGTTCAGGTAATGCTCTATATTCTAACTTCGGAAATCATTGTCTTCATGTATTGAATAGTTAATCTCTCGGGTTTGAAATCGGTCTTAAATGTCCTCTTCTAAACAGTCTCCTCTAAACTCCTTAAAGTTACAAATTCACGGAAAGAATAGATTTTAACGAAACGAAGAAACAGCCCTGCGTATCCTTAGGCCACTAGCAGATCATTTTGAATTCGTTAAAATGAAGATTTATCCTTCTTGGAAATTGTGTAATTGTGTTATGTGGTTAGAACAAAATGTTACTCGGTGAATGTTTTATATTTCAATTTCTTGCAATGCTGAGTATTCTAGCTAGCAACCAACCACGGCAGACAGAAGTCCTTCTCTACTGCTCATCATATTTCTGAGGCGTCTATCGGAGGCGTCGTAATTTCCTCTGCCATTTCTCGCCTCCCTGAGAAAGAGGCACGCACAGTGTTCGTTGCATAATCTGAAGGATACCTTAATCGAAAGCGATGGAAGACGCGCCACAGAACACGTAACGAGATCGTCACTTGTCATCGCCCATTTAGTCCGCGGATGGCATCGCAATGCTTCTTCATTGACGATTCCTTTCGGTGGCCTCATCTACGATTCGAGTCGCTCTCCTAAGCTGCTGCTTCCACAAGTGGTCATAGTCCTGTAATGGACCGCCCAAGAGAGAGACTTCAACGGCTGAGTCACGTGTTGACCGTTGGGACGCTCGCCCATCGAGTTGTGCAGGTGTCCCTTTGAGAGAAAAGGGAGGTCTTAGGAAAGAGGGAGAAACGAATCCTTCCCAAAATAAAACACGTTATCCCACCCCTCTGTGGTAATTTACCGCTGCTGTCAAGTGGGGGAATATGTTTAAACAGAGAAAAGCCTGGTTACGATTGACCGTCATTCGTGTCACCAACTTCCATCTGCTCCTTTCGCGGATTTTGTTGTGTACAATAGAATGCAAAAGTAATCCAAATTCTGCATCTTCTCGCTGCACTTTTCATCGTGTGACGGCGTCTGACGGCGAGTAATTGCCCCAGTGCGTAGTGATAAGCAGAAGTATTACGGAGTGTTAATGCAATGAAAAATGCTCCTTTGCAAATTCTATCTTAAGAACTGAGAATGTTGTTGTTTTCAATGAATCTTCATGAAATTTTCGCAGCTGACAATTGAAATTTTATTCATGAAAATATGCATTTAATCTTGTGGAAATACGTCGAAGCAGTTTAAAATTAAATATGTACTCTCAAGTTCAATTATTGCAGAAACATTATTATTAAATCGTTTTACTTTTTACACTACTTACTTTACTTACACTTTTAAAATTGTTACTTTTCTATGAATTAAGGAATGCGTTAGGTAATATTATGGTCTCACTTCCAAACTTTCATTTTTTTTTACTTCTTTCAGCATCATTTTACTGCATAATAGCTAGATGCAAATTAATCTACTTCTACTTGCAACATTCGTGCAAACTAAACACACAGAATACTGCTTTCATAATGACCTATCTTAAAGGCATAGATTAATGTAGCCATTGATTTTACAGGTTCATGTAAAACCATAGCATTCTCAAAGTAGCATTAATTTTTTCCTTGTGTATTATTAACCTTTGTATCCCTCAATTTGAGTACAGCTACAGGAATATTAATCACGAGAGGTTCTGCCGTTTCGAGGGTCGACGAATTGTGAAATGCAGAAGTGGAATTAAGGCTTGGATATGACTGAAGACTGCGATTATATTGCTACGAATGCTTAGATTTGGATATTGTGATTTAAATTAAAGCTAATCGATAATAATACATCGATATTCAAGTTACATCGAAGGATATTGTCGGAACTGATTTTGAATTTTCACCAATATATGTATGTAAATCTCTGTTTATTTTTACGACTCCAGATTTTAGAATCATAAACATACACTGAGAGTTTCTACGCCTTTTCATTCAAACTAAACAAAGATGAGGAATGACTTGGTTCTAAACAAAGATAAGTTTTTTTTTTCTATGGGTCACGTTTGGTTCGATCTGAAAAAGGCGGAGGCTGATAAAGGTGTCCTAAATTTCCTTCGAATCTTGTTTTCTGAATTCGCAATTGGAGCTTTGTAAAGAACTACACAAATAGAAACTCAAAGATAATTAATTGCTTGTATTTCTTCATCTCTTCCACAGCACACCTTCCATCACTGACTTCTTTAACGAGTCTTTCTCTCGCATAATAGCCTTGTGAGTGAAAAAGTAATGTCATATCCAAGCAATCAATCCGAACTCTATTAAACCACTTTCGCCCGATAAATATTTTCCCGACTCCATCTGTAACCCAGCAACGGAGTGTGCGCAAGTTATCAAACTTCTCTTCTGGGAAACAACCGGTATAACATATGTACTACTGAGGGATATATGAAAATTATATTTTTTCTTCGTAAAACACTTTTAAATTTTTAAAATCAGCAAACGAATCGAGGGGGAAATAACTATATTTTAATTTCTTATTGTAATAATTTTTATATTTATTTTATTCATGCACGTTTATCCCTTTTTAGTCTCGTTGCTCTGGCGTTGGAGGAAAATAAATCATCGAGGTTATCAATTACTTTCCTATCATTCTTCTGTATTGCTTGCTTGTCCTCCAAAATGAAATTACAGTAATATTTTACGCTGGAAACTGAAAAATCTGAATATTGATTAACTTAGATATCTGTAATGCATAATGTTGATATTATATCTATTGTATGAGTCGCGAGGCACGTAAGAGGTTAAAAATTAATCACAGAACATCGAAGTTATATTTTCAAGGTAAGCAATAAATTCATTGGGTAATAAAATATGAAAATGACCAGAAGATTCCCTCCAGTTTTTCGACTCGTTCGTTTAGTTAATCACTGCAACAGAACCTCCAAAGCCCATTGCTATAGCGAAAAATTTATCAGGTTGAGATTATTATCAATCCTCTATGATTTTCCATTAACAATCAGGAAGGTAAGAAAAACCTAAAACCACAAAAAAGAGCGCCATGTAATCCTACCGGTTGAATACACGTGTATTGAGAAGTGCCAATTGACTTCCGGATCTCTTCGATCGATGTCTGCAAAGGAGTGCTCTGCTCAGAACAACGCAATCTCTTTCGTCATCGATGAACTTTCGCACTCCGTTCATGGCGCAGTCAAACCTTAAATGTGCGCTGTGTTTTTTTCCAACGCAATAGTTGAGAAGTTCCTCTTTTGAGTAATTGTACGAGGAACAGTTTAGGAGATCCACGAATTCCCCCCGATTCCGAACCAATGAGAGCATCTAATTGTCTGGGATTTCCCAAATCACGAATACGTTTCTTAAACCTTTTCCCTAGCACGTTTTAGGAAGATGTAGCGAATCATGTAGGTACATCTGTAGTACACCATAACAGGTACAAAGAAAAGTATTTGGATTGCATGGAGAATTCTCAAGTAGTAGAAAAATATTTGACAGGTTTGACAGAAAAAAATTTGATTAGATGGTGGCAGAAAAATTCTTAACAAAAGGAAAGAAAAAGAAATTTTTCGCGACAGAATGAGGAACTGCTTATATAATGTGAACGAAAACAAGAATTCATTCAAGGTCTGAAAGTTTTTTCTCAATCTTTCGTGAATAATTAAGGTAATTGAATGAGTTAATTCATCATCAAATTAATTATACAGAAATTTTCAATAAAACTCTGGTTGCAGTAAATAACGACAAACTACCATCTATAATGATATATCAACGATATGATTGGTTTAAAACAATGATTACTTAAGCTTGAACAATTCCTTAACTTCTTAAACTAAACAAATAACTAATCTATACTAATATNAACTCAAGTTGCAGTAAATAACGACAAACTGTCATCTATAATTATAAATAATCCAAAGAGTATTTTAAATTTCAGTTTTCCGAAATATGAGAATTTGTTGCGGCTGCAAGTTACACTGGTGAGCTAATACCAGAAAGCACTTAAAAATAATTTATCTTTAAATTCCTCAAGAACTTTGAAATATTTATAGAAATAATTCATTTGAGTGCCTTATGGTTTTAACTGCTTGATTTAATCGGTCTCTACAGTTTATTTTAACGTAATTAAAAAAAATCATTGAAGCCGCGCCGTCCTATGGGTGGTATGAGTCTAAAGGACGGCAGCAGAAACTAGCCAGCCAATACTGTTATTAAAACAGCATTATTTATTGTTTTCTGTCTGATAGACACGACTTATCTAGGAAAGATTATGATGTGTAATTAAAGATTGGCAAACATAAGAAAGAAGAAGGAAGAATTATGGCTAACTCAAGGCGAGAAAGGAATATTTGTGAAGTGGATTTAATGGAAGAATTGGAATCAATTAAAGATTCTGTTGTACTAAGAATAAATCCTCTTAAGGTTTTGGAATATATATTTTCTAGAGATTTGATCGAAGTCTTTCCTAATTTTCATATAACTTTGCATGTTTTATAGACACTTGACACTTGATAGACACTGTTGCTGCTAAGATACTCAAAAGTAATGTGATCTATTAACTCATAATGACCATTCATTACGGAATAAATATAATTAATTGTTACTGTTACTTTGTGGCCAATGTAAGGTGGGAAACAAAGTCATGAAACACTGTTTTATCAAAGTTTTACAAAATAATTTTTAACTGCAAATCATGAAATGTATGGTTTTGATGTTTAATTTTAGGGGGCGGCAGATTATCAACCTATCTGCCGGCGGCAGATAGGTTGGGCGCGGCTCTGAGTGTAGCCAATCAGAGTTATGTCCCCGAAGGAAGAGTGTTATTCTTTAATTCATTCTGATAATTGGAAGAGCAGTTTCTCAGCGAAAAATGGGACAAAGGCATCGATTCTGCGCCGCGTAAAATAAAATGACCACCTCTGTTTCTGCGGAAGGTCCGTGACCAGGAAAAGTGCTCTCCGGCACGTAATTGGGAGTTGGCGCCGACAACTTCGCTCCACCAAACGGACTCTGCTTTCCGGAAATAAGAACAGGTCTCTCGAATTCGACGAAACGGATGAGAGGCATTTCCTCGGAAAACGACTTTTGATTTCGCCATTAGCTGTCGGATTTAAAATACACCGACAGTATCAAAATATTTTTCTTCATCACCACCCGGCGAATCTCACCGGGTTCAAATCCCGATGTTGGTATGGACGAAGGTATCCGTGCTCGTGTTCTCATTATACGTTTAATGACCATTAATCAATCTAAATTTAATATGAATTAGTTTAATGATCATTAATTAATCACTAAACAGTCGAAGGGTGCAAACCTATTCACAGCCAATCGCTAATTCCTCAGAATTTTCTAAGCAATTACTGTAATCCAACCTAAGGACAATTTCACCATTCCATCCATTACACTTTGTTAACGACGGTATTCCGTTCCAAGATTGTCGTCGTTAACCAAAATCGTCTCTATCCAAGGAGCTATTTTCCACAAGCGTACCACATTTTAAATATGCAGATAAAACTCATTTGAATGTCATTAATAATGGTACATGTAATTTATTCGATTATATTTGCAACAAAAATTATCATTAATAAAATGAATAGCCACAAAAGAAGTTTTTAACAGTCGATATTCACCAGAAGGCGTCGTAAACCAAAGACCAGGTCGTTACCCGATACAGTTTTTGGTCACAGCCTCTCGTCGTTAACTAAGGCAGTCGTTAACCTAAGTACCGCTGTATTTTCTTCTTCAAACTGCGTTCGATCGGTTTCTCTCTTCTTTCCACACTCGACACGCCTCGTCTTTCGCGGGTTTCGCTCTTTCGCGATTCATCCATTGCAAGCACTTTTTTTCGAGGCAACGCGTTTCGCTATTTCGCGACTAAAGATCGAGTATTTTAGCGTGCTTCTTGTACAGTTGAACTTAAAAGAAAAGATTGCTCCAAACCGGCACAAAATACTTGCATGATTGTTTAAATAAACATAGCAGATACAAGCAGACAAATATGAGCAGACAAAATGTGACCATTTACTGGAACGTAGAAAAATCTTCATGAACTATGTTATCAAGTCTAGCTATGGAATCTTATCAGTCTCTCATCGCTCGTAACAAAGTAATTGTCATTTCCCTAGCTTATTTTGATTTGTCATCTACAGTATTTGAATTGAATTTGTACGTTATACAAAAATTTTATGGTTTCGTTTTTTAAGGTATAAAATGTACCAGCGGCGACAAATTCGCTCATCTAATCGATTTTTGTATGGAGCTTTTCAAAAGTATTGTATTTGCGTAATTAAAATATGTTCAAGCACTGGATGATACTGAATTAATCCTTCTGCCTAATTACAATTCATTACGCAGCAATAAACCTGCAACTCCAGGCAACTTAAAGAAGTATGGAACGATGTATGCTTGGAATCACAAGAAGAGACAGGAAACGCAACACCTGGGTTAGGAAGGTGACAGGAGTGACAAATATCACAGATGAGGTAAGATTTCTAAAATAGATGACGGTAAGTCTTGTGGGTAAAAGCAACGCCAGCCGATGGATGTCAGCAGTTCTCAACAGGATACCAAGAGATGCGAAAAGGCCAAGAAGAAGACCAAAAGACCGATGGAACAGAGACATCATCTAGTAAATCTAGTTACCTAGGGGTAACATGGCAACGAGAAGCTCAGAATGGAGAGAATTGGAAAGCGCTTAGGGAGGCCTACATCCGACGTCGGATTGAAAATGGCTGATGATGATTCATAATAAAGTATTTCGCTGTTATTAAATATATTAAGATGATGGTTTTCAAGGAAATTAAGAGTGGCTCAATATCACCTAATAAAGATGTATTTGAAAGGAAGAAGATGCGGAAAAATTCGAAAAGAAGCAAATTATTAAGCTAATAATGAAGTTTGATATGCTTCAACAAAAGTCGGATATATTCATACTATCATTAGATTTTGTGACGTTAAGTGATGAGTGAGGGAGTTATGTTTCCTTTGGTCATCAAGTTATATAAACAGACCATTCTCGACGTTTTAAAATCTCCACGCAGACGCAAGGGGATTTTAATTCACGAAATAAGGATTTCATTTGTATAAACACCAACAGACCGACTCAAGACTCGTTCTGTAACTATAATTACTACCATAGTTACCTATTTCATTGCCATTCTGTATTTGGCGTCCAATTTCAATCGCGGACAGAGAAGCTTCTGTCGCACTGAGATAATTCATTCAATATAATACGCGCTTTTGAAGCGGTATTCGAATCTTAATCTTTAGGGCTTCCTCCTCAATCTAAAACCCTCTCTGTTTACACTTTTGAAGGAAGATTGATGGAGTTTGAAATTTCGAATTTCATACGTTTATTCTTCATAATTCAGATCAGTGAGCTAGAAAGACTAACTAATAATTTCCACTACTTTCTTTTTAACCCTTCGCATAAAAAATAATAAGTCCTTGATAAGTCGCACGGAGTCATACGACAGTACATTTCTTTGAATCTTTAGGATTCTTTAAAATGGTGATATAATTGATTTAATCTATTGAAATCCAAGGATAGACCTTTAGAAAAATAAATATTCTTTCAACCTTGTAATTTCTATAAAAATTAATTTAAGAGCTTACAAATGTAAAATTGAAGTCATTTTTAAAAATTTCTTTTCGCAACAGGAGCGACGAATCCCAAATTTCCGGAAGGTTTAGTTTGGATCCACAATGTTGATAAAAGGCAGCTACGTTTGCTGGGCCGTCAGACGGAAATCATAGAACATTACTCTTTCTTTTTTAGGGAAAATCTCAAAAGTGATTGTGAAAAAAGTTTCAAATTTTTCTTGAGAATTTTCACGCTTAGAGACGTCTAATCGATTTCTGACATATGCATATATTTAATTCCATGAGACTGATTGAGACAGAAAGTTACGAATCCGGAATTAACAAATAAAATCTGCGACATTCCGTAGACCATTCAATTTCGATGAATTTCGGCTTCCATTTTGCTCCCTCCAACGAATGGCCGCCATGGGCACGTGCCCGCCAGTCATATGGAACGGTGAAATATTCGTCACAAAGTTGTTTGTTGTCCTCCCGCCAAGGGCAGGTCAGATTGGGAGGGAGACGCACTTGATGGCGGTGAATCAGCGAAGGATAGCGCCGCCCAGGGCACCTGTTTAAGGGGAGGGAGGACACCACTTTGCAGGAATCCGAGGAGGAGCTGAGTCACGAGCCGTGCACGCGTCCACAGTGATTGACGCCCTCGCATCCATAGCGTGATCTATTAACTCATTCTCGCCATCTCTTATTGTTTGTCCACAGATGTAAATCAGAAACTAGATTAAATTGTGCTCGACTAATAATTTCATGGCCGAAAGAAAGATTCTGTAGCTCAGAATGGAATATCCATACTAATCAAAGCATTTACTTTCATCACAAATCTTCGAAATGAGTCACAGCGACCACGTGAGAGGGCCATTTGGCCCCGATCGCTTGTAATTGATCGATAGAATTGGTGAATTTAGGAAGGAAAAGGTTTCTCTGATAAACAATTAGTGTAGTTATTCTTCTTTAATTTCTGCGTCATAATTTGCGTTTCTTCCATTCCAGTCTGAAAAATGCGAGACTCGATTTTCGAAAGGCATTGAAACAGCATTGCTCCGTATAGATTCCACGTGTAATAA
Source organism: Ladona fulva (assembly GCA_000376725.2). Taxonomy (NCBI): domain Eukaryota; kingdom Metazoa; phylum Arthropoda; class Insecta; order Odonata; family Libellulidae; genus Ladona; species Ladona fulva. The sequence continues at coordinate 1,052,286 of KZ308199.1, read as the reverse complement.
CACGATACTGCGTCCTGAAATGTAAATCTAAATCTTATGATTTACCAACTGAATCATAAACCCGATGGCAATGCAGAAGATGCTGGCGAATTGCTTCCACCAAAGTGTCTTCTTCCATCCTTAAGTAACGTCGTCTTAAATGAGTCACAGAATCAATTTCATTCTGCACGAGGTCATAATAATCATGGCGTTATTGGATCAACACGGGTCGTTCTGCATACACAGGCGTAAGCAGTATTATCTTATCTTAAAGTTATATGATACATAGGTTACTTCCCGTATAAATATGCGTTGAAACGTATTACGGAGATCTTAAATTTTAGGTCAATTTTTATAACTTGTTAATATCATAAAAATGTTATTCGCATGTGCTCTGACTTGTGAAAACTCCCTCACCAAACATAATTCGGGATTGAAAGACGAAATGTTTTCACCGATATAAAAAATTAGGACTGACGTCCAGATTATGTTCTATTGGCATTGAAGGCCATTTGGAAGTAAGAACTATAGGATACGTGGATAGTTTACTGTCAGAGCCTGTGTTAATTCATTCTGAGACATTAAAAATGACTGCTTCCAAGTAAACGTTGATGACCTTCGTTTGCCTGGAGTACAGACTCTTTCGAAAGCAACAACTTCAATCGGACAAAATGTCTATGACGATGCCTCTATAATCAGTCAGTTTATTGGTGGGGTGAAAGAAGCATACTTTGTAATTTCATACAATTGCTTTCCACTCAATTGCATCCACTCACATCGATTTCGTATTGGTGGCGATAAAAAATGAGAGCCAAATATCGTACAAAGAAATCCGTTGGCGTCAACGACACAGCGCATTTAATCCGTAGACTCGAATAAGTTGCTGAAAAATTAGAAAGTTGAGGAAAATCAGAAAGAGCAGGCGTCGCGGATATCTATTTCATATTCTTTCATTTAAGACATTGTGAAACTGCTTAAGTGCGAGATGCTCGGATGCTTTTAATATCAACAAAATAAATACCATTACCTGATTTCTCGATCGCAAATTATTTTGAAAAAAATTCTTTTGAGTACTCATAAGATGAGCTTGCCAATGTGAATAATCCGTCCATATTTCCTCCTCAGTGTGTCGTTCACTTTTACTTTCCATGGAATAACAAGTGTGAAAGATAGCCACGTGACTGGGATATGTATTATACGTGATATAAAGCAAAATGTTTCTGTAAATTCAGTACTTTTATTTTCAAATTGATAATCTTATCCTGAGATTCCATTCGTAAGCTTAAAAAGAGTTATCATTTCCTTTCCCCACAATATTGAACGTAAAATTCGTTTCTCTCCATGGAAGCTTCTCTCTGGAAGCCTGAGGACGCTCATTTTGTCAATGAGCGTCAATGAATTTTTCTCACGATGAATCAAATTCATCGTTAATGAAAACATTGAATCTATACAGATGCAGTTTATTGATAAACCCTCCTTAATAAAGGTCGTGAAATAGATATTTCTAAGCTAATGGAATGTCGCAGATAGTTCAAGATAGCTAAAATATCGTCGTATTCTGCAAGAGAATCAAAATTTACTTCAAATCGAAAACATTCACCGAAAAATGATCTAAAAATAATGCCGATTAAAGCATTTTCGCCATAATTATATATTGTTCTATATTTATAAGAATTTTTGAAGAATTCCTATACAATCGGTTTCACCAAGTGAATGCCAAGGAAGTTAGATTTGCAAATCATTTGGCATTCCAAGCACGGGGGTATTCCCCCCAGTACATTATTCGTATTTTGTATAGTATTCTTGCGCTTACTTTGTTACATAATAATCAGAAACTTCGGGAGACACTCTTTACCCCGTTCCCCCTCTACCGGAGGTGCGTCACAAAGCAATTCCAATCCAAGACGAGTTGAATCCAAGAGAACGCGAAATATATAAGAACTGCTTTGAAGCAAAATGTTTTCTGTATTTACAGACGATAACCGATGAACGAATGTAACTTTATTATGGGCCTCTGAATCCATACCGGGGACAGGTGAAATTTTAAAAAATTAAGAATTTGCGTCTCAAGGAAATGGCGAAAGAGAAATCCCCTTTTTTTCACGGGAAAGGAAGTTCCCCGAATGAAATACTCGAATCATTGGCCACTTTTTCGATCCGATCATCTTCAGATGTGCTAAGAAGCGTTACAACATGTTTATATTTATCAGTTAGTGAAACTGATTGTAGGTATAAATGGATGCGAAACGAAGGTATTAAGATGGGGGGACTATTTCGAGAGATCTCACATTCAGCTGAAATGGACTGGAAATGGAGGTGATTCACAGTCGCACGAGGGAAAGAAACGCCTCTCCCATGAACAGTTATCTATTACGAAGTTTTGAACGCAATCAAAACCAATTTCTGACGCAACCGCGGCAAAGTTATCATGCAAAACACTGATTGTTTCTATTTATATTTCATATTAACTACTTTTTGTGAATACTAAAATCGCATCACATTTTCTGTTTTATTTCAATTGAACGTCGTCTTGTGGAACTCCTGGATTAGTAGCGCTGTGTAACTGCGTTTTTAGTTCAGATTTTCCTTCTATGGGCCTGAAGAAAATATCATCTCTACATGTAACTCTGCTGTTTCTGCTTAAACATCTGGTTTAATTAAATACTTTCATTTGTTATTTGGTACAACAAAGAGGAAATCTATAATTCACTTGTCACACACTTTTGTTGTTCTCATGGCTGTGAATTTATGAAAACCACTGATGAATTAGAGACGGACAATGGAATTCATTTTGGTTTGTCTTTGTCGAATGCTGTGAAAAGTACAGTCTTACCGTGCACTTATCCCACAATATAAATAGCTTTTGTGATCAAACCACTCTCAGTATGCATCCTCTAACATTTCATTTGGTACAGAATGCATTGAAGTTCCTTCTAGGTAAGGCCTTCGTTTGGTTCACTGTTATTAACAACCATTTTTCTCGCTTTATGTAAAAATGTTCTCTGAAATAAGTGCGCCATTTTGTAATATAGGAGAGAGATATAACGTTTTTAGTGTTGTTCTACTTGTAGAGCTGCTGGATGCGTACAACTAAATGTGATAATGAGTCACCGAAACGAGGAAATATACAATCTACGGCGAAAGTTCTGTTGCATATGCAGTACGCTTTTCCTCGTTTTCACCTTAGGTATAAACGGATTCAAACTCAAACGAATAGGCCAAAGAGCAACAATTTCATGCCACAACCGTATGCTTCCTTAAATACTTATGAAATAAATGGTATGTGAAATCTCAGCAAATAGTCTTTTTACAACAGCTACTACATACGACAGAAAACTTTCGGCATTTCTAAAATGTTTGTCATTATCTTTTCACTGTAGATATCAAAGGAAAGTGAAATAATTACAACCTATAAAATTGCTGTTTTACATTCCACCTTCTACAAATCGCAGTGTTTATATATGTAAGCTTTTGATCGCCTTAAACAAGAAATCTAATACGAGAGCAGTAGAATAAAGATCAAAGCTACCAACGTCAAATCAAGAATATAAAAACAAATACCTGAGCTGAATAAAAATGAGGGTGCCCACACTGTTTGAGAATATATGTGTTGAGAGGATAATTACATAGACAAATATATGCGATTTTGAAGAGCACATTTTCTGCATACACACATTGCTCGATAGACGACTTTCAAACTATTACTGATGATGTGGATGTTAGAGATACAAAACTGTCATAACATTCAGTATTCACCCTTTACTAAATGCTCTCATTGAAATGAAACTTTCCTTCTGTGAAGCGAAGAATCATCGATTATACTTTTCTAATTTTATCTAGGATTCTACGAAGTCGTAGTTCCACGTGTTCGAGGTGTGACTGTTTTCTAGCCGAGTTGAGCTCGATTAGGAACTGACAATACTTTAGCTAATGACAGAACTTAATCACTCGAGATATGGAACGGAAATTAAACAAGTATAATCTTCCCAAGGAGAAACGGACATGAAAAAAGTCTGACGGAACCGGGACTCGAACCCGGGACATTTTTTTTTTTTTCATGTCCGTTTCTCCTTGGGAATTTTCCGAGATGCACGACTTTATCGTGCCAAGTCATCTAACCCATTTCCTTGTAAGTATAATCTTATTCGTTAGGTGAATGAAAAAAGCGCAGAGAACGAAAGATAACTTTCATTTGGTAACGGACTCCTTAAAAAAATCTCCGAAAGCGATGAGTCGTGGGCGAAGGAATGTAAGGAATGCGGCTCGTGAATTACTAGAAACGAAAAGGGGTCCTTCGGAATGCACAGTATGAATGTTCGGAATGAACACACTTCATGCGATTGTCTAGAAATGTGAATTGTATATACATTGGCATATCTCAGTCTGTTTCGATTTTTCAAGGTGGGATTAAATGAGTAAGGAAATGAGGCATTAACACCCCATAGCGAGGCAAAATGGAACGTGAATATTTGAATATTGAAAATCAGTATACTTCTTAAATAGTATAATCGAAGACAGGGCACTGTCGCGATATACGACAATCTCGAAGATATTTCAAAGTTTCGTTAAGTGGACCATCATAAATATTCAAAAAAAGGCAGCAGTCGAAACTATTAAAATGCCTAAAATCGGATTAGACGATAATGCCCAACACTTAGATGTGAGTGGGAAGACAGAACGATTAAGAAAGCGACTTCACGACAAATTTAGCCATACAGAACTGCAATTGTCTCCTAAAATATTGAACTATCAATGAAAAGATACAACAATCATGACTAAAGTGCGGAATTCCTGCTATAGGACATAAAGTGTCCATTCACGTCAACGTATCCTTTTTTATAGCATCCTAAATATGCAGATGAAGTACAAAAATGTACACGATTTCGTATAGACAAAGCGAAAAATGTCTGCTTGTGCGACATGAAAAATGCTAATCGAATATGATGTTGGACGACGTTTATATTTAGACGAGCACTTATAGGATTCGTCAAGAGAATAATCTGTAGGAGAGAAGAAAAAGCCCGTGAACTATTAATTGGACTGCCGGTGAGGCTACGGTAAGTTTTGATTAAGTGTATTTTTTACTCCTACCGTATGGAATCTCTTACACAAATACACTTAACCCGTGAACTATGCTACGTTGCGTTGTTTAGGCCTCGCCTTGAATATGCGTGTAATATTTGGGACTCATGTGAGAATCAGAAAAGAGAAGAAAAAGTATAACGAAAGGCAAACTTATGATAAAAAAATTCAGCTAGGATAAATCAGTGAGCGTGAGGGTACAGGGAAAGATGGGAATCTTTAGATGATCGAAGATATAACAAAGGCTTTATTTACTCATTAAATTAAAAGAAATTACGTCTTTAGAAAATGTAGCATAAGGTACTATGAGTCCTCCATGTTACATACGTAGTTCTGATTCTTAGAAAAAATAGATGCTAGAACCAAATTTTTACTTACTTTAGCGATACGCAAAAGGAATAAATCCAGAGACATGGTACGTGCACCTCCTGCCATACGTCGAAAGGCGGCTTGTAGGGTATGTAAGTAGATCGTATCAACAGACAATGAGGGTAGGAAAAGAACGAAGACCAAAATCTCATACGTGACTGATATTCGAACTCAGCTATTTTCAGTTTCCCTATGTTTCGCGGCACACCCATTTGTCAATATCGCAGCACACTAAATAAAGCGTCAGAAAATTCCATAGTAAATTAAAATTAAGAATGATGAAAACTTCGGAGGTAGAGGAACATATTTATTAAATAATAATAATTCAAAATAAAAGAAAAACATGATTAATACAGCGCTTATGAAACGCCAATTTATGAACCTTCAGTTGAGGAGTTTTTTCCCCACATCCCAAATCTTTGTAGTTTTATAAGTATCCATATTAAGTTTTACGCATTAGTTTATTTTAGCAATATTTTGTATACTGTAATTAGAATATTTATTTTACCCTTATGTTTGAATTTTACCTTTATGTTTGAATTATTGTCGAGATTTCTTTTTTTACATAGATTTAAGTTAATTTTTAGTTAATTATTTTAGTTATTAATGTATTATTAGTAGTTGAGGTTAGGTGGAAGAGAGGCCATTTTGGCCTAACCTCGCCGTAAGAATAAATAATAATAATAATAATATGTCAATCTTGTGAATTACGCGGCGCGAAAACGAGGTAATTGTCTGAATCACGTTGGGCATTCCCTCAGCTAACCTTTGCATTCTATTCGCCTTTTCCATTGCATGTCGAATATTCTCTAATTAGGTCCCACTTATTTGGCATACATTCAACTCTCTCGGAATCAGCATTGAGAGAAAGTAAACGAATTTAATCGCTAAACCAAACCTTTATGTTTACCTTGTTTTCACTTACATTTACATTGACATCTTGGGAGCCGCCATATGGCGTAAGGCAGGGGACGTGCAAAACACTACGCTCCCTAATTTACTACCTTGTTCGCGCGCATTAAAACAGTCTGGAGAAGGGACCAATCCGAAAAGTCATCCGTTGTTGCTTTAATCTCGCGAATTCTCTTTTATGTTGGAGTATAGAAATCACTCGCGTTAAAAACGGGAATAACGATGTAGCGTATTTCATCAAGTGAATCGCAGCAACATAGTATTTAGTTCTCCCATCCTTTAGAGTAAAGGAGGTAACGAAGGAGACTTTTAACACAATTCCTTCCTTTTACAATTTCAACTTAACATTAAAAGAATCTTTTGGCCCAAAACTAAACGATATCAAATCTATATGAAAGTTTTCAGCAAAATTGACCTCAGGAATGAAGAGTGGAAGGAAAATGTTATCTCTGAAAAAAAGGTAACGGAAAGGAAATACACAGAAAAATGGAGAGGTCGGATAACAAAAGAAGAGCGTACGGCGAAGGGTTTGGAAAAGAGGGAGAAGGGATAAAAAATGTGCATCGGTGTCCTTAGAGGATTCGGGGTAACAGCAAAGGGCAGTGGCCAAATGAATGCGGATGAGAGTCATTTGTTTCGTAAAGAAATTCGCGTCCGGAGAAATACTTCGTGAAATGGGGGCGAGTGGTCATTCACGGATGAAGAAGGATAAATGCAGCGAAAATAAGGCGGTGATATATCTCGGATACGCAAGGAAACGACTCGATTTGTCACGGGAAAGAGGCCGGAATAAAGCGGAAATACAGTCGAGGGCGGGCGGTGTTATCAGTTGACGACGGATAGTTAATGGCCTAAGTAAATATCCGAAGAAGGCCTGGGTATAGATACTAATATATATATATATATATTATTCGTATTATGTTAAATGCAGTTCCTTGATTGGTATGTTGTTTTCAATTTAATTTCCATCAACTCGCAACCCTCCACAAAACTATTCTTTCCTTTCTCCTTCCGTTTCTACCGTACTTGCTCAAATTTATATTCTTACATTAAATTCTTATTTATGAATTCGTATTTTTGTATCACATTCTGATAAGTGTTAAATATAAGTTGAGAGAGTTTCTGGACCCAATTTCGCCAAATAAAGACATTTGAGTTGTATTCCAGTTCCCCTTGGTCTGGCCCGGGTCACTCCCTGCCATACGCCTAAATGAGGTTCGCAGGGTTAATATGTCTCAGAGGCAAAGGTTACAAAATGAGATTAAGGACATAATAAAACATGACGACAAGAGCCATTCATCCCTGTTCTTCCTGAAATAGATGTATAAAACTTTAACTGGGCTTTTTTCCGCATCATTTTGCATATGGAAGTATAGGTACTATTAATTTCTTAAAGTACACATTCAAAATATTTTGGAAGGCCTTTCTGGTGCAATGTTTTCATTCGAAATCCAACATAACAATTTGAACTGATCAACTTTATTGATACTCAAAAGACGTTACCGCGGACGCTGATAAGATAGCCGACTGTGAGTCACCTGTTAGATAAATCAGATCTGTTTTGATTGGTTACTGGATCGCCAGATTTGAAACGCGGTAGGTCGGGGAAATCCAAAGTCAAAAGCATTGCGAGACAATTGTCTGGAAACACAAAGTAAGGGAATAAATATTGGCAATGCACCAGAGGAAATTCATCCTTTACGTCGCCATATCACACAATATTTGTAAATATGATATACGATACCTCGTGCATATATTCTCGTATACATCTTAAGAAGGAACTCAGGTTTTCGTAGCTTTAAATGATGGCGATCGTTCTAATACAGTTATAAATACGCAAACGTACAAAACAGACGTGAACTTGAATAGGAACAATTACAAAGGAATAACAAGTGTGAAAAATAGCGACACGACTGGGACTCGAACCCAGGTCTCCCACTTTCCGGGCAGGTATTCTAACCACTGAACTACCATGCCGTGTCTCTCTCACACTGTTAAGGGAATGCGAATATCGAGTCCCAGTCGTGTCGCTATTTTTCACACTTGTTATTCCTTTGGGATTTTCGTAGGTTTTACAACCTACTAAGTTACCTTCCTTTCCTTTATCCTTAGGAACAATTACGTTAAATGGTTACTAAATTATATTTTCAGAATATTTACTCCCTGGTACAAGGATCAAGTCGTGGTGTTGAATGGAATGGAAATCCTTGGTCTTGTATGAAAAACCTTTTCCTCTTAATTAATTATAAATGTCGCGTAGTTAACCGAATGTGGAAGGAAGTACTAAGGCTATGGAAATTCCGTTTCAATTCAGATAGAGAAAAATTAGACACTGGGTATAGAACTTCCATTTATCGGAATGCCGCAGTATTTCAACCATCCGCCAGCACTTTGAGTGACGCATAGCATACATTCAACAGCTCAACTCTATGTTAGTGGTGTCTAATAAAATGTATTTATTCACTAAGTGAAGTAAAAGTCTGCCATTTTATTTTCAGTCTACTTCATTGGCGTGACCATTAAGAATATAACATAAGTTAACTAGAACCCTTTGCAAAAAGCTAAGTAAAAGGTTACGCGAGCACCTTTTGTTTGCTTGGATGTATCACTTAATAGATAAGCGAGTCGGAAGTCCCTTGGATGTTCTCTTATCAATCAATAAAGTGCGCAGTTTGCAGAGACACTTTATCGCAGAAAAAATGAGCAATAAGAAAGCGTTAGTCAGAACACTTCCGCGTTCGTTTCACAAGAGGGTCGTCATCGTTACAGATGTCAATATTTTCTATTGCGTGCACTTCGTAAATAATTTGAATAATTCTAATTGGCGTAGGAATGTGTTCTAAGATAAGCGGAACATTTCATAACGAACGGTTATACAACTACAACGAAGTAAGTTAAGTATTCGAGAATCGGAAAAGGTGCAGCGAAAGGCGATACGTTTCATAAAAAAATGTTACGACAAATCAGTGAGCGTTGTTCTGATACCTCAGGAAGCAGGATGGGAATCTCTAGAAGGTAGACGATTTAAGAAAAGACTCAATTTATTTAATAAGTTCAGAGAAGGTACTTTCGTAGAAGATGTAGCCGATATTATGCGTCCTCCCTGTTACATTGGTCGTTCTGATTCTGAGAGAAGAATCAGATAAATAGTTATTAGAACTAGTAATAATTCTTTCCGCGAACGATACGCGAAAGTATTCTATTAGGGATTTGGAGTCATGGTGCATGGTGCACCCCCTGCCACACGCCGAAAGGCGGCTTGCAGGGTACGTATGTAGATATAGAAGTTTAAATCAGTTCGATGAATTTCAACAAATTTGCTGACCAGTAGACTGATTGATACATTTAAATCAATTTCTTTCGGTCAATTAAATATAAATTTTAGTGAGCTTGCGTAGGCATACGATGATATTAATACTAATGAAAATTTAACTGATTTTGGAGTTTAGCTTTCTGAAAAGAACTCTACTTCTAAAACTAGAGCGGATAATGATGGAAACAATGTATTCGTAAAGTAAGCAATTAGATACCTAAACACGCTCGTAGTAGTTAAGAAACGTTTATTGTTATGTCTCATTATTGAGTCTATTAGCTTTTGACTCTTCATTATTAGACATTCATAAAAGTACTACACGACTGTATCGTTTTGTTTAATTTTGGATTTAAACTCTTCCAGACGCATTAAAACTTGATTTCGGATACTCTTTGATAGCCCCTTATACTCCCACGGGAAGTATCTTTTTGATAAATAACGACGATGAATCACCTCAAAGGAAGTGACGGAGATTTAAAGAAATGTAAAAGGTTCGATTTATTTCGTTCGTTCACGCAAACAGCAACGGGGAAATGTTCCAATAAAAATGCCTCCTTCCTTCAAAGTAAACTCAAGTGGTACTTGAGAAACACACCACAATTATATTTATTATTAGTAACCTTCGTACATGAAAACATATAAGCTTCGCCCATGATAGTGGGGCTACTCATTTCATAAGTTAAACTGCGTTGTCCTTGGTGAGGGCAATTTTCATGCGATCCTAAAATATATCATAATACGTATACAATGGGAAATTTATCAGCATTCTGATTATCATTTCATCCAATATACAGAATTTTCTTTCATCTTTCCAATGTCTGTCTTTCGTAACTGAAATTATTAAGAATTTATAAATTAACATATTTTCGTTTTCGTTTCAAAAATTCATTCGATAATGGCATTTAAGATCGAATTAGAATACTTCAGCTCTTTTCAGGTATTATTTCTACAGAACGATGATGGATTCATTGTGAATTAAAAGCACGATCTGGTGATAAATAATTAAACATTGCTCAGGAATAGTTTAATATTGCCAGTTTATACATAAATATAATTGAGTTATGTAATGAATACTATTGCAGAAGATGTTCTTAGAAAGTCACGGTTAGAAAGAGTTCCTGGGTGTTTAATCCCTACTAAACAAGGTTTTACTGTTCCTAGAGTGAGCATGTAGTGAATACATCCCAGCCGCTACCTTTTTCCATGGTGCAAATGTAAATGTATATTTTGTTTTGAAACATTTCTGTTTAACTGAACTAATCATCCGTTTTATCATATGAGACTTATAACGACTTCCATATTTGTTATCTGATGTGTCAGTGAAGTATGAAATCATCTCTGTTGTGTTCAGATAAAGCATCGAGAATCTTCCATGAAAATAAAAGAAGTGATGATTCGGGTGAATTATATAAGAATCACCCCATATATCAACTATCGGAGCACTATCTGAATGGGTTTCACATTTCTCTAATTCAAAATAAAGCCGAATAATTGGAAGCCTAACTTTTGCTCATTTACCTGATGCCCTACGCATTTCGCATTATTATCTTCTGAACTTATTTTACTCTAACTTTTTGTTGTTGAAGTTATTATTATGTGAAAAATAATAATTCTATAAATAATAATTGTATTTTATCATGTATTCCTTTAGAAATCTAATTTATAACATTTCTTTCTAAATTATAACGTGAAGATATAACCATATTTAACTTCATTAATCTCAAGTATGATAAAATAGTTCTTTTTAATTCATGTGTCTTTTATTTGTTTAGTACATATTCAACTTCCTGACTACTACCTATAATCCATTAGCATTAGATTTTCATATTTTCTAAGCATCTTCTCCTTAACTTCTTTTAGGATAATATAAATACATCCTCATTTTAGAATTTCCCTTGTTCCTTCATCACGCTTTCCCTCTGTTTGACTCTTTAATTAATTCCATTTCCCTCGGCCGCCACTTCAATTACAATGCTTTCCTCGTGAAATTATTTGTTTTCCCTCATATTTCTAACTTATTTTCTCGTCCATTCTGTCAATTGTAAACTTACTTTGGTCTATCCGTATTTCCCCCTCACTAAGTGGCCCCGATTCGGCCCTGCCTGTATTTCCATGAGGCCCTTTCCATCCTAATCATTCCCTCCTACGCTATCAGAGATCCCTGGAAAATCGGCGAGTTGCCTCAAGGCCTTCCATGGCACTTGTTCTAAAGGGACAATAAGGAGGGCCAATGAGATGAGAGGCTTTTTGGGGCGGGGCCACGTTGGAGGGCCACACCACCGTGACCTTCTCTCTTTCGATCATCTTCTTCGAGTAGGGAAAAGAGGTGTTGCTATGGAAACTGCCTTCTCCGTGATTCGCACGTGATTCTTATCTTCCGCCACTTTCACCTCATTTCTCGTAACTATCCATTTTAGCTATTGATTGCAAAACATTAATTGCGTTTCGTTTATCACTAAGAGACGCTCTATCGTTTTGAGAGAATATCTACTCAGATTATAAGCGATAACAATAGTTTCAGGGCCAAATAAATTCATAATTTAATCTCTTCCTTTTGTAAAATTGAAACGATCGCAATTTGCGTCGTATATAATCTGTGTGAATTGCAATTTCTTTTACTATTAGAAAATAAATGTGGGAATGTAATATTTCACTCCATTTGGAACTTTATTCCGGACGTGACCCATTCTTTCTTCGTCGGCAAATCTTCCCAAATTATAAAATAACCGTCAAAAATAAATAAACTACATTGAACCGTTAACTCGTATATCGTAATCGTTTAAAAATTCGTCCGTCTTTCCTTTCGGGATTCCGTAATTTTATCAAAAGAAGATTTTCTTTAAATGTAGACAACGGCAACTTAATTATTACGACTTTATTTTTATTACGAAGTAGCTAGTGTGATAACGAATTTTTTTAAAGTATTTTTTCCAGATTATATGAAATGAATATCAAGATAGTTTAAATAGGAACCGAAAAATGTACGCGAAAGAATTTCCGCTCTTTTATATTAGTTTTCTTCTCTTTCACCGATTAAATATAAGAAAGACTGACTTCGTCCATTCCTCTTCTATCCATTGTATTTCGTGGAAATATTACAAATTACGTTGATAAGTTTGACATCGGAGTTTCACTAGAGGAGATTAATTTTGATTAATCTAATGGTATTTGTGCGACGTTCGGCTGTAAGTTAACTCAGAAGTTTCTATTTTACGAAATTATTTTTTTGTTTTTCCTGTTCTTAACAATTATTCAACAAGAGCCTCTCGCTGAAACAATGACCAATAGTTATTAAATGATCTTCCTTTTTGCTATTGATCATCTTCTTTTCACTAATCTAGCGAACTACTTTAATCTTCAGATATGTAATTTAATTTTTATGCTCAACGTTAACTTTTTAACTTACATTCTCTGTGTTTTCTACGTTTGTAATTCGATTTCGTTTTTTTCCTCATTCGATTACCTGCTATTTAAGTTCATTGTAATATACGAGTATATTGTCTTCATATGCATTTACTGTGTTTTCGCGGTTTTTTCCACCCAATTCTCTGAAGGTGTTTTCCCACAACGTGGCTTTTTTCTTTTTAACCTTCGGCGCAAGACTTTTTTCCACACCGCACTCTTTATTTAAGTTTATAATTATATATAGTACATATCACAATGACATACGAGGTTAGGTGGAAGAGAGGCCCACATGGGCATAACTTCGCCATCAAAGGGTCTATCTGTTTATCTATCTGTTGAGTTATCGAAGAAATAAATGTCATTGGGCAATTGTCTACCCGTGTCCATGGTGAATATATTGATTTGATAGGAGTTCTAGATGTGAGCAATAATTTCCGTATTTCTAATTACGTCTAAATAAGTCAATCGCAGTCGAATCATTGACAAACGGTTCCAACTCAGACGAAAAGGTGAAGTTAAAGACAAGAATGAATTCCTCGGTTGGGTTGAAGGCGCTCCCTTCTTTTCGCCTGGCAACAGAGGGATTCCCTCCCCCACTCAATGCACGTGTGAACGTCAAAATCCACGCACGGCCTTTCTATATTTGGCTCTGAAAGGGTTCAGAAAAACCACGGCCTAAACGGACACACAAATATAGGCGAGTCTTTTGGCTGAGTAGGAGTTTCGTTGACTCTTATTTACACAAGATGGAAGTTGGTAGAAGAGGGTAGTTCCAGTTATAAATACATAGTAACTCGCTAACCAATTATTAAAATCGTAAAATAGGAATATCGAAAACGAAAAAAGGTTAACAAAACAAAACAAGCTAATTAGGTCTGTTTATTTGGATTTCGGCAAAAAGCTAGAGACAATAGACTAAACTTAATTTAGTTAACTTTTGCTCCAATAGTTGAAAACGATAATTTCTTACAATACAAAGAATTTCAACTAACTATATTCGATAATTAATACTCGAATTTGGGCATAGTAAAGACAGTGAAAGTTATTATTTTTATACATCATTAACAGACCTTTATTTATTCTGTCAATAGTTTTGCAAGTGATGACGTAATCGATGAACGGATATCATATAAAGGATTCCATTTTTAACTGACCTGATTTCTTCAATTAAGAGGTCACAACTGAATATTACAACCGAGTTAAGTAGTCGAAAGAGTCCTCGAAACCCTATTTCTTTTACTAATGAACTCATTTGAGTTAATTTGATTCTTCATCTATATTTCTGTAAAAGTAAGCGAATATTTTCATTTAGGACACGAATTCTTATTCAAAGAATATTTAAAAAACGGAAATTCCGTTCCTCCGAAGATCTGACGTGAAGCGTGGCGTAAAAAAAACCCGACCTCATTCCCTCACTCAAAATTTCCTTTTGAAGAATTGCGTTTGCATTCCGTGAGGAATTTATATTTCAATATTCTTGCCACCGGAAGGAAATACAATTTTATCTAAAGCGAAGGGTCATTTTTCAACAGAATAGGTCTCCGTGGAAACTGAGAGATGATTCAAGGGGATGGAGAATCCCAGAGGGGTTTCAATATCCCCAATTCATATTCCCGCCAAAGTCAAACGAGCTTGTCCTCGGATATCGAAATATTCCACCGCATCAAAACCAGGTTGCGAAAAATGCGTCACTTACTTTGGGGGATGGAATATCTCGCTATAGTTTCGCATGCAATCAGTGAATAACTCAATTCCTCGACTTTTGCATTTTATCTTTACATCGATATGCGCCATTTCCTTATTTGTTTTCCGAAATGATTATCTTCATATATTGGATTTCCTTGCGAGATTCTCTATGGATTTAATTCATCAATACCAATGCAATCTTAGAAAAAAGAAGAAAAAATGTTGAGATTCTCAGCTGTGTTCTGATTCAGTATTCCATCATACATTCTCAAAAAGTAACTTATTCTCTATAAATACTGTATTCATATACAGTCTCTACATTACAAGATAATATATTAGGATACTGAAAATATAGGAAATATCGGCGTTAGTAACGGACAGTTTTACATTTAATAAAATAAGTTGTAGTTTTAGGTTTAAAAATTCTAATTATTTTATTCTTTCGGCGATGAAAATAATTCTACAAAGTTTTAAACCCTCCAAATTTGACTTTCACGCTAATGCGCATAAATATAAATACTACTCTCCGATAAAATACGGTACTCTAATTGGCTAAACAGTAAATGAGACAAGAAAGAAGACACCTCCACTTCACTGAATTTCTTCCATTAATTTGTTTTACGCCTCCATTTTTTAAATCTTCATCATCAGGAATCGTCTCCATTAAATGCAGCAGAAATCGCAAGGATCTTTTCTTTTACCTTTCCACAATGTTGTTGTGCGAAGTAAGACAATAGATAAAGTTCAAGAGAAATTTGTAAACGAGCACGAAAAAGTATATTATGAATTAATGAGAGAAGAACGAACCGTGCGTTCAGAAAAAAAACAAGTAAAATACAAAACAGCAAAAAACGAAGAATCGGAAACATTAAAGAAAAGAAATCTAAGAGACTTGTTCCATTCAATTCCAACCTCATAATAGCAAGGTATTTTCCTCCGTTATTTGAAGTTTCTTTGATCGCAATACATCCCAAACTGATTCGTATTCAAATGGTAAACTTCCGCAAGCTCTGAGAAGAGAGATGATAGCATATGATAGAGCGGAATAAGAATGAATTATGAGAAGCGATGCAACGATTGGTGTTGGGGGAAGAAAAAGGTCGGAGGCAAGAGTAGGGGCTGTTGGGGATGATTTTTTATCGTGGTTAGCAGGGGGTTGATGGAGGAAGTAGAGCAACGGATGACAGCCCAAATTCACCCACAAGATTATCTTGGCGAGGCAATCTATCAAAATCAAAGTTGAGATGGAGAGGGTAAAGGCACACGGAGGGTAGAAATTGAGATGGCGAGCGAAAGAAAGAAAAAAAGGAAATTTCGATGGTCTTCGGTGAAAAGAAGGAAGCTAACTCTAAAGTAAAGTGAGGTTGTAGGCGTATTCTCTCTTCACCAATAGTTCTCAATAGGAGGATTCTTTAATATTCTCAATATTCTCAAATCTCTCAATATTCTCAAATCTCTCAATATTCTCAAATCTCTCAATATTCTACAATAGATGGAAATATATTTCATTAGAAATGTCGAGGGTTCATTCACTTGAACAGAAAATTTAACGCATTTCCTCAATACGAATCGTTATTTAGGTGCATTTTAAAAGTGATCAATACCTTTTGTCAATAATATTAATGAACGAACTACGGCTTTGAAAGTGTAGGCATTTTTTTTAGAATAAGTTACTTAAACGATTGATTTGCAATCAAGTTAGGAATAACTATGGGAATTCCCCATTACCATATTTGTTGTAACGTTACTGGATTCACAAATAATTTTCTTGTTTTCCATTGGAAATGTACCAAAGGAACTGCAAAGCAGAATTGGTGGTCTTTCCGGACTAATGGAAATATTTATCGCACGAGGAAAAAGGGGGGAAATCAAGAAAAGACGATGGCATAATTGACGCTCAGAAATCGATGACAACGCATCTGAGTGGTTAAGTTAAAGTCTGTAGTCCCATATATTTATGTGAAAAGACGGGTTCTGAAACTGAGTTCTTGTAGCAATGATTCCTGAAGTAAATTTTTGCGTGCGTAATTACAGAGTTTCGATTGAGACTGAAATCTCCTCCCAATGATTATGGCTCAATGAGGGGTTGATATGAGTTCAGATTTACGTACGCATTCGTTCATTTACGGAGGACATTCCTCTTTTTAAATGCTAATTCTGTGCTCACAAATACTGATAGCTGCTTGGCTTACATTGATTTATTGCGATGAGACTGACAGAATATACTTGAAAAATAGTAAATCTCATCATTAAATATGAATCGATATTTTTACTTGCAAAACAAAATTATGCAATAGTTATGTATGTGAGCAAATATTTACTAAAACACGTTATAAAGGGAAATTAACTAAATTATTCTCATCAAAACAGCCAATATTTGCACTTGCTCACGAATACTCGATTCATTAAGTCGATTCAAATATAACGTAACTCTAACACACATTAAGGATGTTGAAAACTTGTGGTGAATATAAAATAAGCAGTTGCGAATATTTACCCCAAATTCTGGCCCTGAGAAACCGATTCCATTTTTCACATCGAGTAAAAAACTAGCTGCAAAATAATCGTCAATCTACCAAAACTCCGTATACTAAATGAGGAACATTTCCTGAGATATCTACTCCATGACTTTCCGAGGAAAAATAATCCCCACGCAAAGGAAATATCTGTGGAAGAGCGCACGAAGATAAAAGCAGCAATTTTTCGGACGCATTGTAATCCGTTTACTGTGGAAACTCGTTTGGCGATTGATGCTGGCGATTTGAAGCGGAACACTGGTGCACTTCCCGAGGGAGAGGTGAATTAAGTCAGGCAATTAACATTAAGATTAAAAGCACAGAGTGTGAGTGTGTGTGTAAGAAATCGAGATGTGATGAGGGACACCGAGATAAGGCACAAGTACAAATGAGGAAGGGAAGGAACGACGAAGTTGGGAAAAGGGAGGCGCGAGAATTAATGGGCTCCATGAATTCCGAACAGAACACCGTACGAAATTTGCCATCCACGCTAAATAGTGATGGACCTAAACTGATGAAAAAAATAATGCCTCTATTTGAGCGAAATTTGTTAATATATTTGTCTTAAAAACAAATCGGCAATGCGAAATAGAACTTATTTGGAGACTAAATTAAACGCTATTTTACATCAAAATAGAACAAAGAGAAATTTACGAATTTCCGGGCTTTAATTCCCGAAGAAACTAGGGATAGAAATACGATTTCTAAGTATGAAATTTACCAAATAAACTAAAAGAATCTTTCGTACAAATATATGAAAATGTAAAATCTTAAATTCTTGCGCGAGAATTGATTGTTATTTTAACGTAGCCCTTTTGATTTGTGTGTTAAATCAGTAAGTAGCACACTAAATTCGTCCACTTAAAAAAATTCAGTTGATCATCGGCAATAAATATATGAAAAGCACTCCGAACTCTACTTCTAAAAGTATGAGTAGCATACAAGTGTACAAGAGTCATTAAATGTATGATTTACTTGCGATAAATGCTTACGGAGTATTAGATTGCCTGCTTTGGAGCGACACGACAAATACTTATACGAATAACTGTAGAGGATTACGGATTTGCTCAATATACGTCATACTGTGCAATGAAGCAATGGGCTTTATCAACACCACCACCGGAGCTAACTGATTATAATGCAATTATATGATTTTAGCGAAGTGTACGAGATTTGTGTGGAAACCGGTAATAGCGATTGAGAATACTGAAATAAGGCGAGAATGGGGTCAAATCAATCAGCGAATCGATTAATGAATTGTTTTTATCGTCTCCATGACTAATGAGTTATGACACACACAAATCGGATTTCTTTCGTTGTTTAAAATTACTTTATCTACGCTTAACTTCATTTGTGCCCACTTTTCATAGGCGAGGGATTGAGATATATAAAACATACATAAGGCATAAAACATATATAAGGTAAACATACATAAGAGATAAATAACACATAAGCTTTAATTATTCCTATATCCATTAATGAAATCGATTACTTTCTTCTTTGTGGATATAATGGAAAAGACTTGATCGGCGAATGTGTCAATTAGAATCCTAGAAGAGAAGTTTACGAAATGTATTTTTAGAAAAAAAAAGAGCTGGAAATGTTCTTTCGTCACTTTTCTCTACTATCATCCGTACCATAGAGTGATTTTGTATACAAATTCGCCGAGAAACATTTGCCAAGTCTCTATGTTTCCTCGAAAGACGCATTTTTCATTACATACGTATGCTCAGTATAGCCCTATTAAATTTACACTGCTCGGTTAACTTCATTGCTTTAATGACTTCCATAGTCAAAGAAAATTAAGGATAGATTTCGTCTGTTTTAACTAGGTGTAGAAGAAACTATTCTATATCAACAAAATGTATATGAAATCACTATCTTGCATATTAGTGTACGAAATTCATTTAATTAGGGATCCTTGTAGAACACCGCTTTGGATTCGACTACGCATTGGATTCTTTCCATTGAAGAATCACATCCACAGCACTCCGAATTTAGTTCGAATTAATAGTTTACAGCCATAGACATTCGTAAGACTGCATGTGAATTATCTCAGCGCTGTGACTCCAAATGAAGAGACTCTTCCAACTTTCTTTGCAGTTCGCTGAAAAACCTTCAAATTGCACTAGAAAGTCGTCCGCTCATTAGAGAAGTAACGGAATTAGAAAACCCTTTGGATGCAAGGATTTAGGAAAGAGACAACGACTAAGAAAGGTACATCTCATTATTTCCCGTAAAGAAAGTTCGACAGAAAACGTAACGGAACCTTATTGTGCTAGGGTGAGAATGGTACCTTCGAAAGGTCCCTAAAAGCTTTGAGATAAGCTTTGAACGTATGACACGGTTTACTGATGACCGCGATTGACCCTACGAGTTCGATGACTGCCGTCACTCAAAATATTTTCATCCCACTTCTGAACATGATGTATATATGGATCGTGATTACGATCGAAAATGTTATAAATAAACTAGAAACTTTGTATGCTCGACCGAAACTCGATAAGAGAAAGCAGCAAACTTTTAAAATTTAAAGATTTTAAAATGTCTTACCTGCTAAGATTATAGCTACTTTTAGTTGTACTTTCTCATGGAGACGCTTTGACTGGTCTGATCCGGGGACAAATTGGTAGATGAAAAGTAACCCATCATATTCGCAAGGAAGATATATAACGACATTTAAGGTTTGAAAATTGTGCAATTAGTAGTTGACGAGTTTAAGGCGAACATACAGATAAAGAAGCATACAAACTTTCTACTTTATAAGATTATGCCTCACAATTTATTTCAATATAATACAGTACTGTAATATGTAATGTGAAGCTAAATCTTCATATTCCACTTTGCACATTTACTGAATAGCTTTGTATGCTAAAAACAAAATTATTGTTTCAGTTGAGTGTGATTTAGGCAAGGAAATCGCTATAGGAATGCTGTACGAAAAATTTACGTACAACATGTAACATGTACGTACCATGTTACATTTTGCCACCAGCGGCACTCCACTTATTCAATTTACGTACAGTTTAGCCATTAACTCTACAACCATCCCTTTTGCCGAAATTTCGATAATGTTCTGATGCAAACTTGTGTAAAAATGTACCTCTAAATTTAAATAATTTAATGTATCTAAAAATCTATTTTAATGCCATTCTCTGTCTAGCTAATAATGATAACATTTTTATTCTTCTCACTAAACAGAAGGCGGAGCCCGAATCTCTTACGATGAATAAAAATGTTTCTTGATTAACTAGCCTTCCCACTAATTAATCAACAGCAATGGGAAGAAGGAAAATGTTTGAATCTTAAGGATAATGATGTCAACCTCGGTTATGGTTGCAATATTATAAGCTATATAGCCCATCAACGCCTAGTTCCCAGGTTTGAATCCCGGCTACTCGTTTCTTTCACCCTCTGCCACAAACTACTACTAGAACTATTCAAATTCGCTATTAAAACCTTTTATGCAGGCTTGCTTCATATTGACCCTTTATCACATTCCATTTTTAGCGATATGAAATAAAGATACTTAACTTCTTAAATTTATACTATTTGTCCTTTCTCAGTCTTAGAGTAAATAAGAAGTAAAGCTGAAGAACGAAGTAACCAAGGAGAACGGAATGAGAATAATGTTTAGAAAAGAAAAAAGAGGGAGAGATAAGAGGAAAGGGAGGAATCGGTAGGAATGATTTGATTAAAGGAAGGGGCGTCTTTGGGGACGGATGCGAAAGGCAATTCGTATGACGAAAATGAAACGTTTACGGAAGGGAACAAATGAGTCAGAAAGGAGGAGGGGCCGAATTGTCTCTTCACAAAGCAAGATATTCGAAGGCATACGAGAGGAGAAAAGCCTTTATTTGAAAAAGCGGAGTCATTTAAGGTTTCAAAAGGACGCCGTATTATTCTTCGGAATCATATGCATTAATTCAGGCACCGCATCTTTTAATGTGCAATTCGAAGGAATCTACGATGATTATGGTCGTAACACACAGGAGATTGGAATCACAACTCATTTAAAGGACGACATTTTTGCAAGCGCTACTTTCGTAACGTAGGACAATGAGTGACAATTCGTAGGAAATTCATCCTTTTTATCTTTAAACGGTTGAGACTAAAAAGGAACCACGAACTTACTGCGGTGACAATCGCTTTGGTTAACGCCAAAATCACAGTACCAAGGAATAATTATTTAAAATAGATAATTATAAGATGATTTTAGCTAAGAATTACTCGAAACAAATGAGAATATGGATATTAGAACAACTTTCCTTGATTTCAAAGTTGCCGTAGGTCAGTAGAAAAGGGAGATATAGAAAACTCGACTTAAGTTTATCGTCCACTTTAATGAGTAGAATATTCCCAGAGGTATTGCAAACCTTATTTGACGTTGTTACTTATGTATCCGAGTTGCATTACATCTGATATTAGTCGTGTAACTTTATTGACTATAGTATCCTTATTAGATGTGGTAAACTAAAGTAATAATTGTAGTAAAGTAAAGTGGTAGTTCGGAAATTCTAGTCCAAGTAGAAGACATCATAATTTCTGTTAACAGAAAGCGCGATCTTCGAGAGAAGAAGTATTAGGAACTGATCGTTAAAATAGATAGTTACTTCTGCGCGTTCTTTCCGCTGAGAATCAGAGACGCTAATAGGGTAGGTTCGGCAAGGGGTCGATACACTCCCTGCCCTACGCCTCTGTCGGATCGCGGGCTTTAAATCACTTAATCGCTCAAGAATTGTCCGATTCTCATAGTGAGTGTCGATTCACACTCTCAAGTGAGCGTCGTGAGTCACGCGTGTACAATGAGTGACACGCGTCCAGAGAGACACGGTTCCTCAGACCGCTAACGAAGCTGAAGAGTGCGATGAAATCGCATTTGCGCGAGCGTCCGAGGGAATTTCAATAAATGATAATATAAGGACTCTTATACATCACAGAATAAATACATACGATGCCAAATTGCGTGTAATAGTTTTCCCTGATTCACTCTGCACATTTAGCGTTATCTTGTGTAGAGGTCCTTTAAGGTAAAACCGCTAAATAAGATGTTCAAACTGATTTCCTGATGGCTGCTCACGTTTAGTAAAGCAAAGTTGAAGGAATTAAACAATGTATGTACCTCATTCATCGGTGTATTAAATGACAAATGCACAACAAGAATAATCAAAGGGAACTCATGGAATCGAGGAATATTCCAATGGCGGTCTTAACGAAATTATATCAAACGAATACAATTAGAGCATATCAGTACACAAGATATACATTTGTGCTTCTAAAACAAATAACAATGAATTTAAGATGGTAATGACGATTAATATTTTGCCATATAGCAGCATCTTACAGAAGGACCTAAACGTTATATCAAGTTGGTGCAAAGATTGGCAGCTTGACTTGAATGCTAAGAAAAGCGTTGTTATGTCTTTTACGCGTTACACCAACGTAATTAGCGTACAGTATGAAATTTCATCATACCCACTAGAGTTTGTGCGCCATAATAAATACCTAGGAGTTACACTCAGCAGTAGTTTATCGTTCAAAGAACATATTAGTGAAATTATAGGAAAAGCAAATAGAATACAGAGATTGACTAGTAGAACCCTGAGAGGACGTCCATCAAAAGTCAAAGAAATTGCTGATTTTTCCCTCATTAGGCCTAGTCTCGAATACTGCTGCGCGGTTTGGGATCCACATGAAGTAGGGTTAGTTTCAGATTTAGAGATGGTCCAACATAGAGCAGCTCGTTTCGTCACTGGTAACTTGGTAACAAGTGAAAATATCGGATTATAGACGAAACCTTTTCGACAAATTCATCGATTCAGAATTTTTAGATGAAGTGGAAGACATAGTTATTCCGGTAAACAACGAGCGCGATCTCCGAGAGGTGACGACCAAGCGTTACAAGGAAGTAATCGCTAAAACAGATACTTACTTCAGGTCGTTCTCTCCACAGAGAATTAGAGATGCAAACACGATGGATTAGGTTAGGTCTTTGGTGTTGCTACATCCCCTGCCATGCGCCACTGGCGGCTTGCGGGGTATAAATCTTAATCTAAATCATACCGAAATATGAATAAATCGGAAGGATTGGAGGAGGACTTGACGAGAACAAGGAAAGCTTGCGTATGTTGTGGGGCACAACATAAGTGTAATTGAAACAGTTCGGGTGTCAGAAACCAGATTTAAAAAGGGCTCTTAACTGTCTCTGATAAGTGACTGATAATGATAATAATGAACTATCAAATTTATTGATAATCATGGAATGGCATTGAAATACAAATGCATCATTATACCTATGTAGAGATCTTATGTGATAATAATACTCTTGAATCCTATTTCTGTGAATAAGATATTCTATCTATATCAAATTAGAAAGTACAAAATATACTAATTATGAAGTTCTGTATATACACGTGAGTCACATGTTAAGCACGAGGCAGAATTTATGCTTCACTAAGAATACAAATATGAAATATTCTTCACCTTACGAAGTTATTTAAAATTTCTTCCATCGTCATAAATTACCGTTTTATTAAATAAAAAATTGAGAATGTGGCGTAAATTTGCTCTTTTGGCAGCGCACAGATAAAGCCTTAGTTTCTAGTGAACTTAATAGAGGTGCATTTTTCGTTGCAGCCTGTCAAACGGCAATGAACTGTAGAAATAATGGGAATTTTCTTTGAGATTGTAACAAATTCAATAAAATTTCTTATTAAAAGGAGAGCTGAGAGTAAAATAAGGCGCTAATGCGGTAGGGAAAAAGTGTAGAAAATGGCAACACTGTATGCAAGGGTGACGAATAACTAGAGAAAGAGCGGTTAGGGTGCACAGGAAATGACTGAGGCCTCCTCAACGGAATCGAGAGAAAATGAACTCTTCAAACAACATTGCAAAACGAGTGCTTTCTTTTCCACGATTCGTTAGGATTTGGTCGAAGATTAATATTCGCAGCTCCTTTGATCTTTTCATGTCCTTTTGAAGAATTGCTTACCGTTTATATGAAGGCGTTCTGAGAAAGAAGCAAATATACTAGGAGGTATTATATGAAGGTACTAAATGGGACAGTTGAGAATGGAGACTTCGAGAATGATTCATAAAAAAGTTTTCTTCGCCGTATCGTTTAAGCATAGCATCTTATATTTAGCGGTCGACCCCCGTATTATCATAGAAACATTCTGCTGCATATCTTAGTTAATTTTTTGGAAAGATATGAGACAAACTGCATTGTGTTTCTAAAAGGAAAAAGTATTTTCATTTCTGAAAAGACTCGGGTCCGATCCAAGGAGGCCATAATGCGTTTCCATAAGAAATGCATGTAAAGTACGTTTTCATTACTTGCAGGGTTTGTTTGTTTTACAAAATTTTATTTTGGTCGTGTTTTTACAAAATTTTATTTTAGTCATTTTAAATTTTATTTTAATCGTGAAATATTTATGTAAATTCTACATTGCGATAATTTGGATAAAATAAACGGAAAATTTAAAACTTTGGGGTTATAACAATTCATCCCCTTGGGGATGAATTGTTGGGGATGGCGATCGAGACCTTATTCCATGAGAATACATTATACGTCCACATAGAATTAATGGTAGGAACTAACGACAGACTTTATGAAGAGGAGGCAAATTTCTGAGATTCCAGCATCTGCTATTCACAATGGAATAAATAAGCTGAACTAACAGGTTAATTTTCTCACTATGTAGTAATTTACTCACTATATTATTCATTCTCTCAGTGAACGAAACGAACTTCAGCTTCTTTACTTCATTTTGTTATGGCGCAAGGCGTAAAGGTGTAAGTCCGAAACCGTCGACGTAACGATACACAATGTGTAGGGGATAAATACGACTATTGCAGGAGTGTTTCTTAATCATCCCAATTTTCCAAAGAAAATTGATATGTTGCTTTGTCACGATCAAGAATACGAAGAAGCATTACGCTGAGGAGTAGAGAGAGAGATTTTTGGAAGATTAACTGATTTTTAACTCAAACGAAAGCAAGTTTTTTTTCGAAATTCTGGCAATTTCGAATCGAAAGCAATATTCCGCGACCAAAATAAAAATCTTTTTTCAATTTTCCTTCTTTTGTATGTAGTACTTGCCTCGATTTCACTTGGCTATTCTTTCTATTATATTTTGCAAAAAAAATAAGCTTTGCAAGCAGTAAATATGATCTACTTGCATTTCTTATGGACACACAAAATAATTTTGTTGAATAAGCGAATATTCCTAAACTTTGAGTCTGTAAACAACTCTGGCGGCTCATGCGATTGAGGGGTCAAGAATAGATTGATAAATTGTGATAATAGATCTTAGGAATAAATTGAGAAATCGACTTTATCTAACAGTTATGGCAAGATTTAACGAAAGTGAAAAGGAAGCCGTTTTATAAGAGTAAAATTTGCAATTACGAATTATTTGCATTGACGAATCGCATGGACAAGAACATATAGGAATGTTTCTTTTTGATATTTTCGACAGAATCTAAAAACAAGGAAGCGACTAAAGGCGCTTTCCCTTAAGAAAAAAAAGACCTGAAATTGAACACTGAGCGTGCATGGGAGTGTATGTCATACGACTCTACTTCTCCAATCGAATACTCCGATTGTAATACTGTCCGTTTTGTAATACTGAAAATTCGCCTCTGATCAGTAGCGGTGGCTTTCTATTGTTTCCATGAAAGTTGAGTTAGCGGCAATCAATGTGGAACTTATCAATTTCTCTTTCTTTTACGTCTACCAATTGGTCTCCATTTCGATCCCAGAGGAAGCGCTCTAAAATGCATGTCATTGGGCTCATTCAAATAGTTTGAAGACTACTTCTATTGCAAAAAAATAGAAAAGTCATCACATGACCCGAAGTTAACTGTAGTAGTAGCAGTTATATTGTTAAAAGTGCTTCGACAGCTGAGGTCATTTCGCACGTAGGCCCCAACCGAGACTCGAACCCGGGACCCCTTTCACCAAAGTCGAACCATTGCCCACTTGGTTACCCGGAAGGCGCCGAAGTTAATTTTCATAAGAAATAAATTCTATCAGCCTTCAAATTATTATCGTCAATTATAGAAATCGTCTCCTAATTTTGAGGATAATGACAATTTCGTTTTCGATGAACTGTGCCATGGAACTACGCTCTTGTGAGAGACTTGGTATTCTCTTTTGTAAAAACAGGCTGCTACAGTTTATACTACTTCGTTCCTTTTTTGTTGCTATAGTTAATACAACTTCTATTATCCCCCTTAAGAAACAACGAGCACTTCAGCTAATCAATATTATGGACTGTGAATATGTGTGTTTGATGGACTAAAGCTCGAGAAGTTGCTCAACTTGCAAACTTTAACATTAATGGAATATGGCATTCCAAATATAGGGGATCCAATTGGAATTGGAATCGATCATTTGGTGTTTACCACCCCTGCCACACACCGAAAGGCAGCTTGTAGATGTAGATAACTTTAAATGGTTATAAACCTTTACTAATTAATATTTTATTTGATAGGAAACGCATGAAAAGAAAACCAGCTTCTTCCTATAATAAACGTTTCATTCGCGGAAGTTGCAATTCACGACTGATAAAGTATTTAGATATGTTAAAAAACGAAGGAGTTGAAGGGTGATGATTAATAGAGGACTTATGAGGAATTATCGATGACAATGATTTTTAAATATTTCAACGGTGGATATTTTGAACGTCTAAATTACTTCTATTTTCTTATTTTCTCTGTTGAATTTCAATGGGCACGCCTTCCAGTATTTTTAAATACGCGAAGAAATCAGAGAATCAAAAGGTTCCAAACGATTGTTAAAAATACAGCAGAAGAATAAACGATGATGAATTGCCTTTCTCTTAGGAAATTAAAATTTGAATCAAGTGACGAAAAAACCCATTATCCTAGTCCTTCGTTCTGAGATCATTATCAGCTAGCTTCCATGCCTTTAGTAAATGTGACGGCTTGTCCAATTCTTCGAAAAGCATTCAGATGATTGATCATTTGAGGATCTCGACACTATTCTGAAGCAAAACCTTAGGTAAACTCCAATTTCGCGTACACTAATCTAAGCGTATGAATTTCTAATATAAATTGAATTAAGAAGAAAACACCGACTGCGACTCTTTCATTAGTATCACGAGAACAGCCAATAAAAAGACACAGCAAAATTGGGAGATTATTGTTTCGAAGTTAAAATATGTCAGTCTGGTAAATTACTCGGCACACCAAGCAACAAGAAAGAGGTCATGTTTCTAAGTGGATTCGTAGCGATCGACCGCCCACTGGATGACTTCGTAGAGCAAGTAGTATTCCTAGGATAGGGAGAGGAGCTTAATGAAAATTTTCTACGTTCGCTATTCATCTACTGCATTTATCAGGACAAAACGAAGACATTTTCTGGAATATTTGAGATGAGTTTATGAGGAAATTGCCGTAAATCCTACCCAGACGAATTTCTAAATCCATCCCTGAATCCGCCTTATTCACATATACGCGTTCCTTTAGCGGTAAAACAATTCCGGATGAATAAATCGGACATGGTTTTCAGCTAAAAGCACTAACTACAATTTTCAACGAGTGAATATTTTAAGGTATTGATTCTCCGTACATACAAATGTAGCATGGCACAGATGTAGCTCGTCCCCTTGATAAGCTTCTAGATCTGCCCCTGGCTACAGGTGGAAAACAGGGCAAGCAAACCATCGAGGCGCTCATGAGCGTGGGTATTCCTGTGTATGTTTTCTCTTACCATTAGTACCTAAAGAGGGATATGGAGTGCCGTCGTTTAACTTCGCATTGGAGCGCCTGAGTATTGCTTCTAATAAAGACTTATAATGCCGATCACCAGAGGATATGAAGTAAAGGAAGAAGATGAACATACCATGAAGCAAGTATTTCAAGCTGTCTTCAGATATCTTGATTCTTGCACTGCCATTCAAACACACTCAACACTGAATATTGCACACTTTACACTGATTTACTGACTTTTACACTCTCGCGACACTCACTACACTGAACTATTACACTTATTCTGCCTCTTCACCTCGAGCGACGAAGGCCTTCCTTGGGTCACCCTTGGCAAGGCCCTTCTTAGCCGCGCTGAAGCCCACCTCTGATGGCCTCCGGTCGAATTGCAGCGAAAAATCCGAGGTTCGATGCTTGCAATGTTTCCTTCAGCAGCAGAACTCTCTTTCGTCGCCATTACAACAGCCGAAGAAGATCCTCTGGCAATGTTGCAATTTTTGTGAGGATGACCTTCAATGCACAGAAGACGAGCAAAAGGGCCCTGAAAAGTAATTAAAAGAGGAATCGGTGAAAATTATCTTATCAAGTTAGACGTAAACGAATGCAATGGAAATGAAGTGAAATATCGAAAATAAAGGAAAAGCACTGGTGAGAAAACGTATAGGCATGAAGAATTGGCGCCAATTCACACGTGGTAATAGCATCTAACGAAGACACATGAGTTAAATATATGGAAAGCACTTCTAATATATTGTTAACATAAGACTTTTGTGCAATTGTTCAGTAATGTTAGAGTTGATTGATATAAGTAATTATGGTTTCAAACGATGATCCACATGCACAAAGGCGGAATGGCAAAGATGTCGTCTGAGAAACACAAGAAGCACGTTCACTCAACTAAGACTACACAAAAGAGCGGGAAACAAACGGAAGTGCACAGAATCGGACAATCGAAATTATTTCTCTTTCCCGCGTATTTTAGGCGCGCTGGAATCAAATCTTTCTTCCAGTGAATCAAAAGTCTCAGCCGAAGCTACCAAATATTCTGTTTGATGTACCTTTTTTAGGTGGAAGACCATTTACTACTTTATAATTATTATTTGTGATTCTAATCCCTTGTTCATTTTAAACTGATATTCGTCTTTACACCGCTTTCTTTCCATTTTTTATGGATATGAACGGCTCTCCTTAATTTAACTTAAAATTTAAATGACTAACTTTGGTGAAATTTAATTTACTGCAACAATCTGCGACCCTGCTTACGTTTCTTTTCGAGGTTTGAAATCCCTGGAAATATTATTACTCACCACTTTGTTTGAATTTCAAATAACCATTTAACTTTGTTCATAAGTTTTACAACTACATGAAGTTGAGATTAGTGCAGGTAATTGATTTTTTGACTTTACTGGTTAAAAGTTCACTGAAATATTAGATGTAAGTTTATGATGCTTTTCATTATAGGAGGCATTCAATTCTCCCATTTATGGAACTCTAGGCAAGGATTGCGCAGGTAAGGAATTCTATTAAAGTGGAAAACCGTTGACAAGAAATAAAAATGTAGGTGAATCCCATACATATTGTGTAAACCGATTTCCACTTTTTGATATCACGGGTTACAATTTTCGTAGTCTATTATCTATCGTACATGTTTCGTTTTTCGTCTACCACAATCTTGACAATGAGACAATTGAATCATACCACACGGAATGACGACTTACACTTGGGAATTGTCATTTGCATTATTTTTCGTTTACTGTTAAATATATGACTGTCGATACAACACATATATATCATAAATGGTTAGCATCGATGGTCTATTGTAGGAAGAGAAGTACTCTTTCTGTGATTTTATCATGGCGCCATCCTTAATTGGAATTCTTGTGATTATCAACGCCCCCTCATCTCTCTGTCTTCATACCCCTTCCCTTAAGGCGGTAATTTGTCGCCTTTAATTTGTACTTCATGTGTGACGTCATTTGGAGTTTCTTCGACTAATCCATGGGGAAACCTTTGAGTGTTTCTTTATCAGTTCGATTTTGGCTTTTACAAGGGAAACGGAAGAATATTGTTGTGTTTAGGTTAAGAGGTGAGAAAGATGGACCTCGTAATGAATGGTTTGCCCATATACTGTAATACGAACGTGACCTCAAAATAATGAAGCGACTAAATGTCCTTTTCGTATTTATGGTTATTCACAGAGTATGTAATTACTCCTCCGTCTCACCAGTTACATTATTTACTTACTGTTTCCTTGAGAGCAAGCACATTAAGTTGCAATAGTAGAGTATTTATCAATTTCTGTTAACTCTTTGAGATTCAATGTACACTTTAGGTAGTTGTATAAATACTTCTACAATTCTGTAAAATATTAAATATAGCTACTTGTTAAAATTTGTGTAATTATATTGTATGAAAACTTTCAAGGTATCATGTAAATAAACCTCCTAGGATTTTTTAAATTAATTCATTCTTTTATGGAGGCATAATTTTGCTCATTCTTTCGGCTAAACTTTGAATTTCTTGTACTTAGGATTTTCGCATGTGATCTTTCATAAAGTGTCTCTTACTTAAGTTTGATAGTTCTGAAGAATGAATCAATGAAATTCTTAAGAATGAATGACTTTGCTTGTGCGCCTAAAAACGGAAGAATAATCGGATGTTCAAAAAGACGATATGGCTAAGATTCGAACCGAAGTCTTCCACTTTAAGGCGTACGCTTTTACCTTATTTCCACTATCATTCATCCTTGATATTTTTTATCCTCCTATTTTAGCTAACATACAAACCGGCGGGCAGTTCGTTTTTTATGAAACATTGAAAAATGTCTCCTGAAAACATACTTAAGACCTTCTGTGATATTGAAAATTGCTTTGGTCATATCCGTTGATGTTAATGTTAGAAGTCGAGATGTAAGGGAATTAAATCAAGGTCAGAGGTCCGCTTAATTGAATCTCAGTTTGATAATGACCAGCGGTGGAAAATTGCTTATATATGAACGCAATGGACAACGAGAGTGCGCTATCGAAATGAATCACCATGGAGTGTGGGGAGATATTAATGGGTTCGGTCCCTCGGGGGTGAGAGCGTCGTATCCAAGAAATGATGACTTCCATATCAGGATAAAGTAGGGAGTTCCGCTGGTGTTCGTTTTAGGCCCCCCGCTGTTGTTGCCTTTGATGCGACGGTGTTTAGGGTTCGTCCTCTTGGGAATAGGGCGCTAATGGATACAGGTCATCTTGGATTATCTTCCTCAGACAAATTCTCTTTTCCTTGACGACCCGAGTATTGCGATTTGGGCCAAATAAAATGAATTCTTACTTATGCTCAGAAAGGCGCTTACGAAATAATAGATGGATACTTTGAAATTGTACTCCGAACATGCTCGAAAAAAGTCTGTCGTAAACTGTATTTTGAAAATAAAAACCAGAATGACGTGTTCAGGTTCAAAGATAAATTGGGGCCAATGTGTGCCCTCTCGAGGCCTGAAAATCAAGAAGAAAAATGTCCATCTATATTTCTTAGAAATAAAAGAACTTGCTATAATAATGCAATTTTTATGAATCAAGATGAAAATGTACAGCTCAAGGAGCAATAAAAATACAATGAAAACTTACATATTTACAATAATAGTGGTTAATCTTATTTTGAGCTGGTATTTGCAAAATACTGTCAATTAAAATTGTAATCTTTTAGCAAATAAATGTTTAATGTCTGTTTGTACAACATGAAATAAAATTGATATGTTACTAGAGAATGATTACTAGTGTTTTATGTCAAATATACTCCATGAAATTAATTAATTTAAAGAGAACTATTTTTTAAATGCTATTGGACTTCAAATTTTTCAAAACTTCTTTAACTGCAAATGGTTATATTGCTGATGCAATAAAATAAAAGTCAAACAGTAGAAGGCGATATTTTGGAGTTTTCCTTTTTGTATATTAATCAAAAACGTTTTCACAGAGACATATGATGCATGTGATGAGAGAGAGAACTTAAAACGTATAAGGGAGGGCTTTAATAATAAAAATTTTTATTTTCAA
>KZ308199.1:989801-1004210 GCA_000376725.2 Ladona fulva | reverse complement strand
TTATTAACCAGCCATTAGCCACTTGGTTATTAATTAGTTATTTATTTACAAATACCGAATGAGATACAAATTTTGGCAATATTACGTAATTAAATATAAGAATAGTGATTACTAAGAGAAAAAATGGGATAAAATGCATCGTGTATGATATACAAAGGTCGTTCAGAAAGTCCTTAGAAAAAGATAAAAAAAACAAATTATTTAGTGTAGATATTTTTTATTTTTCAACATAATCTCCTTACAATTCACTTTTCCAAGCGTATCTCTAACTGTTTTAAATCCGTCCAAAAAGTAGGATTTCGGAAGCTCCTCAAAATAGACATCTGTTTGGGGGATAACCTCCTCGTTCTCGTTCTCGTTCGACGTGAATCAGTGTCCACCGAGCCATTTTTTCAAGTTTGGAAATAAAAGTAAGTCACTGGAAGCCAAATCCGGTGGGTACGGTGGATAATGTAGGAATTCGGACTTTAATTCCGTAATTTTGGTAATCGAAACTGCACAGGCGTGCACCCGTACATTGTCTTGATGGAAGAGGATCTATTACAAATGAGGACGTTTTTTCTTGATTTCATCGCAATAACGATGCATAATATTCTTCAGTTATCGTTTGAGCTTTCTCCAAGTAATCGGTGTAGATGATTCCGCGTGCACCCCAAAAAGCCGTGGCCATTACCTCGCCGGCCGATTTCACTGTCATCGGCTTCTTCCGAGCCCGTTCGCATTCAAAAACCCACCGTTTTGACGGTTCCTTGGTCTCTGGAGTGTAGTAGTTTATCCATTTTTCGTCCACAGTTATGTATCGACGCAGAAACTCGTCAGGATTGCGACTTAAAAGCGCCAAAATAGCCTCAGAGTCGACCACACGATTGCGTTTATTCTCCTCTGAGAGCAAACGCGACACCGAGATTTTTTCACATTCAATTTTTCGTGCAATATTGAAAACGCTGTAAGTTGCGATATGTCTGCGGTCTGAACTATCTCGTGCACTTTGGTACTCAACTTTCGCGCACTTTGATTCAGCGATCACTTTAAACCACATCATGGATTTTGTTAATCATTTCTGGGATAGTCACCTCCACTGGACGTCCCGAACGATGTTCATCTTTTGTGGATGTACGGCCACGTTCAAACTAATTTACCCAATTGTAAACAGTTGCAAACACTGAGGAAGATTTGCGATGAACTTCATCCAACTCAGCTTCTATCTCTTTCGGTGTTAAGCCTTTTAAAGATAAGTGTTTAGTCACCGCTCAAAACTCCCTTCTTTCCATTTTTCTATATAAACAAAAGTTTTTACTTCAGTCGACAATATAAATGAAGCCATGTGATGGATGTAACTGAGACTTTAACGGCTATCTAGTGAGTAATGATGCTTACTAAAAACAAATCAATTATGATACTACGAGCGCCATCTATTGGATCATCTACGGGCTTATTGAACGACCACGATGAAATAATCAATTGCGAAAGATATTTTTCCTTGAATAAAAACAATAAATCACATACATCTACATTTATACGGATATTCAAATATTACGTACGCAAATATCACCCGGGCTTATCTTTTAGCTCAAGATTTTTTATTACAATATTTACATTTTTGTTTTGCTTAAGCAAATTAACTGTCTGTTTAGCTCAACTAACTCGCTGACAATCTTGAAACTCACAGTCATTGAAATTTAAAAATACCGTGAAATGATAAAAGAATTGATATAGCCATGAAATTGAAGATTGTTGATTGTTTTGGAAAGAGATGTGATTAAAGGAATCTTTTACTATGTTTGATAATTCTAAACAGACGTAATGAAATTATTTACTGTTTATTGTGTGAAAATAATTTTCTTAAAGTACAAAGTAGTCATACGAGTCACACGTTTTTGCAGATATTATGTACACCATGCGCGCAAATATTTGCGTAGGATCAGCTAGTACACTTAATTATCTGAATATTGGCGCTGGTAGATTGAAATATAATAATCGTTAGGAATTACTTCTTAGTAGTAATACTAATCTTGAACAGGAGTAGATTTAACAGCTGCATTTTTAATGTTAAATATTCCATACGTTGATTCAACCAAGAAAAAAAGTCGAATCAACAGTTTCAAATAGTAAATTCCACCTTCCCTTTGGTTGGAACTTTATTACTTTTATCTCTATTCTCTGGCGAGAATTGATTTTACGAAAATTAAGTGTTTTGTCAGTATATAATACATAGTGGCTATTTTAGCAACCAAAAATATTCCAATGTCAGTTTCTCAACACTCAATTTTTAAATATCTTTTTCTTCCTCTAAATGCGTTTCTTAGAAATCCCATGACGTAATCCGACTGGACCTCGGAAATTCGCTGCTGAAACGCGAGCCACTTACAAACTTAATCGTTGTACTATTTCAACTCAATTTATAAATTACTAAATTTTTCGCAGGAAACGGAAGCGGTGAATAGCAGCTTAAAGAGGTCGATTTCTCAATCCATAGCGTCAGTTTAATCATTGCATTGGCTTCTGATTTCGCGTGAAGGCAGACGGACAGCTTCCAAGGGTTCACTGCTGAAGTGGACGTCATTTTGAAAACCTCGCGGTTAATTTAAAGACGGAAGGCGCTTTATCATAACCATCTTTCACAGTGTTCTTCCGTATCGTCGGCCGTTAAAGCAAAATGGAAACAAAGTCCGCCGAATCAACAAACACGCAATTTCCCCGTCCTTTTTATTTGTCAGCGGGCGCCAGCGTAAATAAGATGTGATTGGGCGAAGAGCGATTCTGGCAGTAGTCGCCAACGACTTTGAAACGATTCGAAAAAGTTAATTTGTTTTTCTTGGCGCGCAATTACTCTATTTGACGAGCGTCATCAAATGGGTCGTACGAAAGGGTATTGCTTACATAAGTCCGCCATCAACCTCGCTTTCAAGGTGCCGAGTCGAAAAGCGCCGTTAAGGACGATATATTCGAAGGTAGCGTAATGCAACCCTAAACAACTGCTTTTTAATGTCCGCTCTGGAATTAACAAAAGAGGATCGAAAATAGCCGCGCTTGAAATGGCCTCACTGATGGTCCGTAAAGCGGACGCTTTGATTGGTGACAGAAAAATCAGCGGTACTTAAAGACATTTAGCTGAGTTAACACAGCGTAATTCAAATTGCTTTGACGATCCTCTGCTATTAGGAATCTCGCGCCGTAGAATCGGTAGTTACGCACATAAGGATATCGATAAAACAGCAGAGGCTGGCGGAAGTGTGTCAAGTGTTGGGGGGTTATGCATTAAGAGGAGACGCAAAGAAAGGGAGACTGAAGTCGTTACTTTTGCTCGTCATCTCATTCGGAATTTATTTTTCAGGAATATTTCCCTCTTATCCATTTTCATAACAGTTAAAATGGTTTTATAAAACCATACATGGGTTCGGTGGTTTTCAAGATATCGGCTCCAGTTTCGAAATTCTGATATTTTGTATATTATATAATAATGCAAGAGTTTCACGTTACGAAGAAAAATTTTGACCGTACCAGAAGAATTATTACGATTGAAAAGAACCATCATTTCATGGATTAAGACTTTACGATTTTACCATTATCATAGCTTCTTCGCCGAATGAAATCGTCGAAGTTTTCCATGCATTCCACGATTAGAAACCTTAGCCAATAGCAAAATAAGATATAGATTAATGACGTAAGAGTAATATAAAATATCTTCTCCCTATATTCACATTGTATTTCTATAATTACAGCATTAATCGTGAAATGTAATGTCAAGTGTCGTCGGTTAATGAAGAGCTCGAAAGAAAACGTGAGCAGTATCGTATTCGCACATCGTCTTCTGGCAATCACTACTCTAATTTTACACGATTCGATTTGTTGTTATTTTATTGAGTCTTCGACAAAAGGGATTTGAGTGCCTCTTTCAAGGAATCAACAATGTATTCAATAATTGTTCAGATATCTCTCACCAAATTAGAGGTCTGAAGGGTCCAGTCTATTGGGCTCAGGTCAGTCTTCTTCGTTGCCTAAGATTTATTTATTACTGGAGTAACGCCTCGGTAATGATGCCCCGAAATCAGACAATCCGGATTCGCATCATTATCGTCCGTCAATACCTTATTAGAGACCTCACACGATCTGTATTAATGTAATTCTGATAAGGTAATGACATTATTAGTGATTGTATAAGATCCGCTTTAAAGGGACTCAAAACTGGAGATGTGTGTGTTCGCAATGCATAAGCGGTATTAACTGAAATGTGGAAAATAGTGTCCTTTTACACCTGAGGAATGCAACCGCTGTTGTTTAGACATCTGAGTACAATCGTTTGCAAATATTTCAGTGTTTGAGATTCTGAGCGCAGACAGTGAAATTGGATCGATGGGCACGACCCCTTTTAAGGGACGATAAGTCAACCCTTTGAGCCCTCGCACCCTTCGGCAGAGTTTGCTGAGGGCCCATTAACGTGCAAATGAAAGGGGCTTCGAGGTGGAGGGGAGAGGTGTAAGACATCGAGTGTTTCCACCAAATTTAATTCCGGACCACAAGAGTTCGCTGATGATTTGCAGGTTCTTCGCCAATTTCGCCCTTCCGGACAGCTAATGGGTTCTTCGACAGGGGTTCATTGTTACGCACAGCTGATTTAAGAATAAACACCCTCTGGAAGAGGAAATTTATACGCCTGCCCCCGAAAAATGTTAACTGGATGAACGCTGCTTTTGGGGCGACCAGAATGACGTCTGAGCATCAATCGAGCAATTTGCATTGATTGGAAGGAAAGAAATTCTTAGTGGTGCGTTCAATAGCTGAGAAACCCCTAATTTGCATGTATTTGCATGTGCTCATTCGGTAGTGATTTCAGCAGTTACGCAAATTCCCACAACAATTCGATCCGTTAGCATTCGCAATGTCCATTAACAGACTCCTCCTTCATTGAGAAATTGGATATTATTATTATTATCAAACACTTTATTCGGCGAGGTTATCAGCGTCCTTGAGAATTTTTTATTATTAATCATCATATAATAATTTTATTTATTATGATGTTCTTTTACTAATTCTGTAGAATTTCACAAAGTAATTTTATATTTGTATTCACAAAGTATTCTTTTAGGAAATTATCTTTCGAAGCCGGAAATATATATTACAACATTTATTCTTACTTTTTCCAAAGGGAATTCCCTTAATTGGTCTAAACCTGTGAAACGAGTAAGAATATCAACATTTTTTGAACGTTACTTCTAAGAACCGTTCCCATTAGAACGTAAGATTAGACAAACTCTGACGAATATAACTCTTTCGTTAAGTAAGAAGTACAGTATTTCGCGGAGAAAATTCATTCAAAATCGGCCTCCGTCCTACGGGCAGAGGGTGAGAATATTTTCTGAAGTCAGGAATAGCCGTGCAATAGTAATTGTAAGCAATGTTAAGTTTTATCCTCTTATCACTGTGGAAGCCTTTTCAGCTATGTTGCGTTTCGTTCTTCTGTAAATGGACGCTCTTTTACGAATATCGTTTCCTTGTTTCACTAATGAGCAGCTTAAGTTCCTGTAAGTGTAACCTTTGCTTCGTTCACCTGAAAAATCACGGTCGTCTTATAGGCAGGTGCGTCTCATGGGCCGGGAAATATTTATCGTTGACGCAAAAAGAAAAATTTCGCACAGAATTCCAGTGACACTGGTAAGGCACAAAGTTAAAACCATTAATAAAATTGGTAATCTTGAGAAACCTCCGCGGGGACACGTAGTTTTCGGAAGATTCAAACGCAGACTGTACAAATGGAGGGCGCCATCAGCCAGGAAATGACAAATTCTCAAAACAAATAATTGTTACAAGAAATTGATTGTAAAACAAATTTCCTGAATTTTGAAAAAGACTAACGTTAATAAAAGAGCACTGAGATTGAAGGAGCAAATTTGATTATCAAAGTTCATATAAAAGGAAAGGAATAGCCGATTCATATGGATCCAAATGCAAAGAAAACATTCATAAATTTTTCAGTCCCTTCAAATCTCATCCAGAGGGATGGAGTGGATTGGGGGCCTCTTTCAATGAATAATACGTATTTGCGGCTATTTTCGGCCCAAGCCCACATAATCACGCTTACTGTTTCCAGAATCCCACGCAATTCAGTAAGTTTTCCCGACAGCCACTTAGAACGTCTCAGAGGCGTTCCATTGAGTCGGCGCTTGCAGATCTCCGTCAACAACCGCGATAACTCACTGCAAATGCAAAAGGCTAATAGAAATGCGATTCCCTAATACTCTCGCCTTGGACGTGCTACGCTAAACATGTCGACGCCTATTTAAGCCAAATTCGGACCAAGTGCTGAATGTCAACGAAAACAAATGACTGGAAAACGGCGCCGGAGAGAGTGGCGCCTCCTTTCGCAGGAAGTGTTCCGCAGAATCAGCCGATTCATCGTCACTATTCATCACAGAGCGCCGTTTGACATCACCTGTCTCATATTCGATGGGAAATTTCATTCTTAAATTCGAGTACACACTCACTCTTTCTAAAATAACATTTTAAATCTTTCAATTCTAATTTAGACATTTTAATAGTGATGTGTGTTCTTTTGTCAACTTCCGTATTCGACACTGTTGTCGTGGATAAACAACTATATAGAGTCTCAATTATGCTGCGTAAATGTAGTAAACATGCGCTACTTTTAGTTCGGCAACAGAAGAGGCGACATTCCTCGTCAGTAAAAGAGAGTGATCGATTCTTCTGTTTTTCTGAGGACGTGTTCATTGCTCCTTTGCAAATGTTGTTTGCAATTATCAGAGCAATTTCCTAAATGGTGGGTTTCAGTTTATCAAAATATAATTTGTTATATGTTGATGCCTACGCCGTGTAGTATCGCCAAGTTGATGAATATATCTGTCTGAAAGACGTAACTCAAGATTTCTTTTTCAGTCCAAACAAAGAAAAGAATTACAATGGCGTTTACATCTCTTATTAAATTAGGTGTCAACTTATTAATTATTTCTCAGACTAAACAAGTTCGTTTGTATGTTATCTACAGCTTTAATTTGGACAGTCTCCATTTTAGTGATGAAACCTTTGAAGCGGGACGATGCAATTATAGTGACGATAGCTATGGGACGAAATGCTTCAGAACGGGACAGTCCAAAAAGAAAGTTGTTGATTTTAATTGAGTTGCTCAACAGTGAGGTGATAACAGATGTCCTTATTAGTACAGAACAACTATATGTATTTAGAAAAGAACTCGTGCTTTCCAGGTGTATGGTATATGCTGCAAGAATGTTTCTCGGGTTTCTGAGGATGTGTTCATTGCTTCTTTGCAAATGTTGTTTGCAGTTATCAGAGCAATTTTCTAAATGGTAGTTTTCTGTTTATCTTGTCTATCCATTATTTATTAAAATAAGGAAGTAATATTACGATTTTAATCATAATGATTAATGGAATATTAATCAAATCTAACGAATAAATACATTGCAATTAAAATATTAAACCGACTCTGAAATCGAATCTTTAATTTAAAANTTTTGAGTATTAATACGATATTGTATACAATTTGCACAAAGTACAGAATTGTATAATTGTGAATCTTAGTTTTCTATCGAAGCCTATAGTTTTTTATTGGATTCAGCAAAGAGTAAATTATCTGAATTAGAAGATTGGTACCATACTGTTGTAAAAAGTTAATCGAAGAGTGTTTTTTTTCTATATTTGTACTTTAATCTTGTTCCGTTTACCCCGAAAAACTATTTGGTCCTCTTCTTCTATACCCGGTTTTGGTCCCATGTAATATTTGTATATATTGGAAAAATGTTTTTCCTTCACAGGAAAACACCCGCTGAAGGAGGGATTGAAAAACCTGCGAAACGTACTGATAGTAGTAACTTTCAAAGAAGGGAAAAGTAAGCAAAAGAAAAGTGTCACCAACACAGCTGGAAAATATAGACAAAATATGCTAAATTCTTACAAATGATTCAGATAAAAGCAGATTTTGGGTTTGAAATTATAAGAGTATAATATATGGAGAGACGAATGAAAGTTTTTGAAGAGGAAGATCAACGCCAGAATAGAATTATTTATTATTTGTTTATTCATTTCACCATTTAGGCGAGATTAGGCCACTCACATCTAAACTCTTTAAATTATTAATTTAAAACTTACTACACAAATCTACTTACAACTAAGATAATATATACAATTCTAAAATATATAACAGTTTAAAAAATAAAAATACAAAGGAAATGAATTATTATACGTAAAGAAGATTAAGGTTGCGGGAAAAAAACTCCTCAGCTGAAGGCTTACGGAGAAAAACTCACGATGCGGGAAAACACCCACACAAAAAGGAGGGCGGAAAAAACCCGCGAAAATATTGACATAAAATCGAATAAAAGCCTTCAAGATTCAGTCAGTCAATATATGTCTGGTGTCAACAGCTGAAATCATAAAGTGCAATCTTGCCCCGTTAGGGGTGTTTGAAATAAGTTTATATCTCTCCATATAATAAGAGATTAATATTTTCTACTGGAAATGAATTCGGAGAGTGAGTTGAAAGGAATATAACAAGAATTCCGCACAAAAATCGAGAATCCGGCACCACTATATTGTCCGAGAAAAAAGGCAGCTTTGACAAATTCTCGAAAATCCGATGCGAATAAGAGACGAGAGTGATGTATGAAATCCTTTTCAGAAATAGTGTAAGCAGAGTCACAAGATCGGCTCTTCTATTCCCCAAAGGCCCTCCGAAGGATTTGCGACGCCGGTCAGTCCGTTAAATGAGGCCAGCCAATCAGGCACCGTTGCGAGGGACAGAAAAAAATGAGGGTCGAAAGGAAGCAAGGGGGACACAGCGTGATAACAAATGAAAGAAAAAGTGAGTTGGGAGGAATCAATCAGTTTCGGAAAAAGTCGGACGATCAGTCTTTTCCATAGGAAAAGGTCTCGTAAGCGGAACGAGCTATTCTTTTGTTTGCTTCGAAGGGGAGCTGACTTATTGTTACAACTCCTTCTGCTGAAATGACCAAAGGATATGCAGAAGATTTGCAAACGTCCACAGATTCGGATGAGCTTTTTCCTTGCGGCTCTCACAAGAAGTAACTCTTCTTCCTTTTGAGTAGCTCTCGAAAACCTCTATCATTGCTATGTTCGCTTCAACCGAAAGTCACGAGATTTATCATAATTATCTTGCCATGGGATAAAGTAAGTCGTAGGACAAGACTAAGCGTCTATATTCTCCGAAGTGTTCAGTTTTACTTTCCGTCTTAAGTGGTCTTCCGTGGGTTCGAGCACAACGGACATTAAAGTGTGTGTAGGGCCTTGAAAACCTTTTTCAAAGTTGACGAAAATGGCATAATTCTCGGGTTCAGGATTTTACGCAGAACATCTCGATCTCGCCTATGAAATTCGCTATCCCTCTTCAAAACATTTTGATTTTCTACCGTTAACCCCTTAATTTTCCACTTAACTCATTTCTTTGTATCTATTAAAAAAGTCCTCCTTTAATTTCGAACTAATTTCTAGGTGGTAGTGAATTCGTTCCTAATTTGGGCGTTTTAAGTTATTTTAGTGAACCTCAAGTCCCTTTAGTGAACATTCCCAAGGAGTTTATGCATAATTTTGAGGAGTCATTGCTTTGACAACCTATATATCGGCCATTTAATCAATACAAAGTAAAACTTCGTATAATCTTATGTTTTGAAATGAAAAAGGGCAATATAGGAAGAAAAAAATAATCTCGGTGGAGTTTAGTTTTTAATCAACCATTTGAATCACAGAATTTACAATTCTACAGTATAAAATACAATAAAACGAAAAGATTACAGGTAATTCGAATTCATTCGCCCTATCCAATAAATTCTTAATTTCCATTCACCATTTCATAGTGAATTCCAAACTATGAAATACAACAAATCAACAGCTATAGACAATGATGCATGCATTAATAACATATCAGCAACACTAACTCACAGAAATATTTACAAAATACAAACAAAAATCGAAATTATTTACATGCAAATTGATGTACACATTGTCAGCAGAGGAGGTTGAGAACGTTAGGAAGTCGGTACGATTTGCCAGGAAGGATCCGAATAAGATTTTGGATCTTAGGAAAAGTAATTTAATACGTATGCTGCGGAAGAATGCACGAAATTTTACTACGTTAGCAAAAAACAATTAAAGACTTGAGTCAGGGAGGCGATATTGAAGAGGAATTGGATGACATTTGAATGCTATATACTCTGTGGAAATGTGCAGGCTTTGTGATAAAAAGCTAATCAATTAAGGGAGACTGACACTGGTCTTCTACAAATATCCGTTCTCTTCCAATTACAACAGAAGGTGATTCGGGCGTCATTTTTGGTGGTCGACAACAACATTGAAAGTGCATCATCGTCCCCATTTATACCCAAGAATATCTTCCTTGGGCGAGCTCTAGCTTTACAAGCACTTATAAGCGGAAAGCCTTAACTCACTCCAAAGCAGTTTTAATGAGATAATAGCAGTAAAGCTTCCAAACGGGCGCTTTTTCCTGATGCACTCCTCTGGACCGTTAAACTGATGAGGAAGCCGTTAAAGGGACGGCCATCAGTGCACTAGGATTAGTGTCTCCGGAGTCTGTATTTTAAATGTGACAAAACAGCGCGTTTTATAGCAAGAATAACGATATCGCTTCCTTGGCTGAGGCTTATTAACAGACTCGTTGGCTGGAACATTTTTGCTGCGTTTAAAGAATTCGTGACTCAATGCAAACGAAAATGTTAATGTCTATTATTGTGTTTAAAGGCCATCAATGACACTGAATACAAATTGATGGAAAGGGATAACCACTTACTCACTTATGAGGCTTACTTGTCAGCCAATAATTTTTGTCATTGTGAATCAAAAACTGTCCAATGGTGAGATTGTCTGTTGTATAAAATAGACATTTTATATATTTTGTTCCTACTTTGAGATGTAAACATAAATGTATCGTATTTTAAAAAAAGTGTACTAATGTTTAATGTGAACATCTTTCATTTCATATCGCTATGATGTGACAGAAGAATTTGTTTTTAACGTTTCTTTTAAAATGTTTCAATGTAAATATTTCAAAAGTTCTTCTGTAATTTCACGCTATTCAATATCATATCATCATTTCATCTTATATATAATTTCGGAAATGTCCGTCCGTCTGTCTTTCTGTCCCCATTTCTTGTCTCAAAAAAGGTTAGATTTAGAGACACGGGGTAAACTGCGTTGGATTTCTAACACTAAGAAACCTGCGAAAACTTATTTTCATCCCGAAAGATCCGGATCCGAACCCCGGAGTTAATAATGATTCCATAAGATTGCACGCGATTTTACATTTCCGAGAATGTAAGGCTTTCTTTCTTCATTAATTAAAATACCTAAATTTGAACGGATTTCCATCATACATTGTTCATCCCAAGGCTGAATCTGTAATCAATATTAATCTTTCTATGTTTTAACGTGTACAAGTCGATTTTATGAATAATTCGACTTTTATTTCGCGAGATGTAGATAAATGTAATTAAAGTTGAGTACTGTAAATTGAAACTACTTCTAAATGTTTTCACTGGATAAAAACACTTAATTTACCGAACATTGAAAATTTTGTAAATTAATACTGCTTAAAATAGATAATTGTAAGCATTATCTATGATATGTTTGTCATAAAGTGTAAATTAAGTACTTTGCACATCAGGGATGACCAATCAAAATTTGGCGTATTATCGTACTTATTAACCAGCCATTAGCCACTTGGTTATTAATTAGTTATTTATTTAAAATATACCGAATGAGACAAAAATTTTGAAAATGTCATGTAATTAAATATAAGAATAGTGATTGCTAAGAGAAAAAATGGGATAAAATGCATCGTGTATGATATACAAAGGTCGTTCAGAAAGTCCTTAGAAAAAGATAAAAAAAACAAATTATTTAGTGTAGATATTTTTTATTTTTCAACATAATCTCCTTACAATTCATCAGTTTTACTTTCCGTCTTAAGTGGTCTTCCGTGGGTTCGAGCACAACGGACATTAAAGTGTGTGTAGGGCCTTGAAAACCTTTTTCAAAGTTGACGAAAATGGCATAATTCTCGGGTTCAGGATTTTACGCAGAACATCTCGATCTCGCCTATGAAATGCGCTATCCCTCTTCAAAACATTTTGATTTTCTACCGTTAACCCCTTAATTTTCCACTTAACTCATTTCTTTGTATCTATTAAAAAAGTCCTCCTTTAATTTCGAACTAATTTCTAGGTGGTAGTGAATTCGTTCCTAATTTGGGCGTTTTAAGTTATTTTAGTGAACCTCAAGTCCCTTTAATGAACATTCCCAAGGAGTTTATGCATAATTTTGAGGAGTCATTGCTTTGACAACCTATATATCGGCCATTTAATCAATACAAAGTAAAACTTCGTATAATCTTATGTTTTGAAATGAAAAAGGGCAATATAGGAAGAAAAAAATAATCTCGGTGGAGTTTAGTTTTTAATCAACCATTCGAATCACAGAATTTACAATTCTACAGTATAAAATACAATAAAACGAAAAGATTACAGGTAATTCGAATTCATTCACTCTATCCAATAAATTCTTAATTTCCATTCAC
The DNA here is from genome assembly GCA_000376725.2 of Ladona fulva. Classification (NCBI taxonomy): domain Eukaryota; kingdom Metazoa; phylum Arthropoda; class Insecta; order Odonata; family Libellulidae; genus Ladona; species Ladona fulva. The sequence continues at coordinate 991,636 of KZ308199.1, read as the reverse complement.
CATTTCATAGTGAATTCCAAACTATGAAATACAACAAATCAACAGCTATAGACAATGATGCATGCATTAATAACATATCAGCAACACTAACTCACAGAAATATTTACAAAATACAAACAAAAATCGAAATTATTTACATGCAAATTGATGTACACATTGTCAGCAGAGGAGGTTGAGAACGTTAGGAAGTCGGTACGATTTGCCAGGAAGGATCCGAATAAGATTTTGGATCTTAGGAAAAGTAATTTAATACGTATGCTGCGGAAGAATGCACGAAATTTTACTACGTTAGCAAAAAACAATTAAAGACTTGAGTCAGGGAGGCGATATTGAAGAGGAATTGGATGACATTTGAATGCTATATACTCTGTGGAAATGTGCAGGCTTTGTGATAAAAAGCTAATCAATTAAGGGAGACTGACACTGGTCTTCTACAAATATCCGTTCTCTTCCAATTACAACAGAAGGTGATTCGGGCGTCATTTTTGGTGGTCGACAACAACATTGAAAGTGCATCATCGTCCCCATTTATACCCAAGAATATCTTCCTTGGGCGAGCTCTAGCTTTACAAGCACTTATAAGCGGAAAGCCTTAACTCACTCCAAAGCAGTTTTAATGAGATAATAGCAGTAAAGCTTCCAAACGGGCGCTTTTTCCTGATGCACTCCTCTGGACCGTTAAACTGATGAGGAAGCCGTTAAAGGGACGGCCATCAGTGCACTAGGATTAGTGTCTCCGGAGTCTGTATTTTAAATGTGACAAAACAGCGCGTTTTATAGCAAGAATAACGATATCGCTTCCTTGGCTGAGGCTTATTAACAGACTCGTTGGCTGGAACATTTTTGCTGCGTTTAAAGAATTCGTGACTCAATGCAAACGAAAATGTTAATGTCTATTATTGTGTTCAAATGCCATCAATGACACTGAATACAAATTGATGGAAATAGATAACCACTTACTCACTTATGGGGTTACTTACCAATCATTTTTGTCATTGTGAATCAAAAACTGTCCAATGGTGAGATTGTCTGTTGTATAAAATAGACATTTTATATATTTTGTTCCTACTTTGAGATGTAAACATAAATGTATCGTATTTTAAAAAAAGTGTACTAATGTTTAATGTGAACATCTTTCATTTCATATCGCTATGATGTGACAGAAGAATTTGTTTTTAACGTTTCTTTTAAAATGTTTCAATGTAAATATTTCAAAAGTTCTTCTGTAATTTCACGCTATTCAATATCATATCATCATTTCATCTTATATATAATTTCCGAAGTGTCCGTCGGTCTGTCAGTCTGTCCCCCTTTCTTACCTCAGAAAAGGTTAGATTTAGAGAAATGTGGTAAACTGCGTTGGATTTCTAACGCTAAGAACCCTGTGAAAACTTATTTTCATCCCGAAAGATCCGGATCCGAACCCCGGAGTTAATAATGATTCCATAAGATTGCACGCGATTTTACATTTCCGAGAATGTAAGGCTTTCTTTCTTCATTAATTAAAATACCTAAATTTGAACGGATTTCCATCATACATTGTTCATCCCAAGGCTGAATCTGTAATCAATATTAATCTTTCTATGTTTTAACGTGTACAAGTCGATTTTATGAATAATTCGACTTTTATTTCGCGAGATGTAGATAAATGTAATTAAAGTTGAGTACTGTAAATTGAAACTACTTCTAAATTTTTTCACTGGATAAAAACACTTCATTTACCAAACATTGAAATTTTGTAAATTAATACTGCTTAAAATAGATAATGGTAAGCATTATCTATGACATGGTTGTCATAAAGTGTAAATTAAGTACTTTGCACATCAGGGATGACC
>KZ308199.1:922414-980661 GCA_000376725.2 Ladona fulva | reverse complement strand
AGAGCACCCGACCGGCAATTGGGAGACCCCGGTTCGAGTCCCGGTTCCGTCAGACTTTTTTCAAGTCCATTCTTCCTTGGGATTTTTCCTGGGTGCGCACCATCTTGCGCAAAGTCACCCTTACCCGTTTCCTTTGTTTAAAATAATAATATTAAATATAACATTGGAACTTTTTTCTATCTTCTATAGTTTGGATCATTTTTGATAAAATGTCATGAGCGAGAATGAAGAAGCGACTAATGTCAGTATCACTTTCTCCTGATTGGTCGAAAGCAATCATGTCTTCGGAAAATTCATTCGGCTACTCATCTTCTGTTTTAAGACAATCACTTATCGACATCTTCTCGTACATACGGTATATGTAAAAATCTTCTCGTACATACTGTAAGGTAGTTCCAGTGGTTTGATATCGGTCATAAATTGTGAACATTTTCTAAAGTCATATTCTCAAGTAATGACGACTCAAAGACTAGTTAGTTTAAACTATTTACTATTAATTATTTACTTTCAGAAGTTTTCACGTGCTGTCTTCATAATATAAGTTAAAATTCCCGTGAAATGTTAATATACAAAATTAGGAGATTTGTGGAGGCTGCAGTACCAGGAAGTAGGCCAAATACTGTCTCCTGAGGTATGTACACTCAGCAACCTCGACGAACTGTAAGACTAAATCACAAATTACGCCTTGTATTAACCGCAATATTGATTAGGATTGTAAATCTCATGTTTAGGTCTACCTTAAAATCTTCTCGGAAATATTGTGTTCGTCACAATACACATGGTATATACAGAATTTTTCTTGATATGCGAAAACTTGCGTCACTTGCCGTTTGGACGAATATGATTGTTCTTAAAATGGTTATGGGTCTCTGTCTACAGCATAGTGTATATCATTACTTGGTTCCCTCTTAATTTCTTAAAGATTAATCTTTTGCACGCCTTCGTGAATCAATCTTTTGCTCTACTCCAAACTGCGCATCGCAGTGCCCAGTGCTTCCTCGATAGCTATTCTAAGATACGAGAAAATCTCTTCCACTTCTTCCAAGGTGCACACAGGAGGATGATGAAATCCGTATTAATTCGATGTCACCGAGGTAATGTCATCTTATCTGCAGACGTCTTGCTGATTGTGACAAAGAGGGTCGAGACGAGAGAGGTTTATCGCCAGCGGTAGGGGTCACTTATGATAACTTTTAAAACGATGATAGAGGCATGGAAAATTAATGCGCCTCATGAGCTGCCACAAGAACGCTTTTCGCTTCGCGGTAAACTTTGGAAAAAGGGAGAATCTTTGTGTTTGGAGGAATGCCTCTACGACAAGCTGAAAAATAAACCAAAAGATAAAGTCAGAATTGGTTCAAAATCCTGTTAAATTAAGTTAAACGTTAGTGGGCCTGGAACTTCACTACAGCACTTGAAAAACCCAAATTGGTTCATTACTTGGAAAAGCTATAAACCTGATAAAAATGGAATGGCATGAAACGGAATGGGCATCTAGAGTCACTCATCCCCTTGCACCTTCAACTCTCTTTGAGCCTCTCATCTCTTCGAAGAAAAATGTTTTATTCAGGACGAGGAAATTTGGCTCTCTGCATTATAAAATATAAACTAAATATATAACAGAATGGTCAGACGGGCATCTGCTCTTTCCATTTTCAATCGTAATATTCAATAAAATATTAGAAGCAATAGGAATGTTGTTACCGGAGGATGATGAAAATAAAACGATAGTTAATGAACATTGTACATCAAGTAACTAACGAAGAAGTTCTTTGCTGAGAATCGGAAGAGAGAATAACACATTGTGAAAAGAAGAAGAATCGGGCAAACGCAAAGGCTCGACGGTTATCAATGATAAAATTGAGGGAAAGAATAGCGGAAGGGAGGAATGGAAGAGGAAGCTGGGTTACCAGAGGCAGATTTAAAAGTTCGGAAGTTATTTGAAAAGAGGAGATCAGAATTACTCACTATTTCAATTTTGATATCTGTTTTATTACATAGACTGCTTTTCGATGAGAAACGAACAGCATTGCCAAATTAAACGGGCAAAATTCATTCCTCCTTCGAAATGATTAAACGTCTCCTCAGGGTGGTTCCTAAAGTTGATAATACGGCAATTGCAGCAGCTTCGACTGATCTCCGTCTTTTATTCAATCGAAGATTACGTCTTAAAATGGAACGCTCATTTATAACTGCGAAGAGACAACAATAGCATCCGAAGAATTATCGGATTCAGTTCATCCGAAAATAACCCAAGTCGGTTTCGGAAAGAGTTGATTCCATACTCTGAGAAAAATGAAAAGGACATCCGTTTAAAGAGTATTTCGAATTAAACACTAAGAACGTAATGACGGTGTAAGAGCTACAAATTCATTCGCTTTCCGAGGTGAAGCCTATTCTGATGTGAAGGGAGTAGCGGAGAGAAGCTTAATCTCAGAGGCCAATTGGAGAGGGACTGATCTCTGGTTGGGGAGCGATGATTAACATCCTTTGTTGAGTTAGGAAACTTTCCGCTTGCCCAAGCTAGAAGAGTATTCCGGAGAAGAGAGAGCCGTTAAAAAGAGACGTAAACACGGCATTTTAAGGGTATTTCCGAGGCTTTTTTTTGGAGAGTCGTTTCATACTAAAGCGAAATTCAGAGCATGAGCTTAAGTGGTCGAAATACCGATCTAAACAGCACAGTACTTAAAACACTTTTTGATACTAAAAACGGGACAGAAATGACGATGATTTTATATAATTCAATTAATTTGAATTGTAATATTCTCAAATATTATTAGAAAATTCTCTGTCGCCTAATTCAGATTTAATATTCGTATATATTAATGTACAAAAATATTATATACACCTGAAGAGTTAATAGGATAGTACATATGAAATGTACGAACTCCTGCTGGATTACGGGAATTAATTTCTCCGAAGACTCTACGACAGGGCTAGACAACCAGTTTGTTAGCCAATTATTTAGTTTTTATTCGAGATGTGCCTTACAAACCACTATGATGAGCCATAAATTATAATGAGGTGTAGAAAGGTAATCAATAAACTGTAATAAATGCGCTGTCAAGGTTCCATCCGTAGGTTATTTATTAATTCATTTCTACCATTTAATTATAATTCAATTAATAATAATATAATAAATAAATTATAGTCATAATAATAATAATTACTCATTTCTAACTTTTCTCTGAATTTAATGAGTCACTTATAATCATGTAATGCCCCCTCTATGCTCGGGAGTCATCTCCACCTGGGGAGTCATCTCTACCTCCTACACCTAAAGGTTGGTAAGACTCAAACATAAGGTAATCCAAAGATACGTATAAAGCGGGATCATATGATATGGTAACAGAATTTTCAAATTGCAGACAGGTCATTACGTGTTTCAGGTTCTTTGATGGAGACTTCCGTGTTGGAATACCAGAAAGAAAAGAAGAGAATTGTCCGAGGAATTCCCCAATGGAGGCAAAATGAAACTTATGTACTTGAAGTGTCAAGAGCGAGCAATCATTTTTGGGAAGAGTGATTTAGTGAAGGGAGGATTAGGGGAGAGTAAGATGGATGAAGGGGGGGTCTGCGGTTGAAAAGGGTTGCGAATGAAAGGGGTGCTTCTCAAACTGAGGCAAAAAAGCAGATTAAAATCTCGATGTTAATCAAGCGCTTAAGGGAACCGAATAGCGTCACTCATTGACTATTCTGAGTAATTAGTGGCGAATAAAACGGTTCTATTGCCGCTCAGCCGAAAATGTTTTCCAAGGAGACAGAGTTCCAATCGGCAATTAAATCCCTCGCGGGTTTCCTCAAGAGCAACTATTCAACGGTTGGAGATTGGAATCTTTCTTTGGTTCTTAATCGGCAGCCAAGTGAATTGGGAATTAAGCCATAAAGAAAACAGGTACCAAACCGTTATTATTTTTGCTCCCGTTTAATGCAAACTCCAATTTCCGGCAACCAACACTGAAACGATTAGATCCTTTACACTTCGATCGGGGCATCAAATATTGTAATGCTTCTGAAACGCTTTTATTATGTAAAACTATTTAATGGCATTTCATTCTAGTAAATTTTAGCCTGAAACTCGTGATAGTAATGAAATAATGACAGTAAAGTTCAGTGTGAAAATGGAAATGGTGATTAGCTATTTGCGAGCCACCGTCTACATGCCTGGTAAATGTAACCGGATTTACACTTAATTACAGTCTGATGAAAAATAGCCTGTTTTTCGTTTCCAGTTGGCTGCATGAGGAACTTCAGTATGTGACAAGTTTCTAAATCTCACTCACCTTGTAAGACGTTAAAGATTCGTTACATTAAAACTAGTAAAACGTATTTCTCCAATTATTTTTATGGAGAGAGAGCAAGAGGTACCCATTTGTAGTCGCAGAATTCCAATTGGAAAAAGACGAAGTGAATTTGCACTTGTCTGGAATTGAGAATACGCAGAAATTGCGTTTCGCTTCTTCGAAATGTTAGGAATCATAATCTTGAGATAAGGATAGGATGATTAATCATTAAATATATATATATATATATATTTATATTTATTTAATGATTATGGAAAACAACTAGTGGAGTTAATTATTAACCCTATAGAGAGCATAAAAATAGACAAGAATAAGGACTTTATTTCGCGAAATTGAGACTGGAGAGTCCATTCTTCCATTTGAACGTACATAACCAAAAGAAATTGGACGGAATAACATTAAATTAAAGACGTACCTAGTTAAAAAATAATAGAGCTTTGAGACGGTTCGACTAAATACTTCATCAGACCAATATGCAGTTGACATATTAACGGACTTAACTGATGAAAAACTAATCCGAGCATAAGGACACGATCATATTGAAAGTAAATAGCTATTTTGGGATTTAATCAAGGCTGTGTGCACTTCAAAATGACATCTCATATGAACAAATTGCGAATCCTCTTTGTTTGATTGGTTCAATGCCCGTTACCTCCACCATGCTTGGGAAATGTTTTGACGACTGCCATCCGTGGAAAAGCCAAACAAGTTCAAGGCAAAAAAACGGAAACTAAATACAGAGAAAAGCTGAGGTTAACTTTGAAATTACAGCCATTTCAGCCACCGCAAGCAAGCTTAGATTTTAACAACGATTTCGAAAGCTATAAAATTCTTTGAGGAAACAATACCAGTCTTATAACAACTGACTGTATTCTAACTGACTTCAGTAACTGCGATTGATATGGGTACTATAGGTAAACTCCTGTATGTACATGTACAAAGTTGACGGAAAATTTTCATTTCTTGCAGAATTTTTGAAGCATTACTCGTCTCTTGCATTCGTTTATTTTCCGCCCATTACAAATTTCGGAAGTCTTTTGTGCTATTAATATTTTTTAGATTATTACAATTTACCGACCCTTACAATCTATGAAAGAGATTTCATAAAAGATTTACTCACACCAAGAATGATATCTTTATTCAACTGACTATAAATACCTCTCTTGCGTATTGGTCGAGTTTACAATTCAACGAAATTTTGCATTTAAAGGGAACCTTATGAATGATTGAATAGTTGAAGTTTGGTCAATATACAAATAAAACAGGGCCTTTGTTCTTGGCCTTCCAATATTAAAACGTTTAAAACAAATCAGACGCAGTGTAGTACACTCCCTGCCACACGCCAAAAGGCGGCTTGTAGGGTATTGATGTAGATGTAGATGTAGTGAGATAAAAGTTCTTCAGATGTGTTGAAATTCTTTTCATCCGAAAGGTTAATTTCACGAAAGTTATTCTATTGCCGGGAGAAGGCGCTGACGCAATGAGAATCTGCGATTGACTCGAGTTAAAATGTTTACTCGACGGTTGCACATTACTAGAGATTCGAAGGGCCACGGTTGGAATGATTTATACATGGACATAAGTATACACTTCACCATCCTTTATCTCCATAGAAATGAAACGGGGATTACTTCAGTATCATGAATCATAGAATCTAATAATTCGGCATCGACTTTGTAGTTGGCTTCCATTATAAAGAATAACGAAAAAATAACACTTACGAACAGCTTTACTACGATATTTTATCCCACAACCATGGTTTCGCCCCTTTCGGTTATCATCATTTTCTTCGTTTTTCTTTTCTTGGATGATTTATTCTTATTAGATTGATTTATTTTTAAGATTCGTATTAACGAATGATTATAAATTATGCTACGGGTTGAGACCGGATTTTTTTAATAAATCAGACTCTTAATGATTTTGAAGAGGAACTGATTGATTCCTGTTATCCCCAGGAAACAAAACAAAAAAGACACCGGTATTTATTCCGTTCGCCGCCAAAATGCCCCCAATCGCTATTTTACCGCGGGCGAAAAAGATTCAAATAACAAAAACGAATCAGACAATGAAGCCATTGACATCCGCAAAGAGGGAATCGAATGATTTTGAGCATTCATTCGCTCATTTTTACTTTCGAAGCTTTGATATGAAACAGAAGGTAAAAAAATTCGCATCGAGATACGCAGCCTCGAAAATAAACAAAAGAAGAGAGAAAAGAATGGCAGAAACGGGCAAAAAGAGAATGAGTGGGATATTCACGGTCGCCCGAATGAGGATGAAAGAGAAAAGGTGGTGTCGAACGGGGAAAACAAGTGCGGTGCGAAATTGAGTCGCCGTTCAGCAAATAGCGCCTCTTTTGTTTGTCGCTGTAAACGAGAGCCCTCCGAATGTCACGCGCACTGTCCCCGCCATTGTAATCCCAACCACTTAACCACACACGCACACTCCGCCTTGCAATTCTCAAATACGCGGGCGGACGAACGAATCCCTAGAATACTCTCGAACGAATTCCTAGAATATTGCATCCTATTGCCCGCCCAGCGCTAATGTTTCGCGGGTTGTCAATGTTTCCAATCGTAACTCATGTCAGTGATTAAATAGATAAGGAAATATATATATATTATCATTATCAGCCATTTTCAATCCGACGTCGATGTAGGCCTCCCCAAGCGCTTTCCAATTTTCTCCATTCCGAGCCACTGAGATTTGTTGCTTGTGTTTTCGTTATTAGTATTTGTGTGCCATAGCCTAGTTGGTCGAATGAAATTTTCGAGCCAATGAATTGCACAGCAAAAGCAAAATGTGGGAAACTATCCTCGGCATGAACATGTTTAGTAGCTTTGGAATCCAACGTCGCACAGAGAATCGAAAAAAAAAACTGGCCAAGAGGCCAAAAATGGTTTTTTAGAGCGAGGGACGCGAAACTTCGCATAGATATTCAGAAAAGATTGAATTTTGTTACTTTGGTTGTAATCTTCGTTATATGGTTTCCTCTTTTATTCGGTGAATTTCTCGGAATCGGAGATACTTATATCCGCAGAATAGACTTAGCTGCATCTTCCATCAATCCAGAAACATGGCTAAATAATTCATAACCTTGAATTTTTCTACTTTGGTAAACGTGATTTTTCAATCCTTAAATTCCCTTAGAGTTTGCATTCTTCTGCAGACGGGGAATTGGAAATTACTTCCACAACGACGTCGTTTTATATTCATTCGCAGCGCAAGTTTTTATCGCTCTTTTATAGCTCTCGCGCGCTTCGTTAAGCACACTTCCCTACGAACGCCACCAAAACTGAAAATGCATGTGAGAATATGTCCCCAACTCAATAAAGGCAAGACATGCTAGCCGGAACAGACAAGTTGGTAGCATAAAACCGTGAGACAAGCGCAGCATTAAACACGAAATCAGTTATGAACTTGATGTATTTGAAATCATATTTAAGTGCCATTCACCAGAGATTTCACGTCTTTTAAACAAACACATCTATGACAAATTCTTGAGATTTTTTCTAATACCGACTGACTACCGATCTGTGTATAAATATTTAATGCAACAGTAATCAGCTCCTTGTAGCTGTATCATTCCTATAGATAAGTGTAAACGAAGGAATGCAGTAATTATTCGGAAGACGGAATCGGTATTATGCGACCCCCTTCTACTACTTCGTCCGATAGGACAATGAGCGTAAAATAAGAGAAATAGATGCGAGGACAAGTCGTTTTGGGGACTCATTCTTTCCGCGAAAGATACGCGATAACAATACATTAAAGAGGTAATTCCAACTCTCAGTGTTTACACCTCCTGCCATACGCCGAAAGCAGGGTATTTATGTAGATGTGGTTGATGAAATGCCTGAGATATAGAAACTTTAATTTCAAGGTTAGAAACAGCGGCTACACAACAGTTCCACGGAATCGGTTCGAATTCCATTTTGCACGATATTTATTAGCCTCCATTTATTCTCAACACAACCAATCAAAAACTTTATTCCTTTGATCCACGAAGTTTCTATTGGTCTGTCGGTTAAATATTTAGAGCCTGAAGAATTCTGAAAATCGCATGTACTGGAAAACGCCTCTTCATTTGGAATTCTAAGAACAAAAGAGAAACTCTTAAGTTTGGATATTCAAATTTGATTAATGTAAAATTTAGTTAACTCTTATTTCAAGGAAATGGGTAAGATGACTTGGCACGATAAGTCGTGCATCTAGGAAAATTCCCAAGGAGAAACGGACATGAAAAAAGTCGGTTCGAGTCCCGGTTCCGTCAGACTTTTTTCATGTCCGTTTCTCCGGAACTCTTATTTCGACTACTTCTATAAATCAGCAAATCCCTATCTGTAAATTGCACAGGATTCCTTCGCCTTCTTTCTTTATGGACACACTCTTGTCCTTTCGTTTACTTTTCTCTTAGTCTTTCAACTCCTTCAATTCATTCCCTTTTCCTCGCACGCGTTTTGATACTGCACTAATCAGTCGCATCACAAATATGTGAATGAAATTATAAACATCTGTAATAACATTAGAGAAAAAAAACGCAATTCCATTTGCCCCCTCCCCAATTCCATTAGGGATTCGTATTCAAATCGCGGATGAAGATTCTTAGCGATTCGCCCATAACGAATTCTCAGTTTTTCAAACAATTACTCGAATCATTTACTTTATCATCTATTATTTGTTTTGTAAATGAGGAAAGAGTTGAAACGGAAGGATGAGCTGAGTAGTTTTAGTTTCGCCTGACGTCAACCGACTACTTCTGAATCGCATCCAACGGAATTTCACATTCTGACGATTTTTCCTAGCAAACGGGAGATTCCAGCGGGAGCGAGTAATTGGAGCGATAAAAGAGAGGGTCAGTTTGGGAGGGCGTAAAAAAGGATGAATAAAAAGCGAGGGTGCGGAACAAACGGTGACAAACGAGCGTGGCCGACCGTGACTCTGCCGTCATTTCATTCTTTACGCCAAACGATTCGGCATTTACAACTTTCAGGGGCACAAATATGGAGGGTCATACAACGCCATTGTGCGTACGCATTCTCCTATGAATTCGGTGATCTTTTACCGGTGGCTGTGTCTCAGGACGTTAACGGTCCGCGTACGAAATAATACATTCATTTTCTCGCGTGGATTTCAGAGGTGAAGAAAGTGAATTCTTAATTTGTGTAGAAACTCATTAAACTCGTCGGAAAATAGAATTGTGCAGTAGTGGTTGATGTCCTTTATGCAATTTGTTCGTGATTTTCATGGCAATACACAGCATTGAAGTGAAATCCTTGCTCTCTGTACTTCAATCGCACTATTGTTAGTCGGGTGTACTGCAATTGTCTACGTACATGGAGATGATGAAGTTGATTGAATTCCAGACGAGATGCTTGAGAGTGGTTCCCTTAATCAAGAATTCTTTCCTTTAATAGCACTGAAAACGCTATTCAGTCAAATTAGTACGTAAAGCTAACTTTGATCAAGTTTAATGCGTTACTGAGGCGAAGCTATTTCCCAGGATGGCAAATTTAGGCCTTTCATAGGCACTGGTTATTTACTTTTGACTTCTTGTTCGATTTCGGACAGGTTTTCACCTTAGCTTTGAGATGAGTGTAAAAGTTGGATATTTCATTACAACTGAACTCAGTTACTAAATTTAGTTATTCAAAAGCATGGGAATTGAGCTGATTAATCTAACAGTTCGACTGTCTTTAACTCTCTATAACTAATTTTCTTTTAAAACATATTCATTGTGTATTAATCCGAAGTTCTACAGCTCTACAGATCTTTACTTTACCCATCTCTTACGTATCGCTGTAATTGTGCAACAACGATACAGGAAAACTACGACAAAAGGAAATTAAACAAATTTTCATCCATTTCCTCTATCCAAAAGGCAAATATTCCATTTATGAAAAATGGCAAACAGCTTTTCAGATTACATTCATTTTAAGAATTTAATTTCGCTCCGTCAGTATCACATCGTTCGATATTTCTCTGATAGACATACTCTAAGGAAATTAGAATATTTGTCGTTTTAGCGCAGTTTAAAGTTTTAAGAATGTTAATTTGAAGGTTATGACATCTTTGAATAATGCGTGAAATGAAATTATTCTATTAATGATATGAAATAAAATTACTCAAATATGATGATTGGAATAACTGAAAAGAATATCTTCTCCGCCAGAAAGTGCCGGTGTCATCTTATTTATAACAAAATTACATCGGTCAAGCTTATAAAGATTGGAGAATGGAATTGATGTAAACTTTGAACGACAATTGAGTATAAATTACCCAAGGAAGAATTGACTTGAAAAAAGTCGGGACCGAAATCGAACCCGGGTTCGATTCCCGGTCCCGTCAGACTTTTTTCAAGTCCATTCTTCCTTGGGATTTTTCCTGGGTGCGCACCATCTTGCGCAAAGTCACCCTTACCCGTTTTCCTGAGTATACATTATTTATTAGGATTAACGACATAGTAGGACTAACTTTGGTCAAAACCCAAGTAATCGAAGTAAGTTAAAAAGTCTAAGGTAAGTGGCACTCGAACCCAAATATTTTACACCTCGGGTGGTTGCTCTTACCAACAGTTGCACGAAAATGCTGGCTTTTGGGACATAGTTTATACGCTATTACTTATGCTGTCAGTGTGATTCCGAAATCACTTCTTCGATGACAAAATGTGAATTAGAAGCAACGATTCAAACAATTGAAACATTCAATGCAGACCATGTAGAGTTCTCAAATGGCCCGGACTGCCTAGCAGAGCGGAGTTTGAGCACCCACGCTGTAGAAGTGTGGCTCCGCGTTTTAAAACAGGATGAGTTCGAATCCCAGGGACGTATGTGTATGCTCCTTTCGATTAGATCTCGACTTTCTAACAGCTGTTTTGTATCTGTTCTAAGAAGCGTCGACGTCCGCATGGTACGGAGATAGTAATCACTTCCATTGCATTTAAACGGCGACAGTGAGCGGCGGTTGAAGAGAAAAAGTAGAACTCACTTCAGTGCAGCGGTAGCCAAGTTCACACGGAAGAAAGAGAGTTACAAGCATCTCTCATATTGAGGTTTAAATTTTTGCGCGGCTTGCATTGATTTTGGCGTTTACTATTCACTCTCTTCGGAACACAAACTTTCACCAGAAAGAAACAAATTCAGTTGTCGGATGGAACAGAAAGTGAGGAATAGAATGGAGGCCGCCATTGACCTTGGCGTAGGCACGTGTATTCGGAGAAAACGGCGAATGCAGAGACATTTCGCGCGTGCGATCGCCTCTTTTTATCGAACAAATGAATGTCTGCGAAACAGCGCACGTCCTGCACTTAACCCTCGATAAGAGTCCATTAAAAGAGCCAATGCATCGACTCCAGACGGACATACTTCATCTCAAACCTTTTTAATATCGGCGTATCGGCGGATTCCAGCACTTTCGCTGCTATTGAACGGAGAAAGAGTCGCTTCGGTTGGGGATATTCGTGAAAGCCGAACCATTCTGAGATTAAGTTCTAAAGTGTCCTGGAGTGCGGTTACCAGGTGCGAATGCTTAACTTAGTGAAAATGCAACTTTCATCTCAACGAATTTATGCACAAAAGATATATTATTGATCCGAAATTCAATGTGCCTATAGTTCGTCTCCTCCTTTTTAACTTTTATTTCTCTGATACAGTCTTGTTACGGCTGTATGGAAGCTACTGAGGTATGAATGTTGCTAATAAATAGCATTGATCCTAGTCACTGTTTATTGAATGCAATAAAAATGTCTTACATAGGGTCACTGAGCTTTATTTATGTAATTTTTTTTCATACTATTCTGGCTCAGTGAGGATAGCAAAGGAAAACTACCTCACTCCTCATGTTGTTGGTGCGCCTCATTCCCTATGCAACCCTTTTGTTTGTTGATATAGGTGCTGAAGTTCCTGCCAACCTTCGAACTGATCTATATACTGATACAGCTCTTCTCATAATTAGATCCAATATGGAAATTGTAAACCGGATTTTTCGTCAGCTTATCAATATTTATCTCTAAAGTATTAATGATGCTGTCCAATGAAAAACGGAGAGATCTCAGTTGAGCAGAATTACAGAGATTATGAAGAGATATAAACATAATCTGGTGGCGTGATTTACAAATCTCAACCAATTACGGAATACACTTCAAGAGCGTAAAGAATCTTAATTCCAAATTTACATAAAAAATCAAAATTCAGCAACAAAAATCTCCATCTATCTCTCAGTAGAGAACTTGAAAGTTTTAGCATAAGCCTAATACAGGATTTTTAACATTTAAATAATAATTTAAAGCATTTTAAAATAATTCTACGCCATTTGTAGTGGTATTTTTCTGTTTTGAGATATAAGCACGTAAAATATCATAGCACAATTGGTTAGAGCAACAACCTGGTAAATGAGAGATCCGGGTTAACGTCCCGGCAGAATTCAGAATTTGTCTGTTCCGTTTATTTCTCGAAAAATGTCCAGTTTGCTTATCGTCACTTCAGGAGTTTCATACGTTTGTTTATTAGTTAAATATCTAACGTACTCAAAATTCTATACAAATTAAATATCGCTATTTTACGAAAAATTAATGCTCTGCGCAATATTCAAATTATTTAAAAAGTTAAGTAACGCGTGGTCAAAACTGAATTTGGGGAAATTTAAAATTCCGACTGCACACCTCGCATTACATTTTATCATGCTGTAAGCAAGTTGTCTATAATAATTCAGAAATATCTCACTTTATTTTCACTCTCTCTTTATTATGTGTGTTTTATGTCGAGAAATTCGTTACATAAGGTGGACTTTCGTGGGGAACATTCTTAACGATTTCATTCAGGAGGGCTCTTTTAAGTCCCCTTTGGAGAAGAAAAACAATTCGAGAACTGCTCATAAAATGTAAGAGGAAAGATCGTTGGAGTAACCGCGAATTGTAGCAGCGGCGACAGGTCACGGATGCTTGGAATCAAAAGATTGTTGCGTTGAAAGACTTGTGCATCACAAAGGAAAACAAGTCGGAAAGGAAGAAAAGGAGAGAATAAAACTTGCGCTTGCTTAACTGAACAATCGGACGAATAATGTTATTTAACGAGTCGAGACGGAATGAAACAAGTGAGCGTGCGAAGCGCATGATGCAGAGAGAGGGCCTTGTGTGGCCCAACAAAGGGGCCGATAAAAATAAACAATCGAATCAAAAGAGAAGATACTCCCCCTGTTGGTAGGGAACCGCAAAATGTCTCCGAGGGACTCAATTAGTAAGTCGCTGTGGAGCGTGTGAAAAAGGGAGAGGATGCGTTCCACTGACAGCGGAGATGAGTTAGAGCGCCGCACTGAATCATGGGACACCGCAAAGATCTCTTTTCCGTGCTCTAGCCGCGAGGAATTTCCATACCCTAGGGTTTTTTGTCATCTGTCATAACTTAATACTTCCAGTATAATCCTGTACCCTTTACCGCAACTCGAATATATCTCCAGCGAAGGTATTTTTCTACCATTAAAACTTTTCCTTTTCGTATTTTAGCGCGTACGTTCGGAGTAACGGAAGAGATGATCAACTGGACTTAAATATTATACGCTAACGAAATTAACTAATAATTATTATCCCTAAAGTATACGTCCCTGTTATACTCAAATGAATAAGTAACTCTATTGCTTCTACTACAAAATTATATATATACGGTATATACGTCGATACAATTACCTTTATTCTAATGAATACAATTTTCAATTATATATATTATAATTAACATATATTAGAGGTTCTTTTTCTCAATATATGTCATATTTTTTATATATTAAATTATATAATATTCAATTATAAGTTTCAATTTTATTTCCACAACATTACGTAACTCTTAAAGTGGATCTAGGGGCTGTTTCCTTAAATAATGACAATAGTCTAAATACTTGAGAAAAGAGACCTGCACTAAAATTCGGAGAAATCTCTCAGTTTGGCGTCAATTTTTCTTATTTCTGTTTGCAATACTTAGAGTGCTCATTGACAGGAAACATTTCCGTTGCGTTGCGGATTCATTCACGATCGCCTTAATTCATCACCTAATGAACGTCTACTACAAAACCCTCCTTTGGCTTTGGACATCGTTTCTTGCATTCTCCAAACCACTGACGTCTCTCCTTTTAGGATAGCCTTCGTTACAGATGGCTCCATACAAAGTTTTGCTAAATATTAGCAAAGGACGTTGCAAATTCGTTCATGAAAACTTCGGGAGATGACGTCGAAGGCGATAAGCCTCACAAACTCCCTAAACTCAAAAATATCATTGACAATCAGTTGAAAAAATGGCTCTAATTAACTTTTATAGATTCAGCATCAGCTCATAGATTCAAAGAACTAAGTTTATAATACGAATATTTAAATATAATTAATAATATACGAATATATAAAAATACTTAGTAATATCCGCAATTAATTTTGATGTCCTCCATTTTCAAATCATCTGCGAGTACAAAGCATTAAAGTTTCTTTCCTTAAGTAGAATATAAATCATACAATTTTTTCCTCATTTATAACATACTACGTAATGGTCAAATAGAAGGAGTATCTATGTAACAAAGCATATAGTGCCAGATGCCGGCGAAACAGAAAAAAATCCCTTAAATAATAAAGATTACCAATATCTTGAAACAAAATCCATTAGTTTGCTGCTCTTGGGTCATGTTTGTCTTCGACTTGTAATATAATTCAGACTAAAGTTTCACATTTTAGTCTAATGTGTGAAACATCCCCAAAGTATTTAAATATTATTCGTGAAATATGACCGCAACTCCCAAGATAAAATCCAACGATTCTTTTGGCCCTTTCCGATTCACCCCTCGGAGCATTGCTTCACTTAAAAATGACGTTTTCTCAACCCTTTCGGCTGAAAGGGACAACCCCACTGTGTGCGGCTACTGTTTGTGTGTGAGTTGGAGGAATGACTTATTCGTCGGCGCCTTTTGCCTCTTCTTGTCATTTGCAATTCAAATTCGGCGGTGCTAAAGGGTTGTTCTGCTCCGGGCGTTGACGGAGGACGCTCGAGGGGCATTGTGGGAAGGGTCGCTTTGTAAATATGACATAATCAACAAGGTGAGAAAAAACTGTTTGAAGGATGATTTGCCTCTAAAGTTCAACTTTATGTATCTGAGAACATCATAACATTTAGACGTACAATTACCTCATTGCTTCTGCAGTGCTTCTGGTGCTGTATTTTCACGCCATTGATTGCTTTCATAAATAAGGGCATTGATTAGCGACTGATTGAACTTGGAATCAGTGGAACTAAAGTACAGTGTCACTGAAATGGACTCGAGGCTGCCTGTAAATCCAATTTCGCCGAATGGAAGACTAGTTCAAAAATATAGCTTAATAGTTTATTTAAGTGTCAAATATATTGATGGAGAAGATACAAAGCTTAATTATATAAATTTAGATTGATCGTGTTATAATGAGGGAATCGAACTTCTTTCCGTTTCGCTCCGTTTCAATAAAAACGCCTAAAGTCGGTTTCACTGCGGCGGCGACATTCGAACTTTCGCTCCGAAAATTAAATGAAAACGGGTTTTTAATTAGGGTAACATTTTAATAACAGGAAAATTATAAGATTCGAAGCAAATCCTTTTCTCTCCGGTAGTGAGATCCGAAAAATGTTATTTCAATAGTTAAATGGCATTAAATCCTCAGGAAATTCTTATACTACGTGCAACTTTTTAATAACATTGACTTTAACAGAATATCAGAATAAAATTTGTGACTTTAAATACATAATCAAAGTGGGAAAGAAAAACAAAACAAAATGTTGTTAGTGATTTTTAAGTCACCCTTACAAATAAATATTAACTAAACTGTTGTTAGTCTTACAAATATTTCGAACTAAAAATTAGAGCAGAATAAATTACAGTTTACGGTCAGGTTAAAAATTTCTGATTTTCCGGTCCGGTTTCGGTTTTTATTTCGCCGAGTACAACGGTCTTTGTCGGTTTCGTTCGGTTCCAGTAAATCTTCAGTTCTTGTCAACTAATTAGAATATGAAGAAAAACAGAACTATTTCATACTCAGATGCTTACACGGTGAACATTCTCACAACGAAGCCTCAAATGTGTATTAAAAATTTCAACCAATAAAATTTGTGAGCCCTGGTTACCTCTAATGATCAATGCATTCTATATCAGTAATATGTAATCCAAAATTCCGTCCAAGAGGTTCTTATGTGTTTGCGGCTAGGATTTCACACTTCATTAGAGCTTCTTTATGCGTGAATTTACTCCACTAGCTGCGGATTTGAAATTAATTAAGTAAAGTTTGATTGAAAGCCTGGTTTTTTACTTAAACTTCACCCTAAAACAAAAGAAAAGCGAAGTTGATCCTTAAGGTCGTTGCCAACGGTCCGGTAGCGAAACAGGTCGCGAATTAAAATTCGAAATTTCTTCTGTGCCATGGCCTTCCACGTAACGGCTGTTCATACGTATTACATCGCTGCGTTAATTAGCCAAAGAAAACAAGAGCACTGCTCATTAGGATAATTTTTAAAACGAAAATGTCCAGATAATAATTTGAGAAGAATTATGTGGTTACGAAGAGATTTTGCAATATAATTCTGGTTTTTATTAGAGAAGTGAAAGGGAAGAACCACAAACTATACTTTAAATGATTTTGATGATAGATTATTAAATCAACCATTTGAATCGATGAATATGACGTTATGCTACAGAGAAAGTAGATTGATGCAAAGCAGTCTCCCGACTAAAAGAATTATTCTGCACGAGAACTGTTGATGGCCACCAATGGAGTTCTCCGTTCTCTTCCATTACTAATAATAGCGATCCTATTCGCTCCAGCTCGGATGTTATATCCGCTGCATCTCAAACTCGAATGCTTTTACTGAACACGTGACTCGAGTTGTCACGTTGTTCTTCCAACATTTCAATTTATTGCCACACCAAGTACAGGGCGCTAGCGTCGCCTCGGGTGTAGATTCTACATTATGCATCCGTGGCCTTCAGAACTGCTGACTGCAGCGGCGCTCAAATTGAAGCACCGATTACTGGCACACTAACATATCAAGGACGAGAGCTAAACTTGAGAGAGTGGAGTAGATGACGGATTCATTATGGTCATGTTTTTTGAGACAAAACAGGTGTGATAAATGAGAACTACCACTATGAACTTTTAAGTTTGTCCTTACTCGCTAAAAAAATTGAAGAAAGAACATTTGCGATGACAAAAATAGATGTAATGTATTCTTCGCCATAAATCCCGAATGTTTGCGGACGAGCTTAACGAGAAACACTGATGCAGAGCATAGAAAATTGAAACAAATTTCCAGGAACAGCAGTATCATATGACCACAGGAATCCCATCTAATATTTTATACAAAAATGTTGGGATAGCCAAGTGGGCAATGCGTTCGACGGAAGAGAAAGCGGTCCCGGGTTCGATTCCCGGGCCCATGTGCGAAATGAACTCAGCAGCCGAAGAGCGCATTTAACAATACTAAAAATACATAAAAATATATTGTGTATCACATTTTGACTTCACATAGCATTCTAATGTAGAACTATAAACATTCTAAAATACAAATTATGAGCAGAGTGTTTTTTATCTCATAGCAATTATTTTCCAGCATTTGTATATTTTGTATTTATATTATGATTTTACATCTTCAGGATTATCTTTCCTTATTCTGGGTTTTACTATTTTTATCGTGTTTTCGCATTGTTTCCATTCAACCTAATTTGCAATTTGGCTGCAACATGGCTGTTTTCTCAAGCAACAAAGATATAATAATATAGTAATAGTAAAAACCATCACAGAGTACTCTCTTAGTGCTAATTGTGCCTCTGATGACGCCTACTTGAAAGGCAAAATGTGCATTTAGGAAATATACACTTTTTCAAGGTCTTTGGAGAGTACGTCTTCACATCTGTGTGCATTTTGTTTACTTTTGGTGGCTAGTTTTGCTATCGTGTTGCTAGGGCTAACGAAAAACAAACTAGAGTGAACCAACTTTTGGGATTTTTTCACAAGATTTTCAAATTTTTGGGATGTAGAAATTTTATTAATATACTTAGAAATGGCTCAGGTTTATCAAAGAAGTTACATTTCAGCAGGAAGTAATAATATAGTATTAAGAAGAAGTAATTATAATAATAATAAATAATAGTGATTACCCCTACATTTATTCATTTAGTTTAAGCCGCTTACTTGTTTTCTCAAATTAATCGTACGAATTATGAACCAAGAAGATATTCGCCGTATTCATAGTTTTTAGTTGGCAATGCTTTCGATATTTACGGGGTGGCCATTTTCTTCACTTTTCACTTCTCAAAGAATAAATTGTGGAGATTCAATTCATCGCCCTTTCGCGGACGGATTGATGACGAATTCGCTCCACTAGTCACATATTAATCACTATGGAAACAAGTACTCCGCTGATCCAACTTTCACTTTGATCGTCCTCGTAATAAATGCTCCTCGGATAGAATACTGCACATTGCGTCATTCTGTGATCTTCACGTCCACTGTCACATAACACACTCAACCCCGATCTAAGTTTGTCTTATAGTAAAGCCAGTGTCTGTAGTCAATCAATTTGTAAAAAGTTTCAAGGAGATCATTACGATAGGTCAGAACATAAAGCCAAATGGGCAGTGCTGAGTACTCATTTGTTTAGAGTGGAGTGGCCCAAAAATGAGGTTTTCTTGAAATGCGGCAGATTTTCGAAACTGCATTTTGTTCCAAGTGATCGGAAAATTGGTCGCCGAGAGCAGCGGTCGCCGAGAAAGTTCGCATCCCGATCACATTTCTCTTATACCGTTCCAATGAAGCATTCAAACTGAAATTATATTTCACTTCTATTCTAATCCCGTTCTTTCTATATTATTCCCCTATCTGGTCAATATCAGCCAATTCTAGTATCGCATCCCTGAACCAAGTCTTCCATTTTTTAGTAATAAAACCAAATTTCGCGTATCTCACTTACAGAATTTTTCCTCAACTTAGATATTAAAGTACACTTCCCTAAAAATCCTTGAAAATCTCAGTAAATTCTGTCTTTTCTTTCGTCAGCAATATAATAACTTCCGTATCGATTATCTCGAATTATTTTCGCATTTTAGTAATTTACACTCTGTTTAACGAGACTTACCCATTTTCTCCATACAACAATTTTCTCTTATATTTAGATGATATTTTGCACAACGTTCCCTTCTATTTTGACTGCCTAACCAGGGTTAGGTTAGAGGGCTCTCAACTCCTTTTCACCCTTATAGATTGCCGCATGCCTTAATCTTAAAAATTTGCATAAATTCTCATTTATATTGTTTTCCTACTTATGAAATTTTAAAATTTAATTACAGTTCATATTTTTCTAGCTTTCTAGCATTTACGCATTTTTATTGTAAATTTGTGAAAATTTGATGTTTGGAAATCAATCTCAAATGATAGAATCACTGGATGTGAATCCATTGAAGAAACAAATTATAACTTTCCCCTCGTTTGTTGTTTTCAAGGAGTAGCTCACGTCGCGCAAAGTTCATTCAAAATGCCTTCTCTTGCACAGAAAATCGACATCGCGGCTCCTAAATAAAGAAGAAGCACACCGCAGGTGCTCATTGGTGATATCATCACCACGAATGCTCGAGTGTTGGAATTTGTGTGGCTCTTGAGAGTTAAGCAAAAATACGTGTACGGAAAACGATTTTATGAGATTAATTTAGAAGAATCCAAGCTACGGCTCACGAAAGAGAAATTGCCTAAAACATGTAGAAGTAGACTGCATAGTAGGCATATATAGTAATGAAGTATGAAATCTATGAAGCGTCTAGCTTCAAAAAGTAGCCAGGAATTAACAAAAGGGGGGAAAGTTATAACATTAACTCAACATTACCTGCGCGAGACCAAATAATCGATACATTTTCGAGACACGAAAATACAATCTAAGCCCTTGAAGGGGATCAAGTCATGAACTCTTTGGAATTTGGACTTACGCATAAATTCTGAAAATCATCTGAAAGAAAGTAAGAACGCGAAAGCGGATTTAACGAATCTAAGAGAATATATAAAATGATGACGAAGGTTGTAGAGGTTCTAAGATATTTCATCGCTGACTATTACGAGAAAATAATACACATAAATCGAAAGACATTGATAAAGAAATATATATAACGATAAAGCGATGTAAAATAAATTTCAGCTAAAAATCAACGAATTACCGACTCCGTAAGAGATGAAAATCATAGTAATACTGAATGTTGAGATGAGAGCGAATATTTTCAAGCAGAAAAATATTAAAGTTAGTTATTGTAATAATTTCAATCTTAAAAATCTGTCTCCACTAAAGATAAGGATGACGTTTTAAACAAATCTGGTGTATATGAAGTTCTATGCCCTGACAGGTATATCGGGCAAACTAGACGCAGAGTAGTAATTAGATTCAAAGAGCACATTTCAAACTTGGCTGATTTTCTCTTTCCAGTGTTGGCATTCACATGCAAGGTCATAATATTTCTATTAATTATTTTAAATTAAAACATAACTCCAATACAAATATTAATGCCCTAGAAAACCATTATATTTATAAAAATAGAAATCGCCTTAAGAACCCTGATTTAGATTTTAATAAAACGTTATATATTCATGTTGATTCCGTTAGTTAGTTGTTTCTCCTGGCTTTGGCTCCTGACCTGAAACTGTACCTTACTCTGTATCCCTGAAGATGCTCTCAAAGAGAGAATCAGAAAGAGAGGTACAGAAATACGTATATGGTATATTTCATACGTATACTGAATCAAACTGTTTTTGATGGTTCTAGTGTGCTTCTTTGCTATATAGTAATACCCTCGCAAAATCAAAATTAGCGCAAGAGAAGAAGCAAAATGAGACTTATGAAACTGAATGTATAAAGATATTACGTAGATTAGATATCGGAATTAGGAAATTGAGAAGAGCAATTTAAAATGTATGACTAATTGTTAGAAAACTACTGCTAGATTATGTAGTCAAGAAAGCTCAATATATGTTAGGGTTTATTTCAAGGGTAACCAAAGATTTTAATGATATCTATGTATTAAAACTTTATTCCTCACTCTAGTCATACCAATGATTGAATACTGTTCAGTTGCATGGTCACCACATTATAATTATCACTCATATCGGATTGAACAGGTACCGAATAAAAATTTTCAGGAGACCCGGGTTTGAGTCCCGGTTCCTACAGACTTTTTTTCATGTACATTTCTCCTTGGGTATTTTCCTAGGTGCACGCCTTATCGTGCCATGCCACCTTAACCCTTTTCCTTATTTAAGAAAGGTGGACCGAAATATAAGTGGTTTCTCCTTGTGTTATATCAATGGTGAAGTGGATCTGATGCCATTATCTTCTAGCAGGTTATACTCATATCTTTTATTTTTGTATAATTTACTAAATAACCATTTATCTTGTTTCCGCGTTATTAGTAATAGTATCTTTCTCCACAACTGTTTTTAATACACGAAAGAAAGTGTTGTTTTTAGATGATTCTAAAGATAATTCTAAAGATAATTCTAAAGATAGTTTTAAAGATAAATATACTGATAATGTAGCCGATATTATGCGTCCATTACGTTACATAGACCGTTCTGATACTGAGAGAAAAATCAGGGAAAAAGATGCTAGAGCGAATCGATTCATGTACTCATTTCTATAATTCATTTCCTATATGCGAAAGTAATCGATTAGGGAAATAAAGTCATGGTGCAAGTACCTCCTGCAACACGTCAAAGGCGGTTTCCAGGGTACTTACAAAGACAAAATTACAACCTTATTTAAATTTTGTTCTATTTTCATTTTTGTCTCAATTGTTATAGTTTTCGCAAATAGTAAAATTTTAACCATATTTGACTTCAACGTACTTGTGCGTTTTTAGATAAAAATTACTAGTATATTGCAATTATTATATTTTTACTTTTACAGTTGGACTGAGGGGGGAGTAAGGGGCGGCTGAAAGTGTTCATGGTCCCTAAAATGGACGTGGTCGGGCCTTCCTGCTAATAGTAGAAACGACAACCATTGGGCATCAGCCGTCACCAAGAGATGTGCGTAAATCGAGTAAATAAAAAAATGTACCATCATATCTAACTTCTCCGAAGAATTCCCAACTCGCTTAAGAACATTTGAGCATCGCCTACTATTTATTGTACCAATTTTAAACAGATCGCATGGATTTTCGGTTTTATTTACCCGGTTCGTATGATTTTAGATTTTATTTAACCGGATCGCACGGGTTTTCAATTTCATTTACCCGAATCGCACGGGTTTTCGATTTTATTTAGCCGGATAGTACGGATTTTCGAATTTATTCTTACGGATCGTTTTCGATGCACCCCTACAGAGTCAAGGGACGCAGTCCCCGATATTCTGCACCCCTGAAGTGCAAGATCAGCAAAGTATATTCTCTATAGAGAAAATAGCAGTTCAAATTAGCGGCGGCAGACTGCATTAACGGATTGTATTACGGAAAATTAATAGCGGAGGTCCATTTCAATCTGTTTGGGCAGAAAATTGAATACGGGAGTCGCATGAAAAACAGATTATGGATAGGGGATTGAATTGGTCCCTTCGACCGCAGACTGCGATGGATTGCATCATAATCATTGGCTTGAAATGGCAATTTGTAGTTCGTAATGCCGCCGTGATTTGGATTGCAGGTCGGAAACAAGGGTGATACATAATTGCGCAAATCATGGCTCCTCCTCAATGGGACTTCGTTAGAGAAGCGCACAGAGCAATTACATCCGATCCTTTAATTGCATCACTTGCAATTTGGACGCATTTCAGGAAATTCTCCGTTTAAGCCCCAAAAATTTCCATCCCGCCCTTCGAAAATATATTTCTCCTTTTGCATCTTAGCATACGGATAACTGTTTCTTTCGCGCATTTTAGCTGAAAAACGTTTTCTTTGATGGCACCGTTTTCACGAATAACAAACTAATCGAATAAAGGTTTTAAGCTCACACGACACGGCGCTGTGTACTTCAGCCGATGAGGTCGAAATAAAATGGCTCATATGGAAAATACATTTTTAGTCTTGCGAAGACAAATATTGCATCGTTTCGAATCTTTTAAATTTTATTAAAAATGCTGAACTAGGGGAAAAAATCTCGATAATATTAGTTAAGAAATATAAGTGCTTAAATTAAACAATATCCGATCTGATTTTTCATGAACTAAGTTCAAAATATAACCATAATTATATGTTTTATCAAATAGACGTAATTGTGCTTTGATTAATAGGTTAGTCATAGTTGTTACCGCTTGTATTACATTCGTGGACACATAAGTAAATCTTCTTTACTCGTAACCAGCATACGTATCTACGTACTTGAACATTTTGATAGAATGCAAGATTTTACTGAAACAGATAATAATCGCGAAAGAAAAATCGCTGGATGTAGCGATAAAATCCCTTGGCTTCTATGGGCATTCTGAATGCATTCACTTACAAATAAAAGAAAACTTTTTTCAAGGAACTCTCAAATCTTCAAAAAATATCT
Source organism: Ladona fulva (assembly GCA_000376725.2). Lineage (NCBI taxonomy): Eukaryota > Metazoa > Arthropoda > Insecta > Odonata > Libellulidae > Ladona > Ladona fulva. The sequence goes on along the minus strand of KZ308199.1, from coordinate 956,850 downwards.
TTTATTTACAATGCAGTCGTTTTTATTTTGATTTTGCTAAATTAACATCGTAAATAAAATATCACTTGCTATCCATCACTTTTCTCATTCCATGAGATTATGAACTTCTTATCTTCCTGCATTTGCCACATACTCTAAAACAGTGTTTCTTAGGCTTTATGGTCTCACATCCCGCTTTCCGTGTCCTCAAAACAACTGAGTCCTACCACTGATCAGGCGTTCGTCTTAGTGATTGATGTAATGAAATAATTTACGAACTTTTTGACGAATATCACCGAAACAATTGGAAGATTTATTATTAAGGAAATTTTTTTTAATAAAAACTAAATGAATAAAATAAAAATATTTCAATCTGCTCGAGTCCAGCTAAACACTGATCCTGACTACGAGTTCGTATTATATCTGAAGGCATGACTTCGAGGAAATAAAGAAAAAAAAACGTCGTGCTTTTCCACTGGGGCTTTAATTCGCTACCGGTTTCGTAAGCGTACTTACTTGTACATCTTCAGGTTTCTTTTATTCTTTTATTTTGTACTGGTTGTGCACTGTGGTTTCTTTTATTCTGCACTGATCCTGACACTGACTGATAAAACCTTCCAGGAGTCTACATTCTTTAGAGACTAATAACTCAAGTTTTAGATAATGAGAACATTTTTACTCATCTCAAAGCATTTAAAAATGATTAATAAAGTATGTATGAATTCCTTTCATAGTTAATCCTTAGTGATGGTGTATTTACTTTAGCAGTGCATTTTACTGAACAATTAAGAACCGTTCAACCTTCCTTAGTCAGCACTTCAACTACGCAACTCAAATACTATCAGAGATGGAGTATGGGAAGAGTGTTTATTTACATTTGAAATTTCTCTCTCAATAGCCTGCATTTGCGCTGAGAAACACTGGCTTCCACGTCATTCATGTTCTATACCCCCAATCAAAGCACTGCCGTCCAAACTAAAATCATCTGCCTGCAGGCGGACAGCTGGATTTTTTTGCAAGCTCTTGCAAATCGCTGTAAATATTATGTTGTCTCTTCCACAAGCTAAATTTTTATACTTCCTAGACTCAGCTCAGCTCTATACAGGAAACAAATAAATGAATTCGATACGTTCATGAGTTAATTCGTGGAAAGCCATCTTTGTTATAAGAGTTTAAATTACAAAAAAATATGAAGAGATATCTGTGTTCATAATAAAACATATTGCAGAATGTTGTCGTTGTTTAAGAAAATAGTGTATTAAACCCCATTATAACTATACAAAGAAAAATTCTATGTTAGTGAAAGCTATGAGAAGTCGTATGCAAGTGATTTACTTTGCAACACATTAGAGCTACCATTATGATGGAAATAAACTTAATGCTTCTCCCGAATTATGAGAAAAAGCTTAGCAAATTCCTGGAATTGGGTGAAAGAACTATTTCTTACACGCAAACTCAACAGTAGTATTGGTAAAAGTGCTTCGACTGCTTAGGTCAGATCGTGAAGAGGCCCCCTCGGAGTTCGAACCCGGGACCGCTTTCACCGAAGTCGAACGCGTTGCTCACTTGGCTATCCGGGAGCCCCGCAAATTTCTACTTCTTTGTAACGGATTAGCGGTTTCTACCTCATGAATAATTCTATTTTATATCTAGTTAACTATGATAATTTACCGAAATGCAGAATTCACCTCTTTATATTATGTATATTCAATATCCTGGTTTTAATAGGTAAACAAATTTTGTATCGCTATTTATGGTATGACTCTAAATTGAATTGTAATTTGTGTTAATATGTGCGTAACGAGGTTCCTTTGATATAATCAGCGTAGGAGTCTACCTCTCATACGAGATTCAATTTCCTTTTCAGCTCAGAATTATAATGTGCTATTTATATGACCATCCTTATGTGAACAAACTGTTTGATGGCATATTTAACTCGCTAGCAAAGAAGAAGTAGTTCTATCAGCCCTCTCGCCGATAAACGAAAGAAACTTTTCGGATGTGAGGAAGTGAGTACGTTTGAAAGAAATGAAAGGTCTGTGTTCGAAGGGACGAACGGGAAGAAATTGATTTGGATTGGTTGTCCTGAAGAGGGAAGTGAAGACGAGTAGATTGGATTGAGTCGGAGGGGCACGAAAGACTGATTAAGTTGAAGGAAATAAAATTAAGACATTGGATCCGTCCTACGCCACTGCTGTTCGTCCCCGAATAATGCTAATTCCTCGTCTAATAGCCGCTCTCCAGAAAATGCAATTCGACGAAAGCGATCGATTCATGAATTTCGAGCAGAAATGTTCTTAAAAGAGCGGTAGAAAGTGTGACAAACTGTAAAAGATGGAAAATTTGCCTTGATAAAGGGCGATTCGTCGATACAACCACCTAGGATCGTGCATTTCAATAATTCGTCCCTTCTCACACGTTGTAAACTCTGTAAAGAATAACGGGAACATAACACACCTTTGCCACAATATTTTATTCCACGACCATGGTTTCGACCCTTTTGGTCATCATCAGGTGACGAGAGATCTCCAGCAAAATGTGTATTAACAGGGAGGGAAGGGGGTTTGAGAGAGTGGGTGTTTATGGATAGGGGAGGGGTGGACATAGAATTTCCACTTCTGCGATGGAATGGGAAGGGGAAAAGATTGTCGTTGATGGTGGAGGCATTAGGAGAGGAGAAGGATTTAAAAATAGCGAATAAAATATAAAAGTATTCTTTTTTCGTTATTCTTTATAATGGAGCCCTAAAGGCCGAATCATAAGATTCTCTATATATTCGGTAAAATCTCTTTGCTGGCGTCGCAGAGGAACGTCGAAAGGTCGACGAGTTTTCCGTAACCAGAAACAACGGTACATTCAGCTCAGCTACGATGCAACTTTTCCCTGCCAGGGATAGTACTGATATCCTCTGGTCCTCACCTGGACTATATATATATATATCTTACAGTGCCAAAATTTGAAGGATTTAAAATTTTTAAAGGTAGAAATATTTGCTGCTCATAATATTAGGGAGTTGCTAGAAAAATGAATGAAAGAAAAAAATGGGATTTGGCCCAAAGATTTCACCCGATTTTCGGAAACCATAATAAATAATTCTGATAAATAGAAACAGAAAAATGGTAGTAGAAACTTGGTGGTTTGGTTGTAAAAACTAGCTTTGATATGAAACAAGAACTTGATTGTTTGGTATTTTCTATTTTTGCCCAACACACTCGGGAAGTTTAACATCTTTTTCAGTTACGCCCGTTCAAACTTAAAATCTAATTTGCATGTGTTTAGAAATGTCAGAGCGGACTGGCGCAAAGTATGAACCGCAATATAACGCAAAAGATGGACGTAATCATCTAACAACTTGCTGTACGAGAATCTTGTTTTTAACTTTAACTTTTGAACTCTTAAATACTTCTTTGAGGCGCCATCGGCCGATTTGGCTTTCTTCACCGTTTGGTCGACGTCCCACCACAGCTCAATGTCAAGGACTACGCCGAGGAACCGCTGCAATTTCACTTTCGGATTCCTCACCTCAGGCACGAGCCGTCTCTTTGTTTTCTCCCAAACACACTCCTCGAACACTTGGATGGTTGACCCTGAGCTTCCATTTGGAAGCCCAATCGTCCACCCAGTTCAAGTGAACTTAAAGGATTGCGTTTGCGATATTTGAATTGTCAATAACCTTTTCGCTGACGCTTACTGGAAATCCAAGACGCTAGCGACCCTTTATCATTGTCAAAGCCGTCGATTGTGTCTTCTGCGACAACCTGCTGTGTGCGTGCGTGCGTGCGTGGCCACGTCGAAAACCCACCAGAGTATCGGGAATAAGATTACAAAGCGAGGTGATCAGGTCCATGTGGTTGAGAATCAGTTTCTCCAAGACCTCGCCGAGTATCGGGAGCAAGCCAATTAGCCTATAATTTTTAAAGTCGGAACTGTCGCTCTCTGGCTTAGGAATCATAACAACCATTCTCTCGGAAAAACCAGAAACAACGGCCCACTTCGTACGAGTGACCTCTGCAAGCCTTTTTATGAGCCACTGATGACAGCGTGTTCACTGCCTCTGACCATTCACTTAATCACTTCGCTAATCAATTGACTATTTGTCTGAGATCTGCGATGTACGCGAACTTCTGCAGCAAAGCGACGACGCCTTCTTCGTGTTCGATTACTTTTTGTAATGAGAGTATATCAAACGGTTCGTAAATATGTTTTCATCGTCTTTACTCGGTGATTCAGATGCTGGCAACGTAACTTGAAGCTTCCTGCTCAAGTCTTGGTCCGGACATGAGTATTTGTGTTCGGATATTGTTATTAATCGGTCAATAAAGGTTAATTAAGCGATGGGATGAAAATAAAATCTGTGAAAAAGAGAGGAAGTTTTCTGGTATGCCGCATAATTTTAGGGTTATAAGTAAGAAGAGATTTGATGGTCTCAATTTCGCCCCAATAAAGTTGCAATATTAGTATTGTTATTATAGGAGTAATAGATATTTTTTGCAGAAGCAGGGAAAGTGAAAATTTGAACAAAATCACGTTCACAGGATGATAATGAGTAATTAGTAATCAGTTGCCTTCCTCTCTGAAAAACCACTCGAATGTTGACGGTATTTAAGTAGAGACTTACTAAAGAAGAACTGACGAAGATTTGTAAATATTCACTCAAATCCATTCGGTATTCGTGGCATTTCCCCCGTATGATTCGATTCTCCACTAATCCTCTTCCCCCGAACTTCCCAATACTAACGATCCCTTCCAAAGCAACCCTCGAACAAATCCTATTTACTTTTCTCTTATCCCCAACAAATCTACGTTTAAGGGTCACCGGCGACCATCTCAACAGAATATCAATTCCTTGTCTTGTCTCTTCCAAGACACCGTCGAGAAATCTCGGGGCCGTACGCATTCTGTCAAAGCATCACTTTGGGCTGAATCCAATTCAGAATTACTGTTTTCATAAAAATAAAGCTCTTATGGAGCCGATTGAACGATATCAACTGCTATTCAGTTGACAAACAATGCGTCACAAATGCGTCGAAATTCCCTGATAACATTTATGATTGATTATTAACTTGTAATGTTAACTGATATTATTAGAATGTTTATTATATTGTTTATATTAATTTCAAAGAATAGAGGCTTCCTACGTCAATATATTCCCTCGCCACTGTCGATCGTAACGTTTGAAAAGGATTTCAGATTCTAGTTTCCATTTTGTTTGATAACTACGAAGTCTTTAATCGTTTGGAAAAAGCATGTATGGTTATTGTGGAATTAATGGCTTATCATTTCCAATGTAACTTATGTTACCTATTAAATATTAGCCCTGTAACCCAATCAGTGCTTTTTAAATAACTATTTTTTCCTCAAAATTCTATCACAACCCTTGAATTTGAAGGACACGAATCTAGGACGGTGTAAATAAACTGCAGACACCCTACTTGTTTGCCTATTTGAAGGAACTTCTAGTTTTTGTGTTACGAAAGATTTTCCATTCTTAAGTAACGAGTGAGAACGAATTACTTTTTCAAGAAATGCAATTGAATGTGGTGATGAGAACTTTTTTCAAGCGAAACTTCATGAGCAGATTACTTAAATAAGATGAAATACTGCGTTAAGGAAAACACCATAGCTACCCCCGATCTTATAAAACGACCCAAAACCACCTGCACCATATGCAACACCACCTCATACTTTTTTCCGATGAAATATTAAACGAAAGTCAGTTGTTAATCTTCGTAAGTTAGTAATCTTCGATTTGAGAAAAGGTTCGGGATTTAGAGTACAGAAGTTCCGCGATTTAGAAAAAAAGCGAAAATCTCATCGCCCTCTTATGCTAATAACCGTTGGATTCCAATGGATTGAGATGTTGAAGAGAAGGGAATTGTGAGAGACAATTGGACCGGAACGTCGTTAAAAGAGAAGATTAAAAAGGCGGAGGATTGGATGGAATCGAGAGAAAAGCTGCGAAAGGGGGAGAAGGGGCCAAATTGCTCTGTTGGGGGGAAAAAAACTGCCGAAATAAAAGCGTGGGCGTCGAAGGTTAAAGGAAAAGAGTCTTTTACTGTCCTCCCGGTGTAATGAAACGGAATAAAGTCTCGATTGATGGAGAAACTGCGACGCCGTTTGAGGCGCTGGGATTGAAGACGCGCTCATCGATCTTCTTTTGTTCAGAATTACTCGCGGATTAATCAGGTATCCATCCTTGCGCTTCGTATCTTTCCGAATTAAAACTAGCAATTTACATCACAGCTATTTTATTTCGCGTAATATTTACATATACGTCCTTTGCTGTTGATTATTTTCATACTCTGCCAACTCCAGGCAAGTTTTCCGTCACGGCCACAGTCCAACAATGCATTCAACAGAAGTGATCCAACGCAAAACGATCTGCTGAAACCCTAAATGCTTGAATCACTAATTCATTTAGTATGAATCGTACGAAAGATATGTGTATGGCATTTTTAAAGTTTCGATAAGCATTTGCAACACATAAAGTAATAAATTTAAAGGGAAAAGATCGTTTTATTTCTGAATGCCTTGCAACATTCCCAAAATCAAGGAACAAAATGTTTTTCCATGAAACTCGAAAGGAAATTTCATAAGAACAGTAATTTAGCCTGCGCATATAACGCTGAAATGTATTTTCATATAATATAACGCTGAAATGTATATTCAAATAATATAACGCTGAAATGTATTTTCAAATAATATAACGCTGAAATATATTTTCAAACAACTGATATGATTTTTTTATGAAGCCATACAAACAACTGCTTTTATTAAGAAAATCGGAAATTAAAATAAAAGTCAAATTATTTTACTCGTTAAATTGTGATCCATAAAAATGTAATTAATGTAGTTGCAATATTTCAGACAAATTCCTAAGCCAAAGTTACAAAGGACTTATTATTGACCAAAATCATAGCTTTGATTTCAAATAAAAAAATTATAATCATAACATAAGTACTTCTTATGAGTATTTTATCTCTTTAAAAAGTACAACTAATATTAAATTCCTCATTTACCTCCTAAAGAGAGAAAAATAAAAGCATAATGCGATTAGATCAATTTCTAAGGGCTGATTCCACTGTAGCTTTAATTTTGTAAATATATTGCAATAACTTACAATTACTTCCCAAGTGAACAAAATAAAATGAAAAGGCATCGTTGGTAACCACAGTTATCTATACCTGAAACTCCTTTAACGGTCTTAGGATTGTAAAGAGGCGTAATCTTCAATTAAATCAACTTTAAAAGTGTGGGCAAACTGTTTAGTTGGTATTCAAGAATTTAAAGAAGAAGAAATAATTTTAAGCCACGAAAATAATGAATTTTTTAAATTATTGAGTCTATATAAACTGTAGATTGCATAAAACCCGACCACTGAATTCAGGTGCAACTTTCCAGGTTATTCTCTTAATGTATTCACTCAAATCCATTCGGTATTCGTGGCATTTCCCCCGTATGATTCGATTCTCCACTAATCCTCTTCCCCCGGACTTCCCAATACTAACGATCCCTTCCAAAGCAACCCTCGAACAAATCCTATTTACTTTTCTCTTATCCCCAACAAATCTACGTTTAAGGGTCACCGGCGACNCTTAATGTAAAAGCTATTAATAGTTTTATATATTTTCACAAACAATGAGTAGAAGGCAATAGAACTGGAAGTTAACTTCAACTACAAATTATTTTCAATCCAGCAAAGTATCCAAAAAAATTACTATTATCCTTATTGCTGAATAAGCGACTCGGAGGAAAGAAAGAAAGAGACACGGCGGTTAGACTACTAGTAATGTCAAAACAAAGAAATTACTCCGAAAGCGAAAGATTATCTTAATCTTACGGCTTTCGGAGTTATTTATATATTTTGACAAGCGATTCAAACTGTTGAACTGATTTTTAATATTTGAAATATTTGATTTTTCATTTGTGGCGAGGGGTCTGGTTTGAAGAAACTAATGCGGTAAAAGCTTTCAAAGATAAAATTAATATAAAAGGCTATTGACTTTTGAAGGAAAATTGTTATGTTTATTAAATTTTTACACGAGTAACAAATTTGCTGAGCACTTAAGGTTGGAATACCGTAGCAAGTAGAGATAATTTCCTGTTGTCTTGTAAATCAGACTTAAAGTATTGATAGATACAGGAGAAAATCATCATTTGATGATCCAATTAGTATACTTTCTTCACTTCGTTGGGTATTCAGAGGCACGCATAAGCGTACAAAGTGAAGAACAACCTTATCTTATCCCACATTTTCCGTCCATGAAATTTCGTCTAAGAACAACTCCGCCCTTAGTACCATAAATTGCGGGATTCTGGGAGAAAGAATAGGAAAAGATTGGAATGCGATCGAAGGGCGAGTATTCGAGTTTTGAAAGCGTCGCAATGGCTAAGTGCACTCTATCCTACGTCGGAGATCGAAAGAGTGCTTAAGGATGCGAAGGGTTAATGCATTTCGGATAAAGAGAGGGACAATCCTTTCTTTCCAAATATAACGGCGGTTGCGAAGGACTGCGACACTCAAAATGCACGAACGGAATGCAACTTTTCCAACAATACTTAATGATCCGCAACCGAGTTGAAACTGAATGCTCTTCATCCTCAGGATTACCAATTTGCCACTGTAATTATTACCAACTACAGTCATGTTATTGGTAAACAGGCTGTGGCCTACATACAGCGTATAACCAGGGCTGAGAAAAATAGTTAAAGTCAAATGCTTTGGGCGGCATAATTTCCTAAAAAGACCTCAAGGGCCGTGGATAACTAATTACGATGCACTGCATTATTAATGTCCCTTTTAATAAATTGGTATCTAAATAGATTTTCTTGCAACGATGTTTAAATTGAACGCATTGTTTCTCTAATTAAGATAGATTCTAACCAAATCGAAACTCTTTCGGTGGTTGAACTTAAGAATAATTAATTAATGAAACGGAGGGTGTAATTAGCACCATGGCTTTTGGTCAAAGAGATACGCCATTGCAGAAGATAATAGAGATTTCACGGTTCAAATCCGATGAAGTATGTGTAATAAGCTTGATAACGTTTTGACATGAATTTAAGAGAAGATTATCTTGTTTTGTTAACATTTTATTCAGGTTTACGTAATTGAATACCACACGATGTAAGTTTATCGGCGATCTGTATAACACATTTATAATTAACACGGGTTACTAAAGAAAAAGTAAACTCTTCCAAAATTCTGTTAAACTAGCAAATTCTTTTGCAACTTAGATGTAACAATCCCTGGCTGTGACATAATGTACAATTCTGAACTTGGCATTACGCCGGAACTAGCATACTAAATTAAAATCTCAATTTCTCTAACGTTCTTTTTGTTAAAGCTCACACTATTCCGTCCGTCGTATTTTTTCCCAATATGTATGTCTCTATTTCTCTTACTCATCACAACACAAAAAATATTGACATATAAAACGATTTTCGTATTTGTGGTTTCAACGTTTTCCTTGGTGTTTTGCGATCACATTATCCGATTTTCGAAACGTTTTCCATAACTGGTTATTATTGAACGGAAGACACCAAACGATTTCGTGGAGACGCAGCAAAGAAGAGAGTGAGCGTCCGTCACGATGGATGGAGCGCGCGTGTCCTATGGGAGGAGACGAAGCAGTGACTTCCATTAGCGCATAAGCTGAGGAAATCGGCTCAAAAATGTTTTAAGAGAATAGAGGGACATTTAGAGGAGCGATAAAGGCTCTTTTAAGTGCTTCGGGGCCATCCTCGAGTGATTCGCGACTGTCCGACTCGTGCACTTGCGAAGGAGATTGAAAAGTTGTATCTCTAGAAAATATTATTACATTCTAAGTCACAAGCTTATTACTCGGAACGACGGATCGCATGTGTGACTGTGGTTATGTATGAATTATTACGAACGAATTTCCAGAGCAAAACGTATTTTTCGAAAGTTGCTTTCACTTTAAACACACAGGAGAACATGAAAATAGGTGTACTTGTCCACAATTTCAATGGAACAAAAGTAAAGAATGAGCGGTTTCCAGCTTTTCAACAATCTCATCATCAGTAACCCTTTCAATTTTTTTATTTCACAATTTTAGTGTTTCTATGAATCATACCTTTGAAATCATCATAGGCATCGTATATGGAATACATAATTATCAATGATCACTTATCTTCGCGGGCAGCAGTTTGCGTACCACCGATTTTGATGAGAACGAACAGGCAAGGACAGTTGACACCCCTCATTCATACCCACGAATATTCTATTGGTCGATTTCTTCCAAGATGAGAAAAGAAAAACTACGTATTTTCATTGATTACTTATGAAATATATTTCGTAGCTTACAAAAGATCTCCCCATCTATTTTTTATTTTAAAAATTGTCTCCGATACTTATAAAAGCCATGCGTTAACCCATTTAAACGAGTCCAAAGAAAGCCTAACTTTTCTATGATAATTGCATGGACTTGTGTTTTTGGCAGTGGGGGCGGATATGCGAAAAAATCGGCATTACTTCGCAGTCATCGTAGAAAGAGGATTAAGTAGTTGGGACGTCCCTTGGGTGTGCTAATCGGATAGAGGGCCTCGAGGGAAAGGGTTGAAGAGAAGCGATGCTCTATTGTGGGGGAGCGGAAACTGTACGGAGTGAATCATTCATTACTAATATGTGATACAAGAATAATGGCGATATTCGAGTTAAAATTAGAAATAACAGCGGAAATCAGGATTAGAAGTTACGTTGTGGTTATGCTACATTAATATGAAAATACACTTGTTAGAAAAACGTAGAAAAACTGTTTTCACGATAATAAAGAGATTTACACGTTTAAGCCGAGTATTACATAACCGCTGAACTCAAGTGGTCCAGAAATAGGCCACAATTGCTGTAAACGCAATTCAAAACTAATCCGTGCCCTAACTTAGTGAAAATATATAATGATACTTTGCTAATTCATATATTCGATTGGGAGCAATCAAATATCACAATTCGCGATCGAGTATTCAATCATGTAAATGTTTTGATGGCACTGTTGGAGAGAGAAGCTCCCAAAGACAGAAATGAGCATTTTATTTAATCGAATAAGTCAAAACAGAAACAGAATTAAATTATTTCATCCATAAGACTACAAGGACTATGTCACAATTTTACTCACACGCTTCAAATGATCAGCGACATCTACATAAATACCCCGCAAGCCGCCTTTGGGCGTGTGGCAGGGGGTGTAAACACCAAACGTTCGAATTACCTCTTTATCTTATTGTAATCAGGTATCGTTCGCGGAAAGAATGAGTCCCCAAAATCACTTGTCCTCGCATCTTTTTTCTCTTGTTTACGCTCATTGTCGGATCGGACGAAGTAGCAGAAGGCATAATACCGCAAACGTACTTTCTCTGAAATCGCAGCCTAAACTCCTTTCTTTCAAGGATTCCCTTGTCACCTGTTTTATCATAGTTTATCTGCACTCAGATGTTACCTTGTAGATGTTACCCACATTTTTAGTTTAAGGGTATTCTAACAATTAGTGGAATACAATTTCCTAAAGCACATGATAATTTGTAGCTTTCGTTAGTGCAATGGGCTCTTCAATAGACCGTCCGAAGTGGAAAACCGAGGAACGCATCATTGCTCACAGGTTCTTGTTTAAGGATATTTTATTCGTTCCAGAAATGACTTACACAGATCATCTTAAGCATAAAAAATATACGGAAAATCATCAGTTTCGTTTTTTTAGTTACGGAAAAATAGCTTACCGTCTACATTTATTAGGAAACTAAAATGTCACTAAAGAAATTCACATGAAGTCATTAGATTTTTCTTGATTATTTAATCTTTTCATCTTCTATCCTTTAGATGGTAACGTAGTTTTCGGAATAAGTATTGAGAATAGTTACCTTGAAAAGCGCAGCCACGGAGAACCCTGAAGTTGGGTTCTGCTGTTGGTTTCCTAAGGTTAGTTTGCTTACACGGCCATCAGAGCTTCTTCGCAGAACTCTGAAGCATCTCATACTTCAAATACATCTGTTCGAATCATCAAACCCAAGCAGACGATCGAATTGAAACTAATTAGCATATTATTCAATAGACTCGATCGATCGCGTCGTTCATACCCTCTCCCATTTCCTCCTTCTTTCAACGTAAAATTACCTTAATGAGACCATCTTGCGGTGCATTTGAAGGTCGTTTGATGCAACTTTCTCAAACAGAGAGGTAAGGATCATATCTTAAATTCTATTACAGTCCTTATCATCTCTTATTTGCTTTAAGTCGTATCAGTGGTTGTTTTGCTATTGAACGAGGATACGGAAGTGAATAGATATCTACAGATTACATTTCATGGGATTAATTTAGTAGAAAATCAATTAAGTCCCCACACAACACAGATAACGTTGATTTCGAAGTTCAACATTACTTACACCGAGATAACTTTCTCCGTTTCACCATTATGAGCAATTAACGAATCACAATTGTCTTATATGGACGCAAATGCAGGCTTTGATGCGATTAAAATATTAATTAGATTTTTGAAGTGTTTATTTAATGAATTTTAGTTAAACTGTCTTTATTAAATCACTCTCCTCGGGAACACTATGTTATACGATGCTAATATTGAGGCCCAGTCGGACCTTTCACTAAAATTAAAAGTAATGAAAATATTTGTTATTATAAGAATACGTTAGTTAAATTAGACTATAGAAGTATTGCTTTTCCGATGAGATAGATTTTAAACTTTTACACTGAGTAACAATAAAATATTCGGAAATTTTAAAATCCTCATCGCGGCAAACACGGACTCTTCCAAATAAAGTCGCTTTGCCGAAACTTAGCCATTTCTTTGCAAATGAATTTTAGAGATTGCGAAAAGCGCCAACTTAGAGCTACTTCAGCATACATTTGGAGATCAGATGGAAGACAGACAGAATAACTCAAATGATAGTTTTCAATTTTGCGTGTTGAAACTCTATACTGACACTATGCTAATATGCTTATTATATATGTACTTCGTTGCTTGTTTTTTCCGAATATCGAAAAGTTCCTCACGAACTTCCCGCCCTCCCTCGGGAACCAGAAAATCTTGAAAATGTAAACGCTTAGAGAGTCATTAATTAAACCCTTTCGATTGGACCGATAAGAGGATTTGCTAAAATAAGAGGATTACGAAGCTCTCTCGGAGTTTTTGTATATTTTCATACGCTAAATTAAGTCGACCGAATATCCTTCTAATCAAGGTTTCCTCAAGGATTAGTTGGCCATATGTACATTCTTCTAGGCTTATACTGGTTAAAAACATTAAGTTTATAATTGATATCCTATTAATGATTGCCACACATTCACAGTTCAATGGGCTGCGCAATCGATCTATCCTCCGTTGGAATGCTTTCTACCTCCATATTAAATAATAATTAAGTATTTATGTATTTGCATTATATGTCTCTTTGAATAAATATGTATACGATAGTGATTAGGAAATGAAATTATCAAAAATGGTAACTGTACAAAGACTGGAATACAAATATCGCTAAGATATCAAACCTACGATGCTAGTATAATATTAGATGAGCAATCTGCTTCGACTTCCGCTTCCTAACCCTTCCGTATAATATTGCACCCCAAGGCAATAACATCAAGGAATAGGGGAGGGAAAATGGAAAACCCTACATGCTTATCATGATTTTCCGGGAACTATACAAAGCAAACCGTTCCTTTCCATAACTTTTAATAACCGAGGATCGATGTTTTCGATACACCGAAGGAAATGTAAGGGGCCTTTACGACACAGTTCATAACAAAAGTTGGGTTTCATAGAAAACGAGGAAACGTATGATAGTTACTATACTGTGCTTACGTTACTCTATTAACGGAACTCTACTTTTAAAATCTGCTNTATATATATATATGATCTCAACATTGAACTTGTATTTAGTCTCATATTATTTCATGTGTTTTATAATATTCCAACAAAAATTTCCATACGTTTTAAAATATCCATTCCAAGCTTCCTTTTTTTCTGCTCTCCTCGTTGTATTGCACAACGTCCTTTAAAAGAACCATTTTTAACGTTTAGAACTGAGTACGAACGGGGCCGGCCTGAAGTTATCTGACATCGCTAGGCAAAGAAAGCCTCTAGTGGTGCATTCAGGAGTCGTATTCAAAGTGCACATAAGGACTGCGTTTTGAGGATATTACTCCTATAATTATTATAAGTAGATTATGAAATAATAAGGGCTAAAAAGACATATGAATGTTTCATTAATGTTTCTGATCATGACTCTCAGGAATTTGCCTAAAGAAGAGTTATGACGTGTTTATCAGAGTAGAACTGCCACACGCATTTGCATGACATTACTGTACTCGAAGATTAACTGAATTAGCCATTCGCTTTGAATTTAGGAGGAGACGTGAAGGAAGAAAATTTTAATATCTAGAATTGGAAACGATTAAAAATAAAGTTTTGGAAATGAGTTTCGCCGAATTTTCCAATAACTTCATCCTCGCTCAAACATCAAGGATGCAATTTATCACAATATCTACTTGACCTTAAAATTTAGCGCCCCCAAATTCTGACCTCCCTTGACTATTGTCTATGTTCGCCTATGGGTACATTCCTCTCCCGAATAGAGAACTCATTACCTCGATGAAATCAAAGCACAGTTCGTAAAATCAGTACAGCACCAATTCAATGAGCGCTTTCAAATTTCTTTCCTTCTCTTTCGTACGAATTTCCAGCGCTGGAAAAATTTAGCGAATCTGCTAAGGTATTGAAGAAAACACATCTGAATGCGTCTCGAAGGAAGCTGTATCCGACGGCATTCCAATCGTAGATTATTCTCTCGAAATGGGGCAGTCGGGCGTCGAATGGCTTTCGCAAGAGAGAGAGACAGACAGCCTGGTGCCGCCGGCTCAATGTGTGTCATCCGCTATCTTATCTGCGAAACAGCTGACGCTTAAGAGTATCCGTTGGCCAAAAGACGGAGCAAAGTACCATAACTGCGCACTTTATAAGCTCTAGAGCAAGTTCGTTGCGACGCTTCCATTAGTTTATACGAGAATTCGATCATTGAATAGAGATTGCTACTTGTCACAGTGTTATGGATACAAAAGATATTTTACAGCCTATTGGATTCGTAAGTTCTGAAGGTTGAGTAGGTAGCGTCACAAAGATAAACAATCGCGGAAATGAGAGTAAAAACAGAATCATATTTTATCCTTTAACCGCGACTTTCCATTACGTCACAGCCCAAGAAAAGCTTGAATATCCACTTTGTATCGCATCTGATGTTCTCCCTGAGATAACTGCTGAGATTCATTGCGTATTCGTATATTTCGCGCATCGATAAAAAAAAATTAGCTCATAAATATTAAAACTGAATTTCGACAAACACATCCTATGAATGGCAAATTAATTAAGTCGGTAGGAAATCGAAGATCTATCCCAAATGAGAAGTCCTGTGAAATGAACCGATTGAGCGAAAGAGAATTAAAGATCCGAGTAAATTTAGGCGAAACATTTTAGCCGATGCGAGCTCTTTTTAAGTGAGAGGGCACTCACTTAAAGTCGGTCACTTACGTCACCGACTTTTTGATGATAGGATTGATAAAATGTTGATTATTATGTCGTCCCGACAGTCCACTGAAATATTTCTTAGAAACAATATTACCTTGCTGTATGTTTTCAACTCCTAAGAGAGACTTTCACAAAATTCCAATATACGATTAAATGTGGAAATCATTGAGCAATTCTGTGTAAAAGAGCCGTCCTTTATGATATCTGCCGAAGGATTCCCTTCAGTAGTGACGTGAAAATGCTGTTACGTCGTCGAGTCACGTGGGGCCCGAAACTCGAATCGAAGGAATTTTAGTTTCTGTGACCCATTGTGATTGGTTTGGAACAGGGATCTGATGCTGTAACCATAATACATCTATACTATCAAAAACTGCTAATTATAATGTAATGGATACAATCGGCGAAAGATAAAAGCCTCGAATTTCTCCTGGAATTTTGTTAAATATTTTGTTCCTCCCGCGAATTTATTTTCGAAAGTATATTACTGTCTTTCAAAAGCACATCGGTTTCGCAACTCATCGAGTATCCGTAATCGGAATCTTGAAGATGACAGTCCTATAATTGGCATAAATACCAATACTTTTATGAGGGGGGTACCCCATTCCCATATTTCCGCTGTGATTCATACATTATCCAAAATGAAGCTGATGACTCTTTCAACTTTATCTCCCACAAACATCGCATGATATCGAACAATTATTCCTCGAATTTCCCAATCGCAAGATTAGCCTTCGTTCTAGTTTTATTAGAAATATTAGGAGATTAGTTTCGGTTTGTTTGTATGTATTCTGTTAAAGGCACATTGTAGTAGCTTATATTTCTGACATGTGAAAGCTCATTTACCAATATTCGCAAAGATATATCAAGAAACTTTTTTGTCAACCACGAATGTATCGAGACGATGTATGCGTCATCAATATTGGTAGAGAAAAGGCTCAATATTAGTAGACTTTCAAGGGTCGAAACCATGGTTGTGGAATGAAATATTGCGGTATGGATATGTGTGTTATTTATTCTTTATTCTTTATTATGATGAAAGGTTTTGGATGTCCTCTTTCTCAATAAACAAAATGAAATATCACAGAACTGGTCATAGTTACTTAACTGTACCAGTCTTCGAAAACTCATAACTCTTGTACACGATTTTAAATAAAACTTTGCTATTAACAATTTAATAGTAGTTAATAGTAATAGTGCTCAAATAAAAACCATTCTGAAAGTAATGATAGACATTCATCATAGCTCAAAAGTTACATTTATAAACATTCACAGGACATGAGAAACATCAAGATGTTGATTTGTTTTTGTTTCTGCGACGCATAACCGAAGCCCTAATGTTCAACTTTGAAGATGCACATTGACAGCTGCGGAATGTACTTACCTCATCAGAATTTATCTCCATTTTGAAATGCATTCTCTATCACGAAGGGGTTATAAAAAGAGAGTCGGGAGAACTCTGGAGAAGTATATAAGAGGCCGTACAGCTCTGAAGTCGTACCCCCTGCCACACGCCGAAAGGCGGCTTACAGGGTACTTATGTAGATGTAGAAGTCGAATTACATCAGTTAACCTAAACTACATGAAGCATAGAAAAAATCCACAAATTCAAATCATGGTCTTGACTGGTTTAAATACCGGAATTCTAATTTTGTAAAATTCATACACTTTATCTTAATAGTTTAAATAGAGCTATATAATATTATAAGGTATTATTCTCCTTTTTAATTTACAATCCTTCTCTAAATGGTTTAAATAAATCTAAATTGTGGGATTTAAACCCTTGAAATCATCACTTCCGACAAATATTCCCCAAAAAAGTTTAAAATTCCTTCAAATCAAGAGTGACTGAAAATGTCAATATGTGCAACCATGTTCCCTACTATTAGAGGCTGAAATACGAGGAAGAAGTGATTGCGATAATAACCCCCATGGGTACACTCAGACTGTGATGATCTGGGAAACATTTACAAAATTCGAAAACGATACCATTTAATTTACTTATATTTACCATATAAGAGTTTTTGTGTTCTTTATGGCATAAATTTAGGATTTGAATCAAAATAATTGTGATGAATAGTTTTCCATTCCCATGATTACCCTTTACGAAGACTGTGAACTCACGTTGAATTTCCTTCGACAACTTCCTTTAAATACGCAATGACTTTTACTATACGTAACACTTCCAACAATCACTTTAAAATGCATTCATTCAATTAAAACCCTATTTACATACATTTTTAAATCTACGTTGGCAAAACATTTTACTCGATAAAAATGTATTAAGCAATAACTAATTTAATTATTATATTTTTGAAATTTTGAAACAGGACGTGTAACACGTTGAACGCATTCGAGAGCTGCCAACCGAATTTAAGTCTTTTTAGAGGAAGAGATAAATTAATTCTTTGCGGAGTTTTAAAATGGACATTTGGAACATTCCTTACTAAGCATATTTCCTTCTTCGTTTCTTTGTGAATAGCAAGTATCTTCAGCGGATAGAATATCTCTTCCAAAAGCGAAGTTCTCACAGAACGGAACGTGGCTCTCCATCGTACACTCGTCCTTATCCCATGAATATCTCGAATAATCCTATTAAAGTCTCGATCCGTGCCATCTCAGTGGTACCGCACAATCCGACCACAAACCAACGTTGCTCTTTACTATGAGACACATTTAAAGACGGAAGCTTGAGAATGGCGAACAGACCGCATCACTTAAATATATTCAGCATTTAAAAAGTTTGCGAATCGTAAACGTTTATTGCCTGCTCACAACCTTAACTTTTTTAACCCTTCCTTGCCCAAGATATTTAACACCATCCCTCGCCTAAGGGGGCATTTCAAGTACTCACTTAGTACGTTTTTCTAAACTAATACGCTTTGGGGACGAAAAATAATGACTACATTATTTGTATTAAGTATTTGTACACATATTTCAGAATTATTATTGTAAATATGATACATAGGTATGGTGTAAGATTAAATTTAGATTCAGAGACTTAAAAACATGATAGAAGGCTTAGACAAAGACTAAATCTCCTTGATAAATTTAGAGAAAGCACGTTCGTAGATGATGTAGCTGACATAATGCGCCCCCCATGTTACATAGGCCGTTCAGACACTGCGAAAAAGATCAGAGAAATAGATGCTAAAACGAATCGATACAAGAATTAATTTTTTCCGCGAACGATACGCGAAAGTAATAGATTAGCGAAGTAAATTCAGTAAATTCATGGTGCTTGCACCCCCTGCCACACGCCGAAAGGCGGCTTGCAGGGTACTAATGTAGATGTACCCTGCTAGCCGCCTTACGGCATGGGGATAACTTGCTGTCATCTTCAGTATTTTCATCATTAGAAGCCTTACAATTTATACCACAATACCACATTATTTCATTGCTTCAACAGTTGCTAAATGCAGACCGCTTCCTCTAGATGCCCTATTCTCAACATGGGGTTCTGCAAGAGCCATGCTCAGCTCTTGCAAAAAAACTTTCCTAGGTTCCCACTTGCATCACAAAGATCCGTATGAAATTGACTACTTTGGGCTCAAATTACACCAATGTAAGTACTCAGCAGAAAACAACGTTGGCTATGAGGGGTAGTCTACCTACCACAGAAGTATAACACCAAATATTTAGAAAATTTGGATTAAAATTCACTTGTATAAAGTATATTAATAGAAATTATAGTATTATAAACGAGTACCTCAGGCTATTATTATTTTCTAATTCATCGTACTGAATAATAGTAAAATAACAAGGCTTGGGGTAGCTGAAATACCCCTTTGGTCAAGGAAGAGTTAATCCAATGATCCTTTCCTCTTCCACGACACACCCATTTTTCGACTACAGTTTCGCGGTACACTAAGCTACGCATTTTTAAGTTCCCGCGCGAGTTAAAATTAAGAGAAGGGACAGCGGAGTAATTCATATTTAGTCATGAAAACAAAGAAATAATGGATGATAAACTTGACGTCAAGTAAATGATACTGAAGTTGGGCAGATAATACATGCTTTAAGATTAACTTCGTGGTTGACGCCGGTAAATAAAAAAACCTGAGATTAATAGTGTGAAAGGAGTAAACAGATCGAATAATCTAAGAGTGGAATTAACATTAGACGGATGGAGAAATAAGATCGGTAATGCGGAAAGCAAAACAGCAACTGAAGATGAAATAGTAATATGTGGAAAGAAAGAATTCCAAGACAGAATATAATAAATTGTACAAAAATTGTTGAAAACATAGAGAAATAGTTACTGGAAATAAATAAATCTTCCTTTGTCTTATCACACCTACTGCTCGTAGACTCAGCTGACAATTATAATGAAAGTTAGAGAATGAAAATGACTTGACATTAATTCTAACGGCTGGATGTCCTTCATACGAATAATCGTTATCGAAATTTACTTCCACACATTCGCCCTGTGAGCCGCCATTGGCGAATGACAGGTAAACTGATACCGAGATTTGCTTCTAAGTAGGTCAATCGGTTTCTCAACTTTAATGTAAAACAACCAGAATTAACTATCCGCCCAGAATATTGCTTCGTTGCAACGTCTATGCTTTTATTTGACTCGCGAGCGTTGCTCTCTATGGCAAAAAATAAACTTCCTTTCGGACAACTTATACACTGACTTATTTATCGAAAAGCCTCCGGTAATTTTGACTTCTTTCCTGTAGCGAGTCTGATTCGATCTCAAGATATTCGGTTAAATACAGAAATCCGAAATAGTTTTCAGCAAAAATCACCGCCCAAAATGTTCAACGCGTGAATATCCTCGCTCAATCCAGTCTGAAGGCGTTATTTCATAGTAAACATTTAGCAAGACACAGAAATAGTCATACCCTATTAACAAGTTGATAGATCTGTCCATGGCTCCAGGTGGTAGGCAGGGCAAGCAAATATTTTAGACCCTCATGAGTATCCCTGAGGATCCCTGAGTATGTTTTCTCTTACTACCTAAAGAGGAATTGGGGTGCCATCCTTTAACTTCGCACAGGAGCGCCTGAGTACTGCTTCTAATTAAAACTTATAATGTCAGTCACTAGAGAATATGAAGAATTAAAGAAAGAAGATGAACATACCACGAAGGAAGTATTCCAAGCTGTTCTCAGATATCTTGTTTCTTGCACTTCCATTCAAACACTCAACACTTTGCCTCCCTTGGGTCACCCTTGGAAAGGCCCTTCTTAGCCGCGCTGAAGCCCACCTCTGATGGCCTCCGGTCGAACTTCAGCGAAAAATCCGAGGTTCGATGCTTGCAATGTTTCCTTCAGCAGCGGAATTCTCTTTCGCCATTCCAACAGCCGAAGAGAATCCTCTGGCAATGTTGCAATTTTTGTGAGGATGACCTTCCATGCACAGAAGTCGAACAAATGGACTGTGAAAAGTAATTTTAAAAGGAATCAGTGAAAATTATCTTATCAAGTTAGACGTAAACGAATGCAATGGAAATGAAGTGAAATATAGAAAATATAGGAAAACCACTGCTGATAAAACGTTTAAGCCTGAAGAATTGGCGCCAATTCACACGTGGTAATAGCTTTTAACGGAAAGACTCATGAGCTAAATATATGGAAAGCACTTATAACATATCGTTAACATAAGAATTTTGTGCAATTGATCAGTAATGTTAGAGTTGATTGATATAAGTAATTAAAGTTTCAAACGATGATCCACGTGCACAAAGGCGGAATGGCAAAGAAACACGTTCACTAAACTAAGACTACACAAAAGAGCGGGAAATAAACGGAAGTGCACAGAATTGGACAATCGAAATTATTTCTCTTTCCCGCGTATTTTAGACGCGCTGAAATCAAATCTTACTTCGAGTGAATCAAAAGTCTCATCCGAAACTATCACAGACCATTGCTCTCTATAATGAACCAGTTTTAGGTCGAAGGCAATCTATGACCATGAAATATGATGATTATTCCTGACTTCAACCAATTCAACCACTTTTGACCTGGGTATGATGCAATTACTTCTGAGTATCCGCAAGTTGCGTATTTTTGTTTCCTAGAGGAATTCCGACATTCGTTAGCGGCGCCGTAATCTGTATATATGTTACCTACTATCTCTGTGCATAGCAAAACACCAGGTCTCTAAAATGTGAAATTGTGTAGTACAGGGGGTGTAACAGAAATTTTCCTCATACAAAATTTGGAAAGGAATCGAACGGACGAAGAAACTTGGATAAAGAGCCTTCTTTGTTTCTTATGTCTTTCCCGGCTCACTTCGTTAAGTGTTTGGCTCGCGGAGCACCAACATTCTTCCATAATAGTGCCATTTTAAATTGAGAAGGAAGGAAATATCGAGCCTGGAATAAAAAATTTTAATCTTCCATTACTAATCGAACTATAATAGATCAGGCATAATAAGCATACTCCCAATAAAAGAATTGAAAAGTAAATTACCGTAAGAGATTCCGCGGATAACAAAGAGATTACCATTGGTCGGCATACCATTTGGGAAACATCGCAAGGAGAATTAAATGTATATAATTGGAACGAAGTATATAATTATTTGTAAATACCCCACCAATATCTACCAATGTAAACAAATGCCCCACTTAACTAATAAATTTGCACTGTATTATGAACAGAATTTTAACAGAAAAGGTGAAATTTGTTTCATAACACAAATATGAGTTTTCGCGAGAAAACTCATATTCGTTTATGTATTTTAGTTTCCTAGGAAATAGCTCCTGAAGCCATTTTTGGTATAATTTGGAATTTATGTAAGACTTCTAATTCATGGAAACCCTGTCTACTGCTGGAAGGATATCACTCCTCCTCTCTGTTACCTTTAAATATTACAACTGGAGGTAAGAAAAGTTTTAAAGCACGCTATTTCGGAAACATTTTCACCTCTTCAGAAGATCAAAATGAGTTGGCGCCTTAAGTTGCAAAGACTTTTCCAGACTCATTATTAAAAATCCGTGCAAATAATTAATGGACTTCATCTCTGTCCATGTCTCCAATCAAGCGAAAAGTTGTCGTGAATAGAAATCTCAGGGCTTTGGTTTAGATATAAATTCAGCCAATCATATCCTCTCATTTTATTTTTGTTGTTTAACCTACGCTTGGCACTCATAATTCCAGCGAACTGATACACTAATTTTCTCAGAGAATCACGAGGCAAAACCAGATGTTTCTAACCGCAGTATGTGATTGGCTGAGCGCTTTTCACTTTTAATTCCAAATAAGCCTAGATACGGGAAGGCTGCACTTAGTGGAACGCCATGACAGCTGGCAAAGAAAAAGTAAACCTCGCAAGTTCCACAAGATATTTTTATTCCGACCGGTTTCAGCCATCGACGGCCATCATCAAACGCATTTTTACCAAAAGCACAGCAATTTTAAAGGAAGGAGAGAGGGTAAGGAGAGAGAGGGGTTAAGGGGAAGGGGGGTGATGTGTTCGGGAGAGGATCGTGGAAGAAAGGGAAAGAAGAGTTAGGAAATGTGTAGTTGTAATAATATGATTTTTACGGGATTTTATTTTCATTATTTCCGAGTAATCCCTTTTTGACCTTTGACCAATACGAAGTTTTGTTGATATATGAGACATTTTCTTCGGGCGAATAGTTCTGGCCGATTGCTGGAATTTGGAGATACGGCTGTTTACTAAAATATAGGATTTACTCCTTAAGCCGTTGTATAGACATGGATTAACGCCGGAATTCGCCGTAAACGCCGGTTAATCTAGCGATTAACGCCGGAAAAATGACATAACATAATTTTTTGCTGCCTCATTCACGCCTCTTTCCATTGCCATACTTTAGATGGCTTCTGTTACGTCTCTTCCAAACATTGTACACGTACATTTCCACATACTCTCCACTACCTCCTCGGAATTGTATGCGTTTAAAAGTAAGCGGTATGTATATGCTACCGTTATATACCTTAAAACCATTTTAAAATTAACATGGTCAAGTGTGACTTATTGGAATTTCACGCAAATCGGGAAAGAAAGAACATCAGCAGAAGAGCAACGAGCTGACATTTTCAGTTAAACCTGATGAAGCCAACTTGTTTACGAAACCAGCCAATAAAAACTTGCTAAAAAAGTTAAAAATTGTTCTTTTTTTAAGCTGTGAAACCATTTAATTTCTTATCAACGCCCTACAACGTATTGTATGTTTACGTCGCCTTATTCAGTGATTATTTCCTTCTAACATATTGTCAGACTTATGCAAAATATCAATTCAGCAAGAAAAATGGATATATTTTATTTCATCGCTATGAGTGAGCAATTGATGATCTTTCGTAGAATAGCCACTACTATTTCTATTATCGGTCAGTTCACTCAAATCCATTTTGAAACTTGTCTCCTTTTACTCCTAGAGAGATACCCCAGATGCACAATTTTCTATCTAAAAGTCAAACATTGCAAAAAGCGACAAGTAGTTCTTCCGCAAACTCTAAACTTTCGATTTTAGCCAAAATACGACTCAGTCATATGGTTGAACTGATATGCCGAGATATTTTCTAACGCTCTGCATTACATCAGAGGATAAAATGAAGCCAATCTTACCCACTTTTAACTATAAGACCAGTAATTCAAACCACAGCAGTCTAAGACTTTTACCATGTGCATACATCAACACGACTGACAAGACATGCGCATTTGCATCACGATCTAGCGATTAACGCCGGAAATATGACAACTGGGGCATCTATCCCGGGTTTGCCCAATATGCATGTAAATGCAAACATGTAATGCAAAATACATAAATGTGATGTAATATTTACTCGCAAATATTATTTAATTATTAGTTTCTAATAGACCATTTAGGACTACGCAAAGTATATACTATTCTGCGACTTTAAGCTCAATAAGGAGATTTTCTGGCTTTCTACCGGGTTCGGTACGCTATAGGCAATGTTTTTCGATGGTATGTCGTTTACGTACTTAGTCAAACTATGAGTCAAGCGCACAGTAAAAATATGAGATGTCACGTAAATGCAAAGAAAATTAAAAAGAATTGTTCATATACATGCTATACAAGAATAATTGGTAATTGCACTATTCATAGTCTCTAAAATTCACTGAAAGTTAATTGTTTATAATTCAAAATGAAAAATACATATTAATAATAAAAAATCTTGTAAAAAATAAGCTACACAAATATTATTACTCTTTTCAAAGTCGGTCACTGAAAGTCCATTATCAACAGTACAGAACAAAAGATATCAGTGATAAATGAATAATAAAATTATACGTGGAAATTCTGCCGTGACAATTATTTGAAAAATATCCTAGTTACCTAAGAAAAGATCGCGATAAGGAAAAATATAGTTATTTCACGTAAATGAAGGTAAGATGAGGAAAAAGGAAAATAAGATCGAAAAAGATAAAAAATCATATAGAGAGCTCATATAAACGAATGAAAAAAGCAATATTGGGAGCATGGAAAGCTCGAGAAAACTTATTATGAGAATAAAATGAAAGCATGGACATCATTTAAAGCATAGACATAATTTTCTTATTTATCGTTTCAGAAAAGTGATTAATCACCACAGATCTTCTTACGTTGATTCCTTCTCTGGCTATGTAGTAGTATTAGTATTGTTAAAAGTGCTTCGACAACTTAGGTCATTTCGCACGTAGGCCCCCATCGGGAATCGAACCCGGGACCGCTTTCGTCGAAGGCGAACGCGTTGCCCACTTGGCTATCTGGAAGCCCTTCTCTGGCTAAGACTTAAAGTAATATTTGAGATGATTTCCTCGGTTTCCGGCTGAATATTCTGGAGCAATGTCACTCATTGTCAGTAGTACAGAGCCAAGCTCTGAAAAACAGCACATGAATTTACGATCTGCTCTGCAATGCTTTCATAACGTTAGGTTATTATAATAATGATGAATTAAAATATTAATTTGAACTTCATCACAGTAGATCGTTCAGGGGTGTGATGAAGGGTGCGATCTCACTTTGAATAGCTGAACCATCTCTTCCACACCACAGTGCAGTGCTCTACACAACTCTTTGCTGTCCTGTGACAGCTGTGGAAGCGGCATTCTGGGGTGTCTGCTTCAGAGGGTTACTGTAGTAAGCAAATAACGCTCAATAGGATACTCAGAGTCTCCTAAATATGAGGATTATTTTCTTTCACAATTAAATTCAAAAGAAAACAGTATTTGAATAATGATTTACATATCAAGTTGCCATTTGCCTGTTTTGGTTCATCTGCTTTGAGATACTCCTGGTGCAGCTAATGCCATAAAAGGCCGGTCCACCATGTTGAGGCCTATTATTCTACGGTTGAAGTCAAAAACCTTAGAGTAAACGCATTTAGAGGTATGAAACTTAGAAATGGATACATTCTCTCACGATTAACTCAAAATTTGCTCATCCTTCGTATTGATGAAACTGTCTTCCCTAGATGTTACGGATGGCAAAATAGCAATGTGCTTTCCATCCATATCTCCAATCACTCCTGGCATATTGGTTTTCATTTCCTTACGTTGTTTTGGCAATATTCATTAGCCATAACAACATAAGATGACGATTTTAGCAAAATAAATGAAAGCAACTGCTGAGATATGAATGAGACTACTGCTTAATTAAGTCAACTATTAAAAACGACCTCTTTCTGATCCTACACTAATTTCCTCGGCAGATTTTGGAAATATTATCCATTTATTCATTTAAAGACTTGTTATTGAATTACAAGTATAAGTAATGCATTAACACGCTGAAGACTGAGGGAAAAGTATTGAGAAAATAAATAATGCAACTGGTGAGACGGAGTAATGAGTATCTACAGTGAATAACCATTAATCGAAAAGCACGTTTCCTCGCTTTGTATTTTGTGTTCCTCTGTTTTGCTATATGTGTAATTTGCAAAAAAAATAATTCAAGCTGACAATGAGAGTAGAAATAAAGACCCAGAAGTTAAAATAATAAGTTCCATTAAATAGAAAACATATCGACATGGAAACATAATCGCTGAACACACAACAGAATTCCTTTTTCGTATACCTCAAAACTTCTGAATGTGTACTTTACTTTTTTCTATTTCTGTCCGTGCATTGGATAAGATTTTATTTTCTCACCTCTTTGATTATGACAGCAATACCAACTGTTTCCCTTGTAATGGACAAGTTTGATTCAGAGATTTGTCATAGAAAATCCAAGAAACCGTTCACAAACCATGTCATCGTTGAGATAGAGGGAGGATCTAGACATGTTTGTTACTTTGTAATGAGGGAGGAGAGTATAAGTATAAGTAAATCTAGGCTACGGATCTACGGATATGTAAGCAATGGTTGTAGAATTTTGAATATCGTAACTGAAGTAATAACCATTGAAATTTATCGGAAGTATGTAGGAAACACAAATCCATTTAATTCAGTTCCATATAGTGAGACATAGATAGATATAGATAGACGTAGATATTTATTGTAATATATCGGCATTTCCCGGTTTAATTTCCCTACGGAACCATTAAGCAGGATAGAAATATAATAGGAAAGTAAAGAAGTGGTTTCGTCGAATTAAAGGCCACAAATTACCACCTTAAGGGAAGGGGTACGAGGACAAGAGTGGTGAGAGGGGGAATCGATAATCACAAGAATGCCAATTAAGGATGGCGCCAAATGCTAAAATCACAGAAAGTTGAAGTCTCTTCCTATATTAGACCGTTAATTCTAACCATTTATCATACATAGTTGTGGTATCGACAGTCACATATTTAACAGCAAACGAATAATAATGCAAATAACAATTCCTAAGTGTAACTCGTCATTCCGTGTGGTATGATTCAATTGTCTCNGAGAAATAAAAGATGGCGTAATGGATATGGAGTGAGGTGACAAGCTGCGGATGATGAATAGTGGAATGCAATTACTCGATCAAAGCGTCGGAAAAGTGTCGAGGGAAAACTTGTAGGAGCCGTGGCGAATGTAATAACGATCCCCCCCAAACCCCAACCAATCAAACCATTTTCATTCATCAACGAAAACGCAACCTGCCAACATGCAATTCTGTATTCATCTGGTGAATATCAGTCGCACGGATTCTAATGGTATTTCACTGCTCGATGACGGAAGAGGACCCATCATCCTTATCAATGACAAGTGCATAAAAAAGATTTGCTATTTCTGGGTGAAATTTGGATGGGCGGTGGTGGGCAATAGTCAACGGTTTAATAAGCTTCTAGTTAATATAGCAAAGTCGGCTTCCAACAGGAAGTTAAGGCCAGTCTATTTTACATAAGTAAGATAGTTTTCCATCTCTTTAGTGTGTACGTATAACTTCAAAAATTAGAATACCAAATTTAAGGTAATTCCGATTTAACGCCGTTTTTAATTTCAATTTTCTTTTTATATTTCTGCTTCGTCTATCTTTTTACGATAAATTTAATGATATATAAAATATTTTGTAGATTTAAAATCAATTGACGGTGAAAATAACTAACAACTGTTGCATTCATATACTGGTATATATTTTTATACATCTGTTAACTTGGTACTTCATTTACAGTTATGACAGCTGAAAAATATCGTACATTTTGAATCACAATCCAAAAGCCGACAATATCAGCAATATGCATTTTAAAAACAAAAAATTAATGCACATTCATAATGTATTCTTTTGAATTGGATATGAAATAGAAATTATATTTCCTTTTAGGATATTATCTGGCTCTCTGCGTCTTCAAACGCCATTCCATTCCATTCTGTTTTCCCTTTTCAGCTTCATTTATTAGACCTTTTTGGCTCTATACTTTCGAATCTTTTTTCATTCCCGTTTTCAGCGACAGCAAATCCCTGCCGTGTTCGAGAAATTACCGTCAAAAACAGCACCAAGCACTCTTTTTATTCGCAATCTGCTGGTAAACTATTGCAAGAAAATCATACTTTGGAACAATGATTTTAGCGGAGTATATTTGCACCAGCAGATGAAGCGATGATTGGCAAAATTGGCTTAGTGGAGCTCATCCGTGGAAGCCACAGATTTTTGTCGCAGAACGACATCTGTGGAGAAAGAAATGAAGGAGGACGTCTGCTCGGATAGGCCACACTTTCCTCATCATACAAATCATGCGTTTTTCATTGCTATTCATATATGGAACTGTGCTCATAATGGAAAAAGAATCGGAAGAGATATCCCTCAGCTCGTACGCGCAAATAACAATTCTTTTTTCAGTTTCAAGATTTAAGAAGTTGTGATTTTTTGTCATATTGAGCCATTGCACAACTGTAAATTGAATAAAATGCAATCTATAGACGTGTCCTCGACTGTACTGTTTACTCGATTGCTGTTTTTACTTCTCCCGTAATGTATACATTATAAGTTTCCTACAATTTAACGATAACACATATAACTATTTTAATTTCATAATGACGCATGTTGGATGAATACCGATGTGCTTGCGTGTAACAGAAGTCACTAACAAAAAGCCCTGCAGTCGAAAATTTCATGTTAGTAAAGATGAGTTCGAAAATGTTTACACATTCATACGAGAAGACTCCACGCTTTATCTTGAGATCAAAATTACTTTTATTTTTTGATTTCTGTCGCAAAAAATCCAGAAGAGCGATAGAGATGTTTTCAATGGCTTGGAGACTCATCTACATAATGCTGACGCAGAATAAAGGGATTCTCGTCCCAAAGTGAGCCTCCGATTCCAAACACATCGCTCATGCACAAGAAACTTCCTTAGAGCTAATGTCGACCCATTTTTCAGCTTCTCCATTCCTTGCGAAATGATTTGCCTCGAGTATTATGAGGAAATGCTCCTCGACAAAGACGTATATGTTACAGTCAACACATTCGGATTGTGTGCCGTTTATTTTCAGAAGGAAACGAACTTCCGGATCAATAGTCGAGGCTCGTTATTCAATTGCGATCGCTGAATGCAAATCGGAATTCCATTTATTAGCATAAGGTAATCTTCGATGCTCTTAATGCACTTCCAATTTGATTGAGAGTGAAGAGATGTCGTAGTAAATTCGTATCTATTCATGAAATTAATATTAATTTATTGAATTCTATCGTTATGGAAAGAGTTAAATTAAAACTTTCTCTATCAAATTTCGCCATGAATCTCAAAGGATTAATTTCATACATGTAAATACTAATAATCTGATTAAATGAAAACGAAACACGTTGATTGTTACCCAGATATGAACATAATAATAATCTTTCTGTTAAATTCATAAAATTAAATGGTTAAATAATTAGATTATTACTATAACAATCTTATCATAGAATAGCATTTTATTACTGCATTTTTTACTACTCCAATCTGGTCATTTCACCCTCGTGCTTATATATTTCCATAGATTCTCTTCTCATTTAAACTTAAACGCGAGAAAAATGTTGAAAATTTCCGAATTGAGACTTCAAAAGTTTACGTTAATTTGAAACAGTCGATCCGACGCTGGTTTCGTTATGACGCGCCGTTGTTCAACTTCAACTGCTTTCGTTAAACTCATTGATTCTAGGGTGATTGATCAATTTCGCAGCGATTCGTTTCCATATCCAAAGTTTCGAATTCCTTTAGCATTTTGCGTTTCTCATGTCTTTTAAAGCAAGTGTACCTTTTTCATTTAATTTATTATTCTTCAATTATTATGAAATTTATTAATGTTTGGTGGATTCTTAAACGGATCGATGAATGTATATTATCAAAAGAGGATCGAATTAGAATCATCCTGTGATTAACAACAGAGGGGGTTTGGTCGCTACTTTGGAATCCATTCATCTATCGAAAGGTAATGACACATGTTTTGAAAGCCTCAAAATAATCCACAGTAACGTTTTCCTCTTCCTAAATGTTGCTCAGATTACAGAGAATTCACTTAATGGTTACATTTTGCTTGTTACAATTAAATCTGAAAATTTAACATTTTATACATAAGAGTAATTCAACATCTTATATATAAGAGCTCTCTTTCCCAAAATGTGGTCGATCACATTCCTTGGATATTTTCAAAATGCCTCGTTTCGTTGAGGGAGAGAAATAAAAGATGGCGTAATGGATATGGAGTGAGGTGACAAGCTGCGGATGATGAATAGTGGAATGCAATTACTCGATCAAAGCGTCGGAAAAGTGTCGAGGGAAAACTTGTAGGAGCCGTGGCGAATGTAATAACGATCCCCCCCAAACCCCAACCAATCAAACCATTTTCATTCATCAACGAAAACGCAACCTGCCAACATGCAATTCTGTATTCATCTGGTGAATATCAGTCGCACGGATTCTAATGGTATTTCACTGCTCGATGACGGAAGAGGACCCATCATCCTTATCAATGACAAGTGCATAAAAAAGATTTGCTATTTCTGGGTGAAATTTGGATGGGCGGTGGTGGGCAATAGTCAACGGTTTAATAAGCTTCTAGTTAATATAGCAAAGTCGGCTTCCAACAGGAAGTTAAGGCCAGTCTATTTTACATATGTAAGATAGTTTTCCATCTCTTTAGTATGTACGTATATCTTCAAAAATTAAAATCCCAAATTTCATATTTTATTTATCGGTTGCCTAATCACTGTTGGAGCTCACATTATTCGAAAATGTATGTTTTTATTCAAATGCCAGATATTTCGAGAGAATTGATTTAAAAAATATAATTTACTTGTTGATTTTCTTTTCATCTTTTATCTAAAGTCTAATGAAGCGCTGAAGGGAAAATATATTTGCTTTATTTTGTCTTGCGCGAGTTTTTTCGGACAGTTAATCATTTTTCTGTACTTTACACTTAAAATGTATTTATTTTCTCACATTTTACTGAGGCACCAATTTTATGAGAAAAATGAAACCTTAAAATCCAACTCGGTTAATTGCCTAATGGAAAGAATTCTTAAAACAGTGAAAGATTTATCGAAAGATCGCTTCATATAAAATCACGATAATGAATAAAAATTAGACTTATGCCTTAATCACATTTTGTGGTAAATATGTCTAATTATTAGTATTCTTCATGACAGAGATCAACCAAAAAGGCCGAACTGTCAGATTATATTTGATTAAGATATTACTGTAGACATTTGGAAAGGAATGGAACAAATATTTCAATAACATAATAAATTAATAACAGTAAATAACGGGTTGATTTTAATTTACTATCGAAAATCAAAAAATTATATTCGATATAGTGTTCAGACATCGAACACTTCGAAAAGAATCGAACACTAAGAAGAAAAACCGCTACTTAAGGCTCATCTTAAAAATTTCTGATTCACTGCGCGTTTCATTCATTGCGCGCACTTAACTGCAGCTTTGGAATGCGACGAAAATGCAAAAGAGATTAACCTCCGGATTTTTAAGTCATCCTAAGTTATGGACGCAACCGAAAAAATTCCGGAAATGAAAAAATCGCTTCCCTCGTGTTATCTGGGTCTCATTTCGATACTAAGGGGAAGAAAATTTCACTTTCAAATATTTTCCGGAAGAAAGACGCTGAAGGAAAGAGTCGTAAAGGTGATTGGGAAGAGAAGGGGATTGGGAAGAGTGGGAGATGGAAATGGAGGGGGATCGAAGGGGGATGCTGTTAGGGAGATTGGATGGGACCGAGAGCCTCATCCCCACGGGTACGATTCATTTGTTATTCGAACCGCCTCGCGCCACCCGCCTCTCATTTGTCACACGACAAACTGCCCCAAAAAAGGGAGAAAAAAAAGAGCAGCAGTTCACGAAAAAGAAGTGAACACGTTCACGTGAAGATCACGGATTATCCGAGAGATCGCTGTGAATGAATAGAGAATGGAAGTAACCATCGATCATGATGTGATCATTCAATATGCATGGAGATGTGGTCAGTGTCCGATTCATTTCATTGACTGTCCGCTGAAAAGCCATACATCGCTGAGACTGCGTTTACCTCATTTATGGTGATGCTTCTTCCTTGGGTCAGAAAGAGTTACTATCAAGTTCAATTATCCCCTCAATGAAGTTATTATGATTAATTGCTCAGGAATGTTAATAATTCAAAAATAATGAATCTTCCTAACTAAATTACCAACCCTAGAAAATCTTGCGTTGATACAGGAGAAGATCCCGAATCCTGTTTATATCCCAAGTCATACGTCATACTTTTCGGGAAGCGCAAAAAAATCTTTAAAATCCGTCGCGTTTTTTTAAACGGGAGAAATTTGAAATCATACCATCGAATCCTGGGTAATTTCAGGGGATGTCCATTCCAATTATGTTTCAGAAGCACTTCTAGTAAATTTCCTTTTTGGTTTCAAGGTGACATAATATCCAGAAGTACCTCAAAATAGATTCCGATTTTCCTATGCATTTAATACAGAAGAATATTTAATCTTCCTGGAATTAACTGTAAATAAAGTTGCATGCGATCGACCTTGAATACTATCGCGAATACTATTCACACGTAGATTTACAGCAGTCTAGCATTCCGTGAATTTTCCCAAAAATATTTAAAACCCGCCTAGTGTATTT
This sequence comes from Ladona fulva, assembly GCA_000376725.2. Lineage (NCBI taxonomy): Eukaryota > Metazoa > Arthropoda > Insecta > Odonata > Libellulidae > Ladona > Ladona fulva. The sequence continues at coordinate 923,909 of KZ308199.1, read as the reverse complement.
TAATGGACGAAAATTGAACCGTCCTGACATCGAACCCAGGGTTTTTCTGAGATATGTCTTTACAACATGCGCTAAAAAACAGCGTCTTTTAAGATATGGTGAATTCAAACTCTATCATAACAGAAAGTGCACAAAACGAATTTTCGGAAATCCGTGCAAAAATCGCCTGTGACGTTTTCCGTAAAAGAACAACGTCCGTATCGTATATATATTATAAAGTAGAGTGTAGATTTTTAGAGATTAATTAGTTAAGCAAACTTAATTTCGGTTATAGGCTTTACTTTAATTTCAAAATTAAATGAGAAGGAACAGTCACATGAAATCAAAATAAGCACCTAAAGAAAGGTAATTGAATACATATTTTTACCTTTGATGTGGATTATTTCTTTGTTTCCTGAATTGCGAGAATATTGTTAAATACGCAAAAGTTTTTCAAACTTTTGCGGTTGTACACACACTGGGGACGCATGGAATTGTTGAATATTTTTAGAATAAATTTAGAATTCGGTTTTATCTAATAGTCCTGGCAAGAATTAAGGAAAGTGAGATGGATGACATTCTATGAGATTAGCTTTTGTAGATAAATTGCGCTGACGAATCACAACAAGCCTATGACCATTTAGGAATGTTTCTTTTTGATATTATCGACGAAATCTTAAAATATTGAGGCGACTAAAGGCACTTTTCCTTAAGAAAAACTTACCAAAAATTGAACCGTGTGTGTGGATGGGAGTGCATCTTACGACTCTACTTCCCTAATCGGATAATACGATTGCAATACTTTCCGTTTTTAATACCGAAATATCGACTCTCATTTGTTACTGTTACTTTCTTTAGTTTCCATGAGAGTCGAGGAGAGATCAATTTCTTTTTTTTTACGTTAGCATTGGTCTACGGTTCGACCCCAGACTATTCCAAGCCCTCCAATAAGAAGTGAATGTAATTAAATTCGTTCCAATTGTTTGAAGGATCTATTTCTATCATTATTATCATATTATATACTAGCTGAAGTGCCCGTTGATTCTCAACGGGGATTATAGAGATAGGAATAAATAAGTAGTCATATTTGTACAAAAGAGAAACTGACATCTCTCATCTTAACGTAGCTCAATGGGACAGATTATCAAAAACGAAAATGTTCAAATCAAACTTCTCATCGTCTGGAACCGAAATCCTTAATCTACGATAAGAATATCATTGTATAAAATTTCTTTTTATGAAAATTGTCTCAAGTTCGTACGATGATTCTTTTTTCATTTTGCAATAGAAATAGAGCCTGCGAAAGATTAAAATGAAGTTTATATGAATAGGTATATTATATTCACTAGTAAACGCTCCCCTCAAGAACGACGGAACTTAATTCAGTTTAAAAATGTACCTATTATTGTATATATCTGGTCCTCCTAAGCACAAAAAACTTCCGTCGTAAGATCATAATAACTCAATATATTTCTTACCATTATTTACAATATTTATTCTACTGTTTTCAAGTCAT
>KZ308199.1:874693-921423 GCA_000376725.2 Ladona fulva | reverse complement strand
GTTATTAAAATATGAAATAACTAATAAAATTAATAATTATTAAAATAGTCCAAATTATTAAAATGGACAAAATAGTCCTTCATACATTTAATTATTGGCAAATGTATACCAAATTTATCCCTCATTAATCAAACCATCTACCAGTCATAACTATATCATTAAAAACCAACAACTGACACACTCTGCCTTAGGAAGACTAGATGTAGACAATAACAGATTTATTTTTAAAACCTGTAATTCTTCACGGTGGCGTTTACTAGTTGCTAAATAAAATTTAGAAAAATCATCGCACGACCTGGAGTCCAGTTTCATAACAAAGGAACTTTATAAATATCCATATTATTATCAGTAATAGAAATCAACTCCTAGTTTTGATTATTGTGATGATATTGAAAATTTCGTTTTTGATGGCCTGTCCCTCGAAACCAGTTATAATGAGAGAAATTATACTTTCGTCAGAACCGAACCGTTCTATGGGTGAAAGGGGTGGATTGCACCCGGGAGGCGGCATCTAATTGGTGGGAGCGTAGCCAACCATTAATATTATTGCAACATAATTTGTTGTTTTCTGTGTGATACACTCGATTTCTCTAGGAAAGATCATTATGTGAAACTGATGATTGGCAAACATTTAGACGAAAGAATTATGAATAACTCAAGACGAGAAAGGAATAGTGATAGAATAGAATAGAAAGAATTTGTTGTTTTCTGTGTGATACACTCGATTTCTCTAGGAAAGATTATTATGTGAAATTGATGATTGGCAAACATTTAGACGAAAGAATTATGAATAACTCAAGACGAGAAAGGAATAGTGATAGAATAGAATAGAAAGAAATTCGTGCGGTATATTAAAGCCACTGCACAAATATTCCTTTCTATTCTCCGGTACTAAGAATAAATCATCCAAAGGTTTTGGAATACATATCTACTATAGATTTGATCGAAGTCTTTCCTATTTGCGAATAGCTTCGGTGTTTCATTGACTCTTCCGGTGGCCGTTGCTGAGTGGAAACGACCATTCTCGAAACTGAAATTGATCAAGAGCCATTGGCGTTCATCGATGAGCTGAAACATATAAAACAATCTCTCTCTCGTAAGTAGAGAGAATGTATTTGTGATGGACTAGCTTTTGGTGATATTGCAGAAGAATTCGATGTTGAGATCTCGAAATGTACATCATTTAAATTAAATGTTATTCTATATTTCTTACTTGCCACTATCCCTTAATATGTGATTATTAATGCTACAATACACTTTTATTAGAAAATTTTTATTGGAAATTTTTTCCATATTTTGTTGCTTAAAATAATATCATAGAATCATCTAATTTTAAGTTATATGCATTGAGATGATAATGATACTCGAAATTAATGTGACATATTAACTCATAGTGACAAAATATTATGTCAACATACGACAAAATTAATCGTTACTGATGTTTTGCGATAAATGTAAGTTGGGAAATGAAGTCAAAAAGCACTGGCTTTTTCAAGTCTCATAATTTGCTTGCAAATCAGGAAATGTATGGTTTTGGTATTTAATTTTGAGGGGCAGCAAATTACGTTTGCACTGGGGCGGCTTTTCTCGGCAACGACTCTATATAAATACGACACTATCTTTAACGCTACTTCTATTTTCCCCGTTGAGAATTAACGGCCACTTCAGCTAGTATAGGAATAAATTTAACTTTCAGATGGAACAAGGAAAAGTGGAACTTTTACTAACCACAATATTTATTGCTAAACGGGACTCAAGTCACGGAAGCTTATTTCACATTCGATTCACAGAGTCATCAAAACCACGGACGTTCTGCGATAAATATTGTGGTTTGTAAAAGTTCCACTTCTCCCTTAGGGAGTGCCACCAAGATGTCATGGACCAAGCAATGGGTTCTATCAAGGGACCTTGTTTGATGGCAGTAAAGCGAATGCGACGAAACATGCCACAATTTATAAAGAGAGAGAATAAAGTATATTCCAAAAAGAGAATATTTCCGAGATGAGTAATGGTTGTGATCCGGTGGTGGAAATGAATGATGAAGTTTGAATTTCCGAATAGAGAAACATTGAGGGGACGAATCGTCGAAGCGTTGCAGTGGGAGAAGCGCTCATGCGAAAGGGATTTCATTCCCTAGTATATTGATTGAAAAGTTGGATTTCAAGAGATAGTACACATCTGTAAGGAGCTTTTTAATCGACTCACAATCGCTTTCCCATTATCTCGCATTTGGGAACTTTAAGAACATTTGCTTCTAACAAGTAAGTATATCTCAGTGTATGTCACTCAATCTCACTCTATCAAATCAGTCAATTTACAACCATTTTAATTTGGATGTAAATATTCGTCGGAAAGAAATAGTCATGAGGTTCTATAAGGGAGAAAACCTGAGTTAACGATCTAAAGATGGGAAAGGACAAGTAAACCCGATTCCCGTCTTGTGTTATTACTTGGAACGGAAGCCAAACACGAGGTTGAATAAGAATAGAAACATCAAAGCAAAAAGTGAAAAGATCTGGTGGTGGAACACCTTGATAAGGGAATCAGAAAAAAATAGTGAAATCCTTAATGAGGATTGTTTTACTAAACGGATGTGAAACCTCAAGAAAGGAGTACACGAAAAAGTCTTTGAGATTTGCGTGTGGCGTAGAAAGAAAAAGTAAGTTAGATTGATGGAGAATGATATCGGAAGAAATTACATCAATTAAAGATGCGAAGCAATGCCGAAGATAAGTGTGTCGAATTCTGAGAGGAGATTGAATTTTAAAAATAAAAAGGAAAGACAGGTAAAGAGGAGAATTGCTGGACGATATATAGCGTGGTTTATCAACAATAAATGAGCTTTGAGAAGGTAAATTTAGGGCTCAAGAATGTACCGAGAGTTAGAAGACAAGATAATGATTATATTGAGGACTATTATTAAGTTTATGGAATGAAAAGGTTCTCAGGTATGCTAATTTGTGAGGAATACTGATTTGTGAGGCTAAAGTCGACAATCGTGAGGATTCGGTTCTCTAAATGTTTGCTGAAGTGGAGCCAAAGTAATGGATTCAACGGTCCATAAATGTGGACGGCGGGTGCAGAACGAATGTGTGTGACCAAGCGGACGCGGACGAGAAGGGACCACAGAATGGACAATACGCTCTCTTCACTTTACAAACTCAGTTATTTATTCTTTGAGTAAGTAGATTTGAATACAAATGAAGTTCAGGTTTAAGACAAAAATAATCACGCGATGATTATTCTCAATTTTCTCTTAAAACATTATTTATCTAAAAATGAATCGATAGAAAAGTAATTTGTAATGTTACATAGGTGATGATTTGCGTCGCATTCGTTTCAACTCTCTGAATAACCGATTACTCCAATATTATTGTTGTAACTTATAGTTATAGTAGATCACTTGTCTGGTAACGTTCTACGAGTAGAAAAATTAAAACACTAAATAACAATCCCTCATACTAAAAAGTGAGTAGATCGCCTCCAAGTATGAAGGCATCACAACACAACATTCCTTGTATTGACACGAGATTTTCTTTAGTCAACAGATAACCATTTCTCTAATAACAGGCTCACGTTTACTTTTACAATAACTAAAAAATCAAAGTTTGTTAATTCATATTAATGTGTTCAATAAGACAAAAGTTATTTCTTCCCAGAGTCACAATAGTGAGGCAGTTTTACAATAAGATAAACATTTTATGCATCTATTTCTTTGCTACTGTTTTAAATTGAAGTTGAAGTATTCATAACTTATTTTGATTTCTGAATATTTCAACAAATGACATCAAATTGCTAACGTTTATCTTGAATTTCATGAAAATTATGTCAAACACTACTTACTTTGAACTCAGCTGGACCTGAAGTCAAGTGCTATGAAAATGTGATAACTTTCGAATACTGGGGTGCCCAGGGTATGTCTGAAGATTCACGTACGACGTTAGGATTCCAACAAACTTTTCAGCGCGGAAAAGGAGCTGATTTATGGCTGCGCGCAATGAAACAAACGGGAAGATAAATCATAGAGACAGAGAGAGAAGCGAGGCGGCAAATCCCAGTTAAAAACCCGTGAGGCGAAGTGTTGTTGGGGGCTTAACGGGGCATTTCGTGGGGGACCCGTTGATACACGCGCCCAGAGATGACTGGACACGCGCGAGGATTTGAAAGGAAGAATTGAGACTCACGTTTCCATCGGTAGCCGGTCCGTAACGAAGCGCTTTTAGCAGAAGCGCGAGAAAATGTAAGTCATTGAGCGATCATCAATCTCCGGCGTTATGCCGCGACTCCGTAGCGAAATATAATATATATGTAGGAAATAAAGGGAGTGAGGGGATAAGTAAATTTCGCAATTGAAGGGACACGAGATGACCGAAGATCGTACGAAACAAGGAGGAGTCGATTTCCAAATGAATTTGGAAGAGGAAAGATGACTCGGCTTTATTCGACTCTTATTTGAATTTGGATAGAGTCAACGATAACATAGTCTGAGAGCGACACTCGGCTGAGAAACAAAATGATGCTAAGGCAATAAACATAGGAACATCGGGAGAGGGCACATTTAATTTTCCGAAGTATTAACTTCAGATTAAATGTAAATGTTACATTTAGATTTATTTCATAATTAAATTAATTTACTTCACAATAAAACATTTCATAATTCACAGCATCTGACTACAAATTCTTCCATAAATTCAGAAAGAATTGACCGGAAAATACATCTGTGACTTTAATTAATATAACTAGGCCTCATAGAAAAATGTTTGCTATTTGCTGGTATTACCTTATACCCATATGTGGATTACGAGTGACATTAAATTACAAAATAAGTAACCGCAACTATGAAAACGAAAATTAAAATTTAACGTTCCTCTTTCACCACAAGTGAAGACATGATAACATTAAAAACGTAGTTAATGACATCAGAAAAAGTTCGCCATAAACATCGAAAACAGAGGCAAAAGAACCGAAGGTCGTTGGAAACTCATATCGGGTCTATTGCAACTATTTGCGGGAGCTCAGCTCTCTTCTTTTTGAGTAACTCGAGCAACGGAATGGGAAAGCAAAGATCTACAATATGTGCATTGGAAAAACTCATTGTATATATTACAATTACTTTCCACTTACAACACAATAAAGATCACGCGAACGGGAAAATGTATATTCGTGACAAAAACTAATACACCAAAAGTTATAGTTATGGAACAAGGCGCTTTGAAATGGAGTCAGGATAGTAAATACTTACAGCTTTGCTTGATATATAGTTTTTCTAACGATATTTCACGGATCAATTTCCAAACAATGATTATCAAAGGTTTAAATTATAAAATGAAATCCTATGAGAGATTATCTAAAGGGAATGATTCAATCAATGTTTCAGTACATGACGGGTTTTATTTTCTATCGCGCGGAAAAGCACGTAAAAAAAGGCCATGTCAGAATCGTAAGTCCAGAACTCTATACAATATTACGGTAATTCGACAAACCATAGACGGAGAAAAAATGGTATATTCCGAAATGAATGTAAATTATGAAAAATACAAAATAATGTAAATTGAAAAATAATGCTCTAGAGATTTTACTTAGTGAGTAACAAAAAGTACAGAAAACGAGTAGAAACGTACGTAGTCTCCGATATTGATCAATCTCATCTCTCAGACTGTTTAAACTGGTTAACCTTTTATAATCCCGAATTACACATGTGATGCCCTCCGGAATAACCATACAATTTCGCTCTGCTTAACGAGCGCAATGACGGAATTTGATGAAGAATTTAATCATTGAATTGATAAAGAATTAATTGGATAAAGTCTTCACGGGTTTTCCACCAGGTCAAGTAAGCAGTAGCCGACGTTTCGATGACTAACTCCGCCATCGTCTTCAGGGCGCTGAATGTTACTACTGCTTACTTGACCTGGTGGAAAACCCGTGAAGACTTCATCCATAGCCTACACCAGGAAAGCACCAAATCTTTCATAAAGAATTAATTAATCCCTGAAATATTAACAGACTCTCGCAATTAACATACATTTTTAACCATCGTTAACAAGAAGCGAGAAGTTATGCATATTTGCAGTTGGGCGATTTGTTAGTTGGTTGCAATTCAAGGAATTTATTTCAAATATGGTTATGCGATAGACAAGGTGAGTTGCTGTCCTCTTCGGAGCGATTTCGATAAGAGACATTTCACTTCCTCAAAATCTGGAAAAATAGAAATACCGAATTAACAAAATTTCAAACAATCTCAATCCGGTAGAATTTTTTCTTTAGCCAAGGACATGAATAAAAGTAACAGTAATTTTCAAATTGTTATTTTCCGTTTATTTAAAGGCAATACTTAAATTAATACCCCTACCGTTTAAGATATCCGGCCAAATCCACGTGAAATACAATCAGGTGAATAATAAAGGGCATTTAATATAGGTTCCGAGGTTAAACACTGAAGAATAAATAAATTCAATGTTTTTGTCGTTTCCGTGATTCATTTTCGAATATGAATCAAATTATGCAACATCACTTATTAGTACCAGCTCCAATAAAATTCTTCAATATGTACAGCTCAATTGAAATTGATCGCTCAAAGAAAAGAAATATATATCGCTATGATTTTAGAGATTACTGAACTTAAAGTCAAGAAGAGAACGTCAAGCACGAATATTCTGCAACAAAGATAATAAATAATCGAAATCTTTAGCCAATAAAAGCAATTATTTCGATTATAGTGCATCTAATTAAGGATATCATTATAAATCCTTGGTGAGTAAAAAACCTTCGGAGTAATTTTTTAATATGGATTTCCAGTACGTCTAAACTGAAAAATACTAACACGGTATTCATTGAGAAACTTTAAATCCATTGATTTAAAGAATCAATTTAATATGATACAAAATTTTCATAAAGAAAAGTTTTGTATTTCACTGGCAAGGTCAGTAAAAACTGTTCCCGGGAAATTCAAATTAGAATGACCATTATGTCTACGGTTTTACATATTTGCTTAAAACAACTCGAAATAGCACCAAGGAGAATAATATCTTGTATTAAATGGCGGTGAAGGTAAAGGATATTCTACAAAAAGTCAATTGAAGTCCATTTCCTTCGTTCACAAACAAACTTAGGGCAGAAAACTTACTTATGAGGTGATGATAAGTAGAAAATTCGAACGGGATTCGTAACATAAGTGGTCTGAACTTCAATTGAATTTCAGATAAAAAGACTGAATTGTGCGATCGATTTAAGTAATAACCAAGCTAAATATAAATCTCACATAGACGATAACGTCTTGCGACAACAGACTGTGTTTATAAACGTCAATTACAATATTACATGTAATCTTGTATTCTTCATTTTAACTTCTTTTTATTATAAATAATGTTAATGTTTGATGTTGCTGCAACATATTCAGCTGTTAGTGTTGCATATATGCGGGTACTCTCTTTAAGTATTTATCGTACCTTTGACAGTTGTCTGAGGAAGACATAACAGACACCGTGCCCGCGAAGAAAGAGTGGAATGAAACCCAGTGAATAATAAATTGATCTCATGTAATCAGATGTATTTAAGGCATTCCTAACGCAAGAATCTCAGACATGTATGTTTTCGTTTTATCTGAGATACCCCACTCATAATACAATCCCTTCTCCGAGTGGACATAGCAATTTAATCACGAGGATGCATTTAGTTTCCCTACGTCATCAAAGAATTGAAGAGGCGCCTTGAAAGATTGCATGACGGGGTGGGGAGGCTTAACGCTACGATAATTTTACATTTGGAATGTATTTTGTTTTGATTGCGTTCATTTAGCGTATTAAAACGCTTTTACAATATATACTTTTTTGCCGTGTAATTTTCTTATTTTTTTATTGCAAACCTATTTTCTGCATACATGGAATTTTATCACGTATCTCTTTCTTAAGGATGGATACAGACATTAAAGAGAACATTATGATAACTTCTATTCTTTAGTTATAATCTAAAATCTACTCACCGACCTACTTCAAGGATTAATTACATTTTATGTCTTAGTTTACCGCAATAATTCAGCTGATCATGTTTTGCATCGAAGAAGAATCTTATTCAAAAATGAAAATGAATTCTTCCCAAGGAGAAACGGACACGAAAAAAAGTCTGACAGAACCGGGACACGAACCTAGATCTCCCGATTGCCAGTCGGTTGATCTATCCATTGAGTTATTCCACCAAAACATTTCTCCATGCCGTTTGGGAGACTGTAGGCTTTTTTCATGTCCGTTTCTCCTTGGGAATTTTCCTAGGTACACGTTTTATCGTGTCAAGTCACCTTAACCCTTTTCCTTGTATGATGGATTCTTCTTGAAGGAATAAAGAGTGCGTAAATGACTGAGTCGGAGTACAGAAAGCATGATTCCTTCAGGTAATTAACTAAAGGATTAACTACTATGGAAGTGAGAAATGTTCGCCTTCAGATATTTAGGAACAACTATTAAATTGCCTTTTTTATAAGATATTTCCAAATTTTGAGCCAAAAGTGAAATAGTAGTTCAAAAAATACAATGTAAACTTTGATAAACTTGAATTAAAGTGGCCAGCAAATTTTTAAAAATTGAGTTAAAATATTAAACACCCTGCAACACGTTACATCATCAGTGACTCTAGCGATAAAATTGTATAAAATGCTAAAGTAATATTTTTAATACAAGTAATTTTTATTTAACACCTTATTTGTTACTAAAACCTTTGAGTCAATCCCTGCCCTAACATGCTTCCTTTTCTCTCAGTCCCTGCTTCAAATAATAAATAACCGTCTCGAACCTTTTGCTATCAAGGAGACAAGAGGAAAGTAAATATTTACCAGAGGCGCTCCTCTAGAAGTGGAAAAAGTAGAACTCGCGCGTCCGACGTAATTGAGGAGGAGAAGAAGGGAGCGAAGGAACAGCTGCATCTGGCATTGCGGCTCTGGAATATCTCAGTGTCGATGATTGGAGGGAGAAGAAAGGCGACCACGATGGGTGTGGAGGATACTTAATTTTAAATGAGCGAAGAGTTAATGGAAATCCTTCAGATCGATGATTTCCACCTCTCGCACAGTTCATTCCGAAATATGTCTAATTTACATCAAAAAGCGCACAGCCCGATTGAAGAATTTGGTCAATAAACACGAGATTTATGGCCTTCTTTAAAGCTCAACCGTTGAGATCTGAAATAATAGCAAATTATAATAATAGGAAACAAAACACTTCAATATCTAGAAGCATCGTAATATAAAACTAGTCGAAAATGTGAAAGGAAATTCTGAGCTACAAACGGGACAATTATATGCGCACTGAAGAAACAATTGAGAGTAAATTTTACGAAACCGAGGTTAAACACGGAAAGGAATCGAAATATAAAAGGGAAATGTGGACAAGAGGAATGAACGAAAAGGGTGAATTGCTTCCTCGTGGACTGAAGGGGAAATGAAAGGTTGCAGAAGAAACATATTATTTGGGAAATAAATTCATACGAACTGATATGAAATTATTTAAATAGAAAGAAAGACTTAAAATACGGGTATCAACAGTGACATATCGTACCACCAAATACTTGAAAAGCCCCCCGATTAACCGAATCCGGGTTCGATTCCCGGAGGGAGCCACGATGTTGTCTCAGCATCGTGAAAACGTTGTGAAACTACCGGAGTTACACAGTAGCGGATTCAAAGCCAATGCGTTGGTTTGAGAGAACCATTACATTACTAAAAGACAAGGATTTTAGATTCGTGTCACAATTTTTTGTGCGCAGAAATATGTTATACCGAGGCATTCGTCAATCGAATCCGTCAGCCGAATTCAACGACAACATCTTGGTTTCCCGAAAAAGGGTCATAAGGGTTACTCGTTAGCCTAGGCATCCTTGTATTTACATTAAAAAAGAAATTAAATTCCGTAACTGTCCAAAGAGGACCATATCTGTAGAGATAAAGAGAGACTTGTGTCGAACAAGAGCATTTCCAAGTGCTCCGTTACTTGTTATCGGCGCACGTATTTTAGGCTAACCACACAATGACTAAACTGGAAGCAGCCCAACACAGCCTTTTAACATCAACTTTTTACACCCGTAAATAAAAACCCGCTTCTAGTTTAAACTCGCGTGCTGTCTGTATAATAAAGCGCGTAGAGGCGAAGCCATAAAAACGGGAAGGCGCGCATTTATTTGTAAGCCAACCCATGGCCTTTAAAGTATCCAGATAAGATGCAACTCCTTCCACGATGAAGTGGAAAAAATGGAGTGAAAGATGGAGCGAAAGAATATCAAGAGGGTTGGATGTGTCCTCTACGTATACAAATGAATCCGACGACACCCCTTCAATTCCTTCCCTATGCAATCGGATCCTATAAAAGCCCGAGTTTTCCCTTCTTCTCGCCACCATTTGTACACGTCTCTCGCTACAATATCACGATCTCGAAACACGTTTTTGCAATCCAGAAACGCTACGTTCGGACGGTGAAATATCTCCGTTCCGTTCTAAATGTGACGAAAGGAATTGTAAAGCAATGCTTGGCGGTGCCGTGGAATTCTGAAGATGACTCCTGAAAATAATTTGGTGTGTTTGCGGTGCATTACTGTCATCTTAAAGGATTGAAGTCTTCTTAATCGTACATACTTTTCCTGCTGTTTCCGTGACCTAAATTGAAGGACTTCCCGCATCTTCCAGGGCTGCGGCACCAATTTTCCCGGCCGATGAGACTCCAATAGTTTGTGAATAATTTTTGAAAAAATAGTTCCTAATGTATTTTGATATTTGTAATGCAATACAAGAAAATATAATAGTCGATTATGAAAATTAGCATTCAATTCTGAAGTCGTCCTCGGAAATGTTTTCTCGCAAAGTGTCGCTTTATTAAAATAAATGTTTAAATCCAAAGAAGTGTTCCTAGCTGTTGAGTTTTTAAACATTTTAAAATAGTCACGTTTTCATTTTTGCATCTTAGAAACTCTCAACCGCTTTGTTGGCCTCGTCAGCAGTCACTCCAAACTCTTTTGCTTTTTTTTCGGACTTCTAAATTCCGTTTGATGACTTTTGTCTGAGAAAATCTTTCTGACTAAATTATGACCCAAGTCTACGCCTCTAAGTTTTCCAAGTCAAGTACTTCGTATGTTTTAAACTGCATTTGTAAATCTCTTCGATAGAAGTGTATTCTACATGACTTACATCTGCATCCTTTTTTTACGGTTTTCATGCAGCCGAAAAGTTATTTCCGGGAAATATTTTTAACTCTCAAAGAACGTTTCTAATATACGTCCACACTCAAGCGGCTCTAGCTAAATTAGCGATTAATTTACAAAATATCCAAACTCTTTTTGGACAATTCGTAATAATTTTAACATTTAAATCCCACGTGGAATTCATTTCTATTTCTGTAGTTAAATTTGTGCGCAGAGGATACAATATTCTTATGGGTAAATACCCTACATGCCTGCATTTACTCGTAAGAGATCTACGTTACATGTTAAGCTTATTATGAAAACTGATCGATACGATATTTAACATTCGAATTTTATGCGAAATTACGGACATGTACAGGAAGAGACGAAAGTACCACACACTTTGAAACGTTTCGAAACGGATCCTTAAAGTCATATAAGGCATTAGATTTTCAAGCGACAGCTGATTTTAAAAGAGTGATGGATGGACCAAAGCAATCAGTTTAGAGCTCTCCACGAACCCCTTTTCCATTCACTTCTCAAACACTTCGCGGAGACTTTTCCCCGAATCTATTCGCAACAACACCAGCATTTTCTCACATTCTCGCCCATTCATCTGTCGAATTCTGAAACTGTCCTCCGAACAGAAAAGAGCGATTTGTATTCGAAGGCGCATTATACAGGCGAACGAAAACGCCCTCTCGCACATTTCAAATCGAATTTAGTGTCTCCTTCAACGGAGGCATCTGCTGCACCATTTTTATGCTCCGTTTTAGATTCACCCTCTTTCTTTTCGATTCTGTCGTCTTGATTAGGAAATGAAGCGATCATTTATAACGGAAAGGAAACGTTTTGCATTCAAAGCTAAGGAATTGCAGTCGCTATCAACTTATCATCGAATCCTTAAGAGAATACCGGTAAAAAGTTACCGTTTTTTTGCTCAGCGAACAAGGTCGTTTGCATATTGATTTGTTATAATATCAAAGTTCTTAAGGTGGCATCAAAAGGAAGAAATTCAAGGATCGATAAGCCCAAAAAAGAATCGATAGCTATGTTTTATTTCTGAGAAAACAACTTAACTGCTTCATTTATTAATGATACTCACCCATACTTTCCAATTCAATCATCCATCCATCTTTCTCTACAGATTCACCCACACATTTATATTCATTAATTTGATAAAACTTCGCTTCAGTGACTTCTGTAAATAAACTAGATAATTAAACATTATTCAAATACTTCGACTTGGGAGGTATTATAAAAAAAGCTATTATTATGTATGGGACAACAAGCTAATTTGATTTTCTCGCCGAGACAACTTTATTCCGCAAGCAATATAATGCTAAACATGCGGAAGGAAGTGTATTTAAGGAACAAGATGAGGATGCACTGTCAGTTGGATAACTTCGTCTGCGGCTTGGTGATCGATTACCTCGACCTACTAATGCTTTCGAATACAGGATGTCTTTTTAATCGCACCTCTTTCGTCTGACGATGATTTTGAACTTTCTAACTCGAAATTGTTACTGAACTTTCCTCTTTGGATTTTAATGCAAAAACTAATTTTATGTAACAATCTCCGAATCATAAATATTTATGTAATCATAGATGTCGATCGATTGATAAAATCGTTAAGAAAATTTTAGTGAATCGCTAACCTAAAACGACAATATTTTTTATTATGCAATGACATAGAATTTCGATATTTAGATAATATTGCCAACACATACGCTGACGTACAGACTTTGTGAATGAGCCTATAGCTACACAACCAATTCATGCTGTCTGTATTATAATATAAGTACACGTTCGAGCAACTGTTAAAATTAATGCCGAATTACCCATAAACTCCTGGCCAAACCCGACAAACTTTTCTGAAAATTGTTTCAAATTCATGTAACGACTCTACAGCCGAAAATACTCTAGATTTCCCCATCTGAGGAAATCTAGAGTATTTTCGGCTCTCCTGATTTGACCTAAAGCAGAATCTCTTTTTATTCCCATTCGCGTTACGCAGCCGTACTAAAAAAGAAAATCGTAATAAAAGGCCAATCAAACAGAAGCTTAACCATAAATTCGTTAAGGAAAATTCGATTTTTCTTGCTTTCAAATTGCATTCTCTCTTCCTTCGCAAATTTACCACCATTCATTCCTCGTTCTACTTGAAGGTGGATCTTATGGGGAGGTCTGGATTCACGTCCTCTGGCGTTGCACTTTCAAGTATTAGTTATTTTCTAAAACCTAATAAAATAAATAGATAGAAGTGCTACAGGAAGCTAGATCCCGAATTAATTCAATTCTAAATTCCCTGAGAAACATATACCATTATATGCCAATCTTGCTTTCATTTAAATAGCTGATTCCTGTGTTTAAACTTACCAACGAAATATCACAAAGTGAGCGTCACCTCAGTAAAATCGTTTATAAAATAATGCTGAATACAACGTTGAAAATGAAAATTTCGAATCAAACTTCCAACGTGTTATTCATCCATAACTTTAGTATTAAAATATTCATAGGTTTACAAATGGTTTTCGGATGGAAGGCGCAGTGAAAGGTTATAAACTTACTTTATTTTTTTCTTTCTTATAGATCATTCATACTTTTGAAATTTCGCTAATTTTTCGTTAAGAAATTTTTGTAAATCGTGCCACACACACATATATAAAATACGTCTTTGCGACATCAATTCAAAAGTGAGAAATCGACCCCTCGAGGATCCCTGCGTTACACTTAGAAGATCATTTGGCCTATCTTGCGGCACTTCTCATTTTATTTATGCCACTAACATCGCCCAATCACTTCCACTGAGGTAGTGAAGTTTTGCAATATTCGATTTTACATTACCATTCTTCCCGATTTGGTCGTTTTTGTTAATATTTCCCGGATTTTCGTTTAATGAATGACCTATTTGAGGTGGGAATTAGCTGATTTAGGAAGGGACAAGGTGATAGGAAAATTTTGGAAAGCACTTCGAAGTCTTTGAAGTTCAAACTCTAAGCTTACTAGAGTTTAATAATTAAATAATTTATAGGTGAGAGGCACCAAATTAAGAAATAACAGAAATAGATAAAACATCCTAGACTCACTTGTGGTTTTCATGTAGTAGATTGTTGTATTCTTGAGATCTAAAACAAAGGGATTGCTATTTTACCTACCTCATAAAATGTCAGAAGATCGGCTTTGGGGGATCTTCGAGACGAAACTGAAAAAACTGCGGTTCAATCCTCCTTCAGGAATTATCTCCTTGGTTTTTCTCCCTCTGATGAAGTTGGTGAACGAATGTGGCAGTAAGTCCTCGTTAATCACAACTCCTGGTGGGAAACCTGCGACTTTTTACGAATAATAACGCTGAAAAAAGTGGCGTAGAATTGAAAACGCACTGCTTACAGCCGATTCGACAAAGGTCGGTTTCGGAGCGACCAAAGGGCGAAGTGATCTTTCGAAAAAGACGAAACGAAAATCAGGAAATTACCAGAAGTTGCCGTCTAGAACACTCATGTCTGCCATATGGAAAGCAAAGCTGGTTTGGATGAGTCTGAAGGAAACATACCCCAAATACTTCTAAAAAGATACGGCCATGGTATGGGTCGCAGTATTACGTAAGTAAATATTGCGTCGCCCAACAAAGCAGCCTCGTTTACGCGCATTTTGACGCATAAGGGAAGAGCCTTCAGTTATTTATCCCATTTGGATCGAATTTTTGTGGAGATCACACAAGGACAATGAAAAATTGATTCGAACTTCTGAATGGAATATAAATGATTTAAATGTTGATATTATTTTGTCGTCTCTTTTCCTAACGCGACCGAGGCAGTTAACTGCGGTGTCCATGGAAAATTTGTTTTGAGAGTTATGGGAGGTATTTTACGTATATTCGGATTTTCTCAGGGAAATTAACGCAAAGTGCGGTGTATGAATGTGACCGTACTTGGAAACGCGAATTGAAACACAGTATTTAGTTGATATTTTCAGAGGACAGGACTTCTTCAGAATAAAAGGCAAAACAACTCTGTCTTAATGGAAAACAGAATTTGTTTTTGAGGACCAAGGCTTATGCTCCTAGGTTGTCCATTAAATTGTGGAATTTTCATAGCGAGTGGTTCAATTATTTATATACTGTAATTTTATCGACTCGGCAATCCCCAAACAACCGTGGTTTGAAGAAATTAGGTTTATTCTAATGCATACATTATTTATTTTCTCAATGAGAAGTCTGTAGAATGAGAGGGTTACTCCAAACAGCAGTAGTTCGCAGTTGGTAGGCAGTGTACGGCGTAACCACGGTTACAACGAAGGCGTTTGTGCTCAAGAGGGATGGGAACTATGAGTGATGGTAACCCTTTTAAAAACACTGGTGACAATGGAAAAGGTTGGGTAGTAAAAAGATAGGTTGCGACAAAAAGGGTTTGCGTTTTGTGGTACGGGTTACCAAGAAGTAGAGGAAAAGGCGTCAATTCGGGTATTTTAGGGTACATGAAGCAGTCGAAGGGCATAAGCGACTCCTGCACATACATTCTGCATCAAAATTAAATCGGGAAAAGTTTTAGGAAATTTCAGTGCGCATAAAACATGGCGATCGGTGGACGACATGTCGGCGACTTCGTTGGAGGCATCTGTTGGCCGATGATTTTTGTTTGAAAGACTTACGCTTCAAAATACAACATTTTTGACCACCTGCTGATCCTTTCATGTCGCCTAAGCAATCTGAATCCGGAATAAATAAAATTCCGCTGATCCGGGATATCGTTTTCAAAGTCGAGGGCTCGGAAATCTCCGAAAAGAGGATATTTAAAAAATGTGAAGCCGTATAATCTTTCCAGCCAAGCTCCTTATCTTCATTCGCTCCTCCTGACGAGTTGTGGATCTTCGCCACTTAATAGTTCTCCAGCACGCCCCTCGCTTGTTTCTTCAAGAACACCACCTTATCACACTTTTCCCACGGCCGCTGCCGCATTGGGCTAAATTTGGATCGCGTGGGTGGCTAAACGGGTGTAGATGCCATATGCTAACACGATGGGATACATAATCTCTGGAGCAGATTGTTGTTGGGTTTTAGAGGAGCCTTTAAGCGAAAGGTGTAAAACGAGACTAAAAAGAGAGCAAGAAAAATGAAAGCGAAAGCAAAGCGTCGAGTAAGCTCCATCTTGAGCATAACGAGTTGGTGCGGTGACTAAATGTCACAGTTTCAACTGATTGTTTATAGTGAAAGAAAAGAAACGAAGGAACGAAATTATGAAATTAATTTCTGATGTAATATAACGATAAGCTATGTAGAATTTATCTTGAAAGTTAGAAGTTCCATCAGAAGGATTACCCATTAGAAAATAAAAAATAAAAAAAATGTTTTAGGATATCTGCGTAAATTCTCTATCGAATTTAACTAACAGAAATAATATTACTTTGATATTTTCTCATCTTGATTTTGCGGGAAAATCTACAAAATAAATCGGGAATGTGAGCCGTTTCCTTGCACATGTTAGGCAAATTAAGATTTTCAATATATGAGATTGAACGCGATGCAACGTAAAAAATCATGTTTTTATTCGGGATTAAACGCCATACGTTTAAGAGAGTCGGATAATTGAGATTTAGCAATATCTAAAATAAGAATTTTCACATTTCCTCGTTCTTCGATAAGACAGGTTTCAACAAAATCATATTTCTATCAAACTATGACGTTGGTTTCGAAAATCGCAGTTGAGAAATTTGCTTAACTTCACGATTCCTTCAATTTAATTTCGTCGATTAATTTCCATTTATTCCACGGCGGATGCTCTCACACAATGAGGGGTGTTATTTCTTCAATTCAAAGTAGTTCGTAACATACCGACAGATCGTTTTTCAAATCAAATCATTACACCCGACGCGTATTGAATGCTAAGGTCCTCTGGTGAGCAAGTGACACGCATCGATGGGCATATTTCTCAGTGTCACCTACATTGAGGCAGACGGGTTCCTCCGCCAGAATGCGGCACGCCGCCCAAGGAAAACATCTCAAAAGAGCTTCTGCTCCCGGCACCCGCCCTCTTGTTTTTAGGGGCACACGCGCCCCCAAACAAACCGGCTGCGCCCAGAGACAAAGAAGAGTCGTATACGGATCTGCCACGCTGACTGCACGAAAAATTAAACCCCAAAAATAAAAGGGAGCCCTGTAAAAGGGAATTTTTTGTGGAGGAAAATATAAAGAGCTTCTCCTAGACTAGGGTCTGTTTCCACTCAAGTGACCTTTTCTTTATTTTTCTTTTCCCCCCCTACGGAAAATAGATGGGGTCTCACTTAGCAATTACTCCGTGAAGCAGCCACTTGCGGCACCCGAACCGACCCTGTTTCCCTTTTACGGCTCTCGAAGGGTGTACGGCATGGGGTGCCCACGTTCATGCGAGATTTGCTTACTCCATGTAGTTTACGGAGGGAATAACCAAACAATGTAAATGCTGCGGACGATCCCTCAGCTGCACCGTCTACAAAAGAGGCCATCGGAATGTATGTCCGAAAAACACCATATGTAATAATGTGAAGAATTTTGTCAAAATTTTAATGGAGCGATGACGAAGCCTCTTTTTCCGAGGTAATTAGAAGATGTGTTGGAGCAAACCAACAGATAATAGTTTCATTTTTGCTCTTAAATCTTATTGAGTCATAAGCCGTGAATATAATCTAAATATAAAGAACGTAAATCTTTGATATTAATATGTCGATCGCGTAATCGTGTATGCTGCTATTTTAACCAGTGTACTTCTTCTTCTAAAAATCTTCCTCGGTTGAATATACAACGAAATCTAAAGCTTCTGGGAAGAGAACTTCTACTTTTGATGGGACCTTTTCACAAGATAAGTTATCGCTTTCGTAAGATTTCAGATGGGAAATAGAAAGAAGTATTGAACATTATTCAAGCTAATTCGCTAAAAAATATTGAATAAAGTCTGAAGAATTAAACTTTCATAGATTTTGAGGATAAAAAACCGATTACCAACCAAAATTGAAAAGTTTTGGTGGAATGCTAATAATTATGAAAGTAAATTGTTTTTAAGTTATACTGTTAATGAATTAATATAGTTTTTTCGTTTGGCTTTCGACTTAAGGTACCAAAAGCTATTGGAGCTAGCAGTTTGTTAGTAAAGGAAATTAATAATCTAAGCTAAGAAAAGATTCTATTAAAAACTGTTATAAGATAAGAAAATTATTAGAGTTAATTTTTCACCAAAATTTACGACAGGGTTTAGAAAAAAAATGTTTAAGTAGAGTTGCCTAATAATAAATACTCTCATTTGGTGTAAATCTACCATAGTCTTTAATGGAAATATTGTTTTTGAATTAATATTCTACCTTCGAATCCCTTTTTCTATTTCTTGCTTTCCTTTTTAAATTATCTTATACTATATAACTATAATGATGCTATCAATCGAAAACGTTTTCCCCATCCCGCGTTGCCATTCTTAAAAATAACTTAATAAGGATTCATTCCCTCTTCGCCTATTTGCGCACCCTCTGCTGGCCACTCCCCTTAACTAACGGTTCGCTCCTAGGGTTCGAAGGCCATTTCCATCCCATTTCCTGAGGCTGTAACTCAGGGGACGCTAACTTCTTCCCTAAATGCTGCTGCCCCGACTTCTCGACTCAAATAGGCGCCTCTTATCCGTAGGCAACTGCGGAACCAGTTAAATGCTTCCATTCTACGCGGTAACGGTTAACCTTTGAATGGTTCCATAACTACTGCTCCTGCTGGGTGCGAACTAACTTCCACGTCTATTTATGCTTTTGGCTAACACAACTTAAATAGATTAGGACGCTACATTACGATCTGCCGAAGAAATATGCTTTCACGCTTCGCTATCGCCGGTAATGAGCAAACGGATAGAATATCTTACTCGACTGTAGATGAGGAGGGAGTAGACATTTTTCAGACACAGCTATTACGGAAATAACTTTAATATAACAATTTCGGGGAAACATTCTCTGTTTCCGCAGCAAATGTATTATCAAAAGACAGGAGGCTGTGCAATTTCCAGAAATGTAATTGTTGGCGTTGATTTTTTCAACTTTGACTGATAGTTTGTATGTATTACTTATTGATTGGGTTCCCGCGATTTGCGGTCGACTTACCTTGATTACGAGGTGCTCTTTGCGAAAGTTAATTCAAAATCAGTGAGCATCTTCTTTCTAAGGCAAGTAAGTTATATGTAACTATAAAAAGTATTAATGCAACAGTTTTTCATATACATACATCTTCAGTTAATTGTAAAAATACGTGATATACCGAATTTGAGAATGACTTCTATATTCAAGGGGGGAAAGTTAAAATTTTGAGTAGTAAATCTCCGTGATGCTATAGAGTTGATACAACGAAATCAATCTAAAGATGTCGATAAAAATACAATAAAATTCAGATTACCGATTACTAGAAAACCATTACAAACCTCAAGACAAATCCCCACATATTTTCAGCAAAACTTTATTAATTTCAATTGCTGGGGCAAATAAAAGGGTGTTTGAAATTCAATTCATAGGTCGTGCTTAAGGAAATAGGTTACATTTGATATATTCCAGTACATTGATCGTTTCCTTGCTCTCCCTTGACGCCAGGAAATAATTCAATTAGAAAGGGTGCTAAGAAGGGATGAAAAAAGCAATAAATAGGAATCAAGGGAAATGAGAAAGGGATTAATCCTCGATAAAAATAGATAACGAGAAAGAATCTATCGTCGATTGAATAGGTGATTGGCGAAAGAGGAGAATTTATGTTTCCACCTGAGCCTTCCTCAGTCGACGTAAATAAAATTGCGGAGGAGTTAATGTCTGCAGGGCGATTAAGGGAAGTTGAGAAGAAGATTTAAGGCGGCCTATAAAAGAGAAAGGATCCTATAAAGGTGAGAATGCTATTGCTTGTTTGCTTTCAATTCCCTTCCGAATTGATTTTTAATCAGCAATTCCTTCCTTTGTCAATGAGTATCGGAAAGTCCACTTTTATGTTCCAAGGGAGATTCACAAGGGAGAGTATTTATGATCCTTTTAAAAAAGAAGGATTTCGGTCGAAAGTTAAAAAACCTTCCATTTAAACATTTGCGCTCGCTCAACGTCAAAGCCTCTTCGGAAAGTACTTGATAAGAGATTTTCCTTGATTTTTTAAGGAAAAGAGTTCAGAAAGTGAAGCAAGCGTCATAAGTTATATTAAAACTCAACTTTGTAGAAAAGCGCCGTGACGAGCGGTATATATCAGATAAATCTAAATGATTTATCTGATATATACCGCTGCCATGTACGTTTTCGGTATGAATGAATGGCTACACGTAGGGACAGGAGGTTTCTATTTGAAAGCCTCCGAAGGGGATGGGGGGGCGGGGCGGTATTTGCCAGGTGGGGATGCGATTTAAGACAGTTTCGTATGAAAGCATCTCCAATTAATACTTAAAATGTAATTTATTCGCGATGAATGTAGTAAATGTACAATGATCTTGGAAATACTTCACAATCTGATTTTAATTCGAACTCCTCGTCCGGTTGTAGGCAAGTTGCTATTACTACCAAAAGGGGGGGGCAGTCCTCTCTATCGCCTTCTCCCCTCCTGACTCCGCCAATGGCTACTCATTAGTCCATTAGGCCTCAAGTGGAACTTTCACACCACGCGAGAATAGCTTTTCACATTTATTGTACATTTCACACATTCAATTAGAACAGCATCTAAGTTGCATGTCAGAGAAACGATTTTCTAGAATATAGAACAAGGTTTCCCAATTTTCATTGTCTCAAGTCCCACTTTCCATGTCTTCAAGTTAATCAAGCCAGAACCAAAATGCAATGATTTCGTTCTTCTGAATGATGTAATTCCATATTTTACTAATACTTAGTACGCTGATGCAATAAGAAATTGCGTGCTTTTCCCTAATTGGACCAAGGCTCGAATACCGCTGCGCAATCTGGGATCCACATGAAGTAGGGTTGGTTTCAGATTTTGGGTTGGTCCAACGTAGAGCAGCTCGAGACTTAACGTTCGACAGTAGCGTTTCGGCTATGATAAAATCCCTCGGGTGGAATTCGCTCCAGGAGGGAAGATCTGATTATCGACGGAAGCTTCTCGACAAATTCATCGACTTAGAATTTATAGAAGAAGTTGAAGACTGTCATTCCCATAAATAACGAGCGCGATCTTCGAGAGGCGAAGACCCAAGCGTTACAAGGAAATAATAGCTAAAATAGACTGTTAATTCAGGTCGTTCTTTCTGAATAGCCTTAGAGAAGCTAATAGGGTAGATTAGGTAAGGTGTTAATACAACCCCTGCCATACGCCACTGGCGTCTTGCGGGGTACAAATATAAATCCACAAATTTAAAGGAGTGGATCTATTGGATTTGTCATTTGAAATTGAGCAAGGTATTAGAAAAATAGATCCCAAAATGTACAAAGTAAAATTACCTCGACCTGCTCGAGTCCCAGCAAACGGCATCGTAATTTCCACAAGTGGGACGCGTCAAACACCAGCGAACAGTACAATGTAAACTATTCTCAGTTACTTCCACTACGTTATAGTTGACGAAGCTCATCCGAGATATCGTTTAATATTCATCCTGTTTGGAGGGGATTGAGCGTCGCAAGGAGACAAAGGTACGCTGCAGCAGTGATTAAGAGGGGAGAGTGCCTTGGGGAAGCACCCCCTGCCATTTCCCCGATGCGCTGCGATGATTTTTACGGCGAAAGGGACGGCGTAATGAGATTATGTTCCTCGGAAGAAAGAGCCCCTCCGCCGTAATCCTCGCCACCCGCTCGGACACTGTCCACCATAAAAAATGCATTAGGGATTTGGCTAAAAAAGAAGCAGATTCGCGGTAATGTGTGACTAAGACAGGGCCATAAAGGCAATCGCCGATTGGAGACTACGCAGACACCGCAAAACATGCGGGAGATGGTCATGTCATCCCCACGATAAATTGCATCGGTTGGCTAAACGGGATATATTTTCCGATATCTATTCCATAATCATATTAGTGCTCAATGTCCATTACATCTTGAGTAACCGAAGCCGTTGACGTCTCCGAAATTAGACGGAGATGAAAATAATTTATTTCCTGCGTTATATGCCGCTCTTCGGTCATGCTAATGCTTCCCTTAAACGCTTATTTATGCATTTCGTTGAAAAATGGGAGTTTACTGCTTCCTGAATACTGGGTCATAACTGCTAGGCGTAGCAATGTTTTATTCGACGTCAACGGACAGACGAGTTTGTTTAAGCGACCAACGGATTCTACTTCTACAAATGAATAAATGCAATTAAAATTAATCTTGGTAAGCCGTATTTGGTGGAACTCCATCTTCATAATAACATAAAGTGATTATATTCGTACTTTTCCACAACCGCTGTGGAAAAGCACAAATATTTGATTTTACACGACCGTTGGTATAAATCTGATCGTGTGTGAGTGTAAAACCTGCGAAGCACTATCATAACATTAAGTACATACCGAAAAGTGAGAAAAGTCTCTTTATGTGTAATAGATGGAAAGAAATTAAATACATTTTCATCCATTCTTACTCTTACAGAATCTGAAATATTCTTTGCATTAATTTTTCATTAAGATTGAAGTGACGACACACACACTGTTTGCTGCGAATGTTTCATCTTCTTTCTTTGATTATTCTAATGTCCTATAAAAATATTTTGTTGCGGTAATACTCGCAAGAGGGTTACTTTTAAGGAAAATGTGTAGACCAAATATTTTGCAGAAAACCTCGTCCCAAATTCCGCAGAACTGGCTATAATAGGTCTTTAACAGCACAGTACCTGGTGCCAGACCATATCGACATCGTCTTTTCTGAAGTATTGTGGTAGGTTTGTGCATAAACTTGATTGAACAATTCTATCAAAGTACTAAATGATAAACCAATTGCTCTATCGAAATCGCATTGTAATTACTTCCAAAAATAAGGGAAAATAAACTCGCATAAAGGAGATGAATACCACAAAAACTAAATAGGCCGGCAAACTCAACCAAAAAGAACATTACCTGCAAGGAGTGGGATTGTATGTACCAAAAAGTTGGATTAAAAAAGATTATGCAGTAATTGTTTCTAGAATATTCTGCAGCAGAAAGGTTTTTCAATGGGGAAGTACGCAGTACGAAAGCATTCCAAAACAACGATATTCATCGGTACATATTTGCGTAAAATAACATATATTTGAAAAAGTCATTTTTCGTAAAGTAGTTTTTGTAAAAAGTGAGTCGTAGCGTAAATTCTGTGGCGATACTTTTGTAAAGGAATCATTTACTTCCATTCCATAAACCCCATTCCAAACTCTTCCGCAATCCATTAAGTAGCCTAAGCAACAGTTCACTCACGGAGAAATTTTTCACGCGATGTCTTTACAAATATTACAGTTTCTTCTCACACGGATGCGCGAGATATTAAAGCGGAGTTTCTTTGCAGTTTTCCTCCATTTTGCTTTCGCTTTATCGAATCACCAAACGCGACACGCAAAGAGTCCGGATTGCAACGCAAATGAACACATCCGCATTGCACAGCGAGTGAATCTAACAATTAGAGGTTAGCACTCATTTTTCTAAGGACTTTCGCTTGTCCATTACACAATGCAGGCGGATTTAGAGAAGGATGCGGAAGAAGATTTTCTCCCACAGATAAAAGTGTAATAATGATGAGGGAAATCAGAGTTGGCGGCGTTGAGAGGGCGACGTTTTGCACCTGCTCTTCCTTCGTTTCAAGAGTGCTCGGAAGCAGTGGCTCAATAATGTATATAGTTGGATTTTACATTGAAAAGGTTTTAATCTAGATATGACTCAGTGTAGTTATAAATAAAATATTCTCTATTAGTTCATTCAACGAATAAATTAATTTTCTCATATAGAATTTAGATGTTAAACTATTTGAATGTAAGCAAAACCCTACTCAAGAGTGCCTCATGGTTTCTCATGTGGCCTTTCTTACGCAACCGAATGGTAAATATTGCCTTTCGATAGAATTCCTCACCCTTAGCTATCCGCTCGGAAAGATCTGTGTTCGAGTCCCGGATACATATGGATTTTTACTACTCATTATTCCTACGACGCACTTCGCAGTTTCCCCTGACTTCCTTTCCCGTGCTTTTTATCTTTATGTTTTGATGGGATGATGCTGAAAGAGCGCTAATATATTCTAATTCTAAACAGTTTTAATAACAATCTAATGGGCAGAGCAGACAATTTTGGTAATAGCTAATAAAATGTGAGTTAGGTTTCCGATGTATAAACGCTAATGCAGCTCTCTAGCAGTAAAATTCTGAACAACGTGAATGTGAAATATGTTATGCTATTAATGAATTAGAGGATTTAAATGCAAGTCTACCGCCCACTAAATCTTAGAATGGAAGCAGATTAACCGACCTTCTAACACGGAAACTAAAGGTATATTATTTAACTTACAAGCAATTTTCTTACCAAATTGGTTTTCTATTATTTTTCTTTGCGGTTACAATTAATAGAGTTGTGTCTCTTAGATTCTCATGTAACCCGCAATGAACAGTGCAATTGCTTACGTCTTATCCAAAGCCTAGGTTTTCCATTTACAAAAAGTTTATAAAATTTCAGCCTTCAGAATATGCTATTTTTATATCTTAGTCAGACAATTTCAGAGATGCAATAGTTAGATGGATCTGAAAACACTGTAAGGAATTCATCACTTACGTACGAGCAATTAAAGCAATGATGTTTGCACCTTCTGATTTATCAAGCGAAGCATGACGCAATTATGAATTTATGTAACCAATGTTTAAGATATATACCTGTATATCACAATCTCAAACTATTTTCGGCTAGTTGTATCACCTGTTTCTGCCAACAACTCGAGACATCCCCTCCCATTGATATGCCAATATCCAAGTAATATTCATTCGTCCATACTTTAAGGGTTGGAGGTTACTCTTACTAGTAAATAGAAGGAGTAATTTAGACATGATTACTATCAATACACTAGTAACTTGTTCTGTTAGAGGTGATCACCGTCCGAAAACTTCCTATAATTAACACCGTTACACATTTTTTTTAATAGACCGCGGGATAATATCTCTAGAGCATGCATAATAATTTCCAATTAAGTAACAACAGCTTCGAAGGTGATTCGTCTGTACAGTTATGATGGATGGTAATTAGCTTCACAAACCGTGACTATTTACAGTACTTCTTCACTCCTTTTTGTTTCCGGGACTGAGGCGGTTTGTGCATAATTCCACTGATGGCGTCAATGAATTGTGAGCAGTAACTACGAATGGACAGCCACAGATCCATTTTATTGTTCCGTATTGTTGTGTCACATTTTTAGCTTATGTTTATATCCTGCGGCTCTCTTTACGTCGGAGCACAAACTGACTTCAGCAATACTGATAGCGACAAAAGGGCGAGAGATTGAAGTTTTTTCTTCAATTTTGTTTAAGCGTCAGTGGTAACCAAGTTTTGTTAATAGCAACGTAGAATTTTACGGATGGTTCTGAGTAGTAAGAGAAGGTGTATTCAAAGATATTCATTGGAATCATGAGCGAAGTTGTAAATTGTATTAGTTAATACGAATAGTAAACGTAGATCAGTTAGTAAATAGAAGTAAATATTGTTAGAATTAACTAAATATTTTTCAGCTTCGAATAAATTGTTTTTGCGAACAAATATTTATGGATAATCGACGATTTATTTGTTACACTGCATATTTGAAATGCCTACAATTCGAAAATTTAGAATCGTTATCTACTCATACTAGTAAATTAATTTTCGTAATTGATGGAAGGTAAATATGTAATTGTCAATGATAAAAATTTTAAAGATTTCAGCAATGGGTAATTTAACATCAGATTTACGTTTGATATATTTCCTTCATTAGCGGAACACTTCGACATACCTGCATAGATTTTTGGTATAAGTATGGTATTTGAAATTCTTAGGGCTCCCGAATATGAGCAATGCGTTCTACTTCGGTAAAAGCGGTCCCAGGTTCGATTCCTGGTGGGGGCCAACGTGCGAAATGACCTCAGCTGTCGAAGCACTTAAAAATAATATTACTATTACCGGTATTTGAAATTGCTTTCGTTACCTAATGAAAGAGATTGTCTTTGCCCTCTTAATTTGAGGACATTTTAAATGCTATCAACTGACTTCAGTGGTCAATCATGTTTCATTCAGTGAATGAATGTGTTTAAGAAGTTACAATTTACACTGATAATTTATAGAGATGGTCTTCTAATGGGTGAAAATTCGAAGGAGTTGAAGTTTGATGATTTCTGGTAGGTGAAAGTAACGGATTTCTTTTTTATTTCTTCTGTTGTTTTCCATTTTGAACTTCAATGGGCACCTCCACTAGTTGTAAATAGAGTTTGTAATTTAGTCTATTATTCAATTATTTAAAATCTTTCAACTGATAATGTAAAGACAAGTCAATACATTAGAAAAGGTTGATTGATCCTCCCGCAGAGGAAGATTGCTCATATTTTCCGTCGAATCTCTAAAATTTTGAAACAGAAATATAAAACTTTCACAACCCCTCTCTAGGAAATATTATTTTACAAAAAAAAATTATCCTATAAGGAATTAAGGATACAGTTATATAAGTAAGTTTTTCAAATCTTTTTTTCTTTAAATTACCAAAATCAAAAATAAGCTTTTATAAAGAACAAGTGATTTTCTGATGAAGCACCTCAAATAAAATTTTAATATAATTCTTGTAAATGTGTGATCAAACCGAAGCACTAGCGTGGTGATTGCGCGATACGTTGAAGTGAAATTTCGAGTCCGGTTGCGGTGGAAACGAACCTCCCTCTCAGAATGGAGTGGCAATAGGAAATTGCGGGGTGAAATCCGAACACCTGCTGCTGATGGAATCACAGTCTTTTGAATATGGAAGCCTAAAAAAAAAGGAAGGGCTAAATTGTTGTTGGGAGGTCGAGATAGGAGCAGCAAGTACTCTGATTTTGAAGAGCAGGTGACTGCGGCCATTTTGAGGCTGCGGAATAGTTACCTTCCCAGTATGTGATAATTATTTACGCGTCTTTACGTCACAACTCTCGCTTTATGTTCGTGGTGTATCTGAAGTAAAAAAATCGGAAAGAATATTGAATTAAGAAGAAAGAAATCATCCGTTAAAAGTCAATGAACGATAATTTTCATATTATCAAATTAATATTTTCCATCCATAAGTCAATGCAACTCCCGGCAAATTCTATTTTTAGCCCAATACAATATAGTTTTATAACCTGTAATCCGTAATTACAGTCCTCCAGCAAGCGTATTTTCGTCACGCCCACTGATTCATGCAAAATATGTTAAGGATTAAGGTGATCCTTAACAATACTGTTGCTGATCATGGGACAATTTCAGCAATCAGAGGACCTAGGCCTAAGGACTACTTTGAAGGCCCACCCTAATGGATTATTCATCTTCAAAAACGACGAAACGTCCTTTTTAAGGGCCCTCTTAAATGGGAGGCCCTCATTTTTCGTCCAATGTATTATCCGTCACTACAGTTGGTAAACTTGTACTCAATGGTTCTTGAGATATTTATGACTAACGATTCATGGACTCCTACATCCACTGCTTAGAGTTCGTAGACCTCAAAATTGGGAATTCTTGTAATAAAAGAAAAAATTATTTTATTCCATCTCCGAAAGTAAATTATTATATAGAGGAGTTTCAACTCTAGCCTTCACATCATCCGAAACCGAGGAAACAATTTCAATAAATATAAAATAATCTGTGCTACTCCAGCCAGGGTGCTTATGCTGTATGCAAGGGAGACAATTCAGAAGGATACATCATTCTAAGGTTGATGTGAAAAAATAACGGTTCGAACCGGTTCGAGGTCGACGGTAGTGAACCGATAACTGTTTCTGTCGTTAACTGGAGGGAAAACAGGAGCGAAAAATATTACGGATCGATGCCCAATTGAGGCTCAGAATGAATTGAGAAAGAACACTCATGAAGTTGGTCGAAAGACGAGACATGAAAAGAAAGCAGAAATATTTAATTATAAATACGAATGTTCACAATGCGAAGGAATCACGCGAAGGTCCCTTATCGACACGAACGCGCGATGATTTAAACAGCGATTCTTTTAAGCAGCGCAGAGTACACCTGCACATCATTTTCATGAACACCTAAATGGAATTCCGTGAGAGGGCGATTTAAAATCCGAACAATGGAGGATTTAATCACGCGGAAAAGACAAAAGAAGAGAGATAAGCGATAAAATAGGGAGCAGGGCCTTGTATTTGAGTGTGGGTTGGCTTCAATTAAAGGCTGAGGAAGTGAGGTGCATTCAGACGATGCCGAGATAAAAGGCTTTTCGGCAAACACGACAACAGGAAGAAGCTATGGATTTACGATCCACGACTCCCACGCCCGCAAAAATACAAGGCCCATACACATCTTTTTACTTTCATTAGTGTTTCCGGTGTCCGGAGGGAGCCATCTGGCGGGAGAAATGTACATTACCTATGCGTGGTTATTATGTCAGATTTGGAGTGAATTCCGAGGGAAAATAAGTGAGGGAATTGGATGACTCAGAACCGTGTAATTCGACATCAACAAGAGGATACCCAAGGATGCGGATTAATGATTTTAAGATAAACCGGAATCTGTTCTCTGAAAGGGTTTTAATCTTAAATCGTCACAACAATTCAAAAGAAGAGTTATCTTCTGTCAAAATGGTGAGACAATCTTAGTGCCATTGTTATTATGCATCGAAAATGTGTATTTTACGCGAAATTACGTAATAACGCGTATATATTATGATGCAGTGATGTGTAATAATGTACGCGACTATCAACATGCAAATAAAGTTGCCATATCCGACGA
Source organism: Ladona fulva (assembly GCA_000376725.2). Taxonomy (NCBI): domain Eukaryota; kingdom Metazoa; phylum Arthropoda; class Insecta; order Odonata; family Libellulidae; genus Ladona; species Ladona fulva. The sequence continues at coordinate 892,447 of KZ308199.1, read as the reverse complement.
AACATGTATTAATTATCAGTACTTTCACCTTTTTGAATGTTACAAGTCAATAAATTACGAATGTACCTCTAAGGTCGTGGGTTTTCTCTATCTCTGCTTTTATAATAATAATTTTAATTTTAATGTAAATTTATTTTGCGGTAAATTATTTTGAAAGCGTGGAATTTTCTGCCGCTGAAACCGTATCAGTAATTCAAAAAAGCTGGGCTGTTTTGAAATATTCGAGAGCATCATGAATTGAAAATTTCAAGTAGTAAGTAGAGCGATGAAGAGAAGGAAAACTTTAGGTCTTGTTATATTTATTAATTAAGGTCTTTTCGCCGCGACGATTTAGTTCTTGTATCTCTTTCTTCTTGGTACTTCAATACTCATTCTACTCTTCGAATCTGATTTAGTAAATCTCAAGGCATGCTTCAAACAAAGAGAAACTAATCAGAGATTTCCGTCTCTAAATTCGAAAAATCAGATAATCTACCTTCAGAATTCCTCATACCATTTGCTGAAGCACAGAGAGACCTTAATGACAGCTCCAAAGGCACTGACGCATTCGAACGCTCATAAACACGGCAATAAGAAGCGATCGTTCGTTCCATTACATCGGCCCATCCACACTTGAATCGGAGAGCGATATTGTCGCCATAGTAACGACCGGATGCGTCGAAAACCCGGAAGAGAAGATGAAATGAAAAGCGAAAAGAGAGAGACGAGGAAATGGACACATTGCACAAGTCCATAAATGCTGGTCGAAGAGAAAGGACAGAGTCGGAACTTGGCGCGTGAAGAAGTGCATGGTCGAGGCGGCATTTGACCCTCGTAAAAAAGGAGGGAAAGGAAATACATGTTATAAATGCATTTATATATATGTATGTATATAAACCCTCGAGCATTTTGATAGGTGGGGCCCCGGAACAATGGCCGGGGCACTACAACCGGAGGACTCTATTTTATTGCCGATGGGGACCAGCGTCCTTCTCTTGTTTCGATGCGGGTCATTGGGCACGTGGTGCGAGGGCAGCCATGGGTGCGCAAGGAATTATGGGAACTCGAAGCTGGGATCGGAAGATGATTTAGACGTGGCCATCCGATTCAATTGCGTCCAATACACTTGGGTGCGGTGGTCGGGGCCCCCGAAAACCTCTCGATATCTGAAAGGACGTAAAACGAGGTGTTGGGTGTCGTGCCACAGAGGACTATCGAAGTATATAAATATATATATTTCAATCACGCGATTGCCACGAAATGGGCGGTGGCAGTAAAAGTTCGTATTTGGAAAATTCGTGTCTGTTGTGAGTGACCGTAAAAAGGGTATTCCATTCCGAGAGGACAGCGCAAAGAGGAGGTCTTCTCGGGGTATTTGGAGCGTTTTTATGTATAACGGCGAATGCTATGACGGCCAGATGGCGCTTAAAATAATATTATTCTCGTCGGTTGACCGAAGGGAAAGGAGGGCAGCGGAGTGCGACGATATTTGCCATTACTGTGAGAAAACAACTCTGCTCCTCGTTTTTCGTAAACACGGAGAGGTATTAAGTCTACGTAAAACAATTTAAAAGAATATCAATGGTATTTAAGTTCTACGTGGTAAACAGCACATATGTTGATGTGGGGCACTACAGCTCCAGACAGATTTACAGCGATTGTCTACATTTTGTAGCTGTTTGAGAAATTCAATGGTGAAATAAAATCAGGTATGACTGAGCCGTACTGTCCCGTTGTACTACCTTTGGTCCCGTCGCTATTGGTGAAAAGGAGATTTTCCCCTATTAAAGACTTCGTCATTAAGACCCAGGTCTCCAAACTTCGGAATGAAGCGAGTGTATTATATTGTAATTGTTGTAGCAGTATTGTTAAAAGTGCTTCGACATCTAAGGTCATTTTGCACATAGACCCCCACTGGGAATCGAATCCGGAACCGCTTTCAGCAAAGGTGACCGAGTTGCCCACTTGGCTATCGGGAGCCCCATACTTTGTAATTGTGTGCTATTGCAGTCAAAGAAAGAGATGATTCATTGAAAAGTCACCAATGTATGAATGATTACTGCCAAGATTTCTTCTTTTATGTAACCTGAAAAAATACCCTTTTGTTTCATATATGTTCCAGTGATATTTACCAATGAATCAAAACAAACTAATGCCAAAGATTGAAAATGTATCTCCACTTAAGATAAAAAGGTGAAATCTTCAAAACTGGCTAAATTGTCAAAAGTAATATATTCATTGGAATAAGGAAAATGACTTTCGAATTCATGCGAAGCCTTTTACGTCTTTCTAATGTCCCGTTTTTTGCTATGGAGTGGCCTTTCCTTAGCAATACAGCCCCAGTAGCCTATGTTTACGAAGGCACAGGAGCCTGTGGATCTGGAAGGGAAATCTGTGTTTCCCGTCCTCATACATAAAAGCCTCGTCACACGGCAGTCCATCTGTCTGTCCAAAGGGGCCTTCCTTATCTGCGTGCACCCTTGCCCGCCGATTCGTGGTCATCCATGCCTTCTGTCTCTTTAAGAAGCTGCTTGTTAATATGCAAATTGGACGCACTTGACGGGTAACTTTAATGATCGTCCGCTATGGAGGCCCCGCTTTCTGCGAGCTGTGACACTATGATGTGGGCGGTGGGCACCGGATTTTCAGCCGCCGCCGATAAACCCTTCTTGAAAGAGCACCGTTCCAGTTGTCTTACGAGGAGTAGATTGACGACCGGGGCAAATTCTTCACTCAAAATTCTGATGGAACAATGAAAAACATTTGCTGTCATTTCTCCATTTCGCTTTGATCCACAAAAGGAAGTATTTTAAAGTATGTGTTTTCACCTTGAGGAGAGAGAAACACTAGTGGTGTCTCGAAAAGGGTTTCTTAATTTAAGAATTATTTAGTCGCGATGATAATTTTTGAGGGAATATAACGAAACAAGGATTAAGAATAAGGCAAAGTAAAATGACAAGCGGTTATAAAATAAAGCGGATCATGGAGAATTGTGAATTAACTTTCGTTGAAAATTAATGAATTACTGTTCGTGTGGCTGTGTCAGTCAATTGAATTGAATTAACCACATTGAAAAATTCATAAGGTATGTACATGGAAGTTAAAGTAAAAATTACCTAAAAAGAAACGAAATGACAAACTTGAATTACGTTTCCATTCACATTTTTCACATGTATATTGAATACGATTCGCTTTTTAATCTGTTATTTAAACATTACATTATATTTTTAATAGAGAGCGACATAACTTATTAAAATCAGGAATTATACAAGAAATTTGAACCAAATTTGTGCTTCATTTCATGAGATTTATCCACGATCCATAATATTTGGAAAATATGTTACAAAAATCAGGCTTTAGGTCCTACGATGGGAAAGTCGCTTTGAATGACATTTTCCGTATCAGGCGATTCTTCCGTATGCATTAATTCGAATTATAAGCTCATCGGCCGTTGTGATTCAGCAAATGGAGTCTCCCTCCGTTAAAATCGCCGTTAATGCTTCCAATCTCTTCGAAGGACGAATTTCGGTTTCTCTTCCTTTCCCCAAAAGCGTCGTCCCCGAGGGACTCATGCATCACTCCACTAATCGCTTCTTCCTCATCGCTGTCCCTTCCATATTCCGTCCAAACGCAGCACGTGGGAAGACTGCGGAGTGCTTCCAACCCGACGTGGCGACAAGGAATCTCTCAGACGAGCTTGCAATTCGAAATTTCTTTTCTGATGCACTCACATATTACAGAGTTGATTCTTCTTCGGAATATCGAATAATTCTTTTCATCTACAAGCTATAAACATGTAAAGAGAATGTATGCATGAATTCTCCAACTCCCGGTAGATATATGTTCCTTATTACCCCCTAGTTGTTGCAATTTACTTTACTTCTAAATAAATTTATATCATACATTAGTGGCTTAACCTTCGGTAGGTTCATGTGCCTCAATAATTCCCATTTAATCCCCTATCTTTCTTTTCTTGGCAATTATTTCGCCATTTATTCATTCATCATCTTCCGCTTCAGTCTTCCCGTGTCTATTCCTTTAGATCTTAATTTCAATTATTTTCTTTAGTAATCCGTTACCCCTCAATATTTGACCTACGTACTTCCTATGCCCTCTCTCAATCACGTCAATCAAAAACTATCATCTCCAGCACCTCCACCAGTTTGTTTTACTATCAATCCAACTTACTTGTTTCGTTCTACGCCACACCCACATCTAGATGGTCTCATTACGTCCTCCTTACTTAGTGCTCTATCTCTACATTGCAAATATTCAGATCAAGCATGATTTTACCAACCTTTTCATAATTCACTTATCTGGGACTTGAGACATCAGTTCCATTCTCTTCATGAAATCTTCCGTCACTTTCGCTGCTCTTCTTTTGAGCTCCAAAAGGAGTGCATTTCCCAAATATGAGTGCTTATCTTGCTCTCGGTGTGTACTTGCTAAAGTCTGTTGGTATGTTCTATCGCAGCTCTAGCGAGCAAACAGAAACACTTAAAATGTCTGTTAGTACGTACTATGTGATTTGCAGGTAAGGAGGAAAGCAGCGCTGGGGGGTGAATATTTAGGAACTTGGAAGGCGAGTGAGGGGAAAGAAGCAATTACTGTTAAATGTCACCCCTCTGTGCGTTCCACACTTTGGAATTGCATGGAACCGGAATCGAACGGAGACAGCGATTTGCACCATTGGAATGGTTTAAGGGTTAATTTAGATAGTTCTATGAAATGAAAGATTTTTCTGCTTCATCTAGACGAGTAACTTGGCGACGTCGAGCCGATTGCAAACATTGAATATGTAGTGATAACACCGAGAGCGTTAATGCTGATATTTTCGCTTTTTTACTCTGTTTTCAGATTAAATATACATCTTATCGTAGGATTACATATATAGGATAAATCGGTGAGGAAATATTTTGAAGAGAGAAGATTTAAGTAAAGCAAAGTTGTGTTTGTGTTGTGCAAAGTGAACTCATTAAATAAATTTTTAAGTAAAAATTTATTTAATGAGTTCACAGAAAGTACGTTTTTAGAAGATGAAGCCGATATTAAAGTCCTCCCTTTAGCATAGGCGGTTCTGACACTGAGATAAAAATCAGAGAAATAAGTGCTAGAACTAAAAATGTCAGTTATTCATTTTATCTGAGAACGATACGCGAAAGTAAGATTAGGGAAGTAGAGTCATGGTATACGCACGCCCTGCTAAAAGCAGGCTTTCAGGGTACGTACTCATGTATGCATGTTGATGCGTAATTTATACAAAGAGTTTTTATGTGAATCAAATGAATATTTAAAAACTTTGTTTCATTGATTTCATTTAAGTGCTTTAAAATTTTCAGTTAATATCCGATTTTAATTCAAATTCATAAAACGCAGTCTTCAGGAGCGATTCGTTCAGAGTTTGATATCGCCGCGGGAGTCGAGTGCGAACCACCACAACGAATGCCGCTTTACCGTGTGTGGATTTCTGCGCCGTGGATTCTTCCTTTGAGACTACAAAAAGACTGCTCATTAATTTTAACGCTTTTTGATGGAATGAGAAACATTATAAATTAGTATTATACATTTCAGTTTTCAGAGGCACGGCTCTTCCGTGCTATGTTATTCTCCTTTTCCTTATCACTAAGCAACGTTGATTTGCAATGAGAAACGCTAAGACGAGCTTAAATTGCCCAATGGAATTGCGATCGAGTTTTAGTTTCAGTGGTTATTAAGCTGATCGTTCTTTGTAAGCGATCACGAGTAGAAAAGCCTTATTAACCGCGACACGTGGAACCGAAATGTATTATTCAGCAAAGGGAATATTGAGAGATAACGAGGAACTCGTGCCTTCAAGGCCAACGGACGCCCAAACAACTTTCGCTTTATTTTCGAGAGACAACGAATGAAAGTATTTCTTTAAAGGAAGTTTCTCGGAGATATTCTTCACAAAATTGCTTCACAATTTCCGTGGGTCATTTACTTATTAATTATTCACGTGGGATCAACGAGACCCCAAGCTATTGCTTTTGAAAAAATATTGAAGATATTTTGATCTTTTCCGGAGGATCTGCATCTTTTAGCCGTATTATACGGGAGTCTTATTTACTTTGGCGAATGCACAGTATTTAGTTTAGGCATTTTCTCCAAATGTAAAACCTAAACTACAATATATATATATCGTAACAATTCGTTTAAAACAATTTCGCATTCAATTCACTAATTTTTGTCGCTTTTACAGAGGCAAAATAAAATATAACGCATATTCCGGCCAAGGCGATATCTTATCTATATCTTCATTTTTCAATGCTATATTTTCACGTTAAATTATCTCCTTTAATCCATAGAATTCCAATGCCATTGCATTTTTATTTTCTATAATTTGACACAAAGCTAATAGAGTGTAAGAAGAGCAGGAATCGAATTTTTATTACTGGAAATGGATATTGTCCACGGCCCAAAACATGTGTTATCCCTTCCTGAGTAGTCCTCCAGGTATGTGCTTTAGGTCCGCGCCTTTAGGAAGGAATAGTAAACGCAAAACATCAGATTATTTCAGTGATTTTATAAAGAGAAGCTGCAGAGTGTGAAAGAGTCACCAAACGGCACTGCTATCGATAGAATTGGGTCACGTGCATTGAGAGTTCGTTCGCTTGGACACGTCACGCGTTTTTGGGCGCGTGGGCGGACAGAGTCATGCGAAACACGTGTCACAGACGATTCAATCACTTTCAGATCTGCGGTTTCTCAAATGGAGCGCAGAAGTGAAATTGAAATTGAGTTTTGAATGGAAATTGAAATTGCCCAAACTTAGGATGTTTTAAAATCCCGCTGACCAAAATGTGGTGGGTGAGAAATACTTGTAAATCGACGGCCAAAACTAAGTTTGTCGATTGAAATGTCGGAATAAATTCGTATTCAAAGTTTGTTACCCCTATTGATTAAATTAAGAAGAAGATACCTTTTACAGAATCAAATATCAAATAATAAGATCAATATTCTTCATTGACGAGTTGTATTATTTGCTTTCTTGAAAATTGCTATTTGCTATATTTTTGCCAATGTATTGGTTTTCGTAATATTTCACGCTTACATGTCGGATAGGGATATCTACTTATAACCGTCACTTAATCGCGGGTACAGAACAGGAATCAGGAATCCGTCAATAAATTCAATTATCGATGGATCGATTGCGTTTTCAACACGAAAGTCTCAGATATTCAGCGGACGAAAAGTCATCCGCACCTGATCTAATAAAAAGAAAAGCATCTCTGTAGAATGTCATTGGAATTCCTTGTTGATATTCATCGCCCAATCATCAAGAACCTTTTTGTCGATTTTTAAACTATTATCTTTAATACGAACAACGCTGTCTGCTGATGAAATTGCTCCTGAAACTTTTCAATGGAAAGGAGGCTATTTAAAACGGTTTCTTATGAACTCATCTCCTATTAATTATTTAAATGCCATTTTATCGTTATAAACGTGACAGATGAATCATAGCCCATGATCACTATCATGATAGTAGTGATCACGGAGAAAATTCTCGATCTGATTTTAACTCAAACTCCTCGTTAAATCCTCGGCAAATTGCTATTGCTACAAATTCATCAGTGGGGGGATTCAAACTTCGCGTTCGCACTCCCACCCCGAAACCAGCAATGTTCCCCATCCAATTTAATAGGCCTCATGCCTCTGGGAATATTTTCTTACTTAATAGAAAGGGGGTTAAACCAGAATTCGGGCTTTACAGACACATCTTATGTAAGGCGCACAGTCACGTTAATCAGTGATGCAAAGGTAGAAAAATTATGTTCCGCGCCCATCGCGTGACAAAGAAAGAGATATTGAGAGATGCGTTGAAATTTGAGGAGAATGATGGAAAGAGCAGTGTGTGTGTGATGGAAAGATAGCTGCTTGTGCGTTGTACGATAGTTGTGGACACCTTTGAAGTAATTATGAGGTGACCGTTCACAGTTTTACTACTATCCAAACGGTTATCGCAGTTTCGAATGGGAAACAAACTCGTGAGGGAAATAAATCGCGCCATCGAGAAATAACGGCAGCTTTTCTTCACATGTGATAAAGTGATCGAGAGTCGAATGTAAATTAGAAATTCGTCAATAACAACTGATGAACACCGAAACGTTATCGACTTTCTTTTCTTAGATTCAAAGATCTGGAATTCGGCAAGTGACTCTGACCATAGCCGTCGGCCACTCATTCTTAAAGGAACTCTCGAGGTATTGTGAAGTATATTGCCTTATGTAATGATTGTAGTTATACGTATATTGTAATTCACTGAATTTTACTGCAACACTTTTAATTAGAGCATACTGCAAGCATTCCTAACATAAGTGCACTGAGTGAGCCTACTCAGAAAAAATAACCACTATTGGCGAAATGAGAATTCATTTATAAAAACAGAAATATACAGCAGCCGATGTTATAAGAATAAAAAAGTAAATTAAAAGTATTTATTTAGTATATGTGATAGATTTATTCGATGATAAGAGATCAAAATGAAACTCTTAACTCAATATACGCCGAAAGGTATTTATTTGGAAAAAACACGAAAATCGGTTAAATAAAGACAAACAATTAAGCAAAAGGGCAGTCATAGTGCAATACGTGTAGTTTTTCATATGTCGTCAATGCGGAGTTCTTCGAATGGATGCGATCCTCGAACTTAGGTTCCCACACTAATCAGAATGAAAGCAAGGTACCGTATTAAAGTGAAAGGTATTAAAGGTGAGATAAAAGGGACGGGCCCCCACACAGAAGGGGTGCCACAGTTTCGCAGAGACGGGCGGCTTCCGCTCTCACCAATAGAAGTAGCATCATTCACTGCATCTCTTATATCGCGAACTTTACATGTTCTAAAATATTTATTTATGCGAGTGTTGGAATCTTTAGAAGGGACATAACGAAACAAAACAATACGGGAAAACGAGCGAAGTTAACTTAAAGACACGTAAAGCTCAAATGAAAATTCCAGTTGTCTGTAACTAAACATGAAGTCCTTGTTCTTTGCTAAAAAGGAGCTTAAAATTGTTTCTACTTTAACTATCTTTCGATTTCTCGGTCTCCAGATACACGCCTCAATGTGCTAAGTTAAATTACCTTTCTATTGTGAATATGATACATGAGAAATTATATTTTTTTAAAGTGTGACTATGAAACGAACTTCATTTACGATTTTCTGGTTTTCGTTGCAGTACCTCCATATCTCTTCGCAACCGTCACTAAAGTTGAGTACTTCCAAAAGATACATCCGTTAAGCCATAGCAATGCTTTATTTCATAACAACCTGCACTTTGCATTTTACGTATGTACCTCATTTATTATTGCCTTTATCCCATTCTTCACGCTCTAAATTAGAGAACCATTTCTTATATGTTTGGCGTCTCTTTTCGTATTTGCAATTTTATTTTTAGATACTGAATTTAAATACTACCTTACTATTAATTCCGTAAAATGAGCGAGCTTCGGGAGTTATACCAAATTATACAACAAAAAACGGAATCATGGAATCAATCTACTGAAAGGTAAATAACGAAAGACTTTTTTGTTCGTCCTCACGTAAAATACTTTAAGAATTTCGCGCAAACGTAGAGACAAAAATCGCACAATTGGCAACTCTGAGCTACTCTCATTCGAATGAATTAATGGGAGTTTATGAGAGAGTCCTTTTACAGAAGCGGCGTAGCTTTCAATGATGAGAATGTCGGAGGCGATGGGAGAGAGAAGAATAAAAGAGAAGGGCAGAATAAAGACGTAAGAGAGAGCGCAGGTTCCCATAAAATCTTGGAGGGCATCAAAGTCGTACAAATGAGGAGCCCTCTGGCGGAAGGACACGGCAATAAGAGCAGATTTTTATTGGTTCGTGGAGGAAAAAAGGAAATAAATGTTTCGTCTACTCTTCGGGAGAATGGTAATCCAACTAATGGTCGATGGAAGCAGTAAATTGAATAGGAGCTCATAAAAGACCGGCCTTTATAGGCCAACACGGTCAACTTCAGATGTGTTGTTTCATTGTCCATTACCCCTAGGCGATAAATAGAAAGGAATACTTGTGCACACAATAGAATCAGTTTCGAGTCTCCTCATCGACTAGTGAACACGATGACCTGCCTATACTCTATTTGGTACCGGTAGAGTTCTAAGTTTTTACACCTTTCTTCGTTTCTTAATTATCGTTGTATCCAATAACAGGAGCCACGGTGTATTGAAATAAAACCAATATTAACATCCTTCAACTATTTTATTGTAATCTCGTATGAAAAATACAAAATGTTACATTCAGGAAAAAACAATTAATAATTTGCATAACATTATTTCGTCTCAAATGACACATGACTTAAGATTGGCTTTTCAGGGTCATAATATGTTGTAAGTATGATAACAGAGAATGCAATAATGCCTTTCATAACTCATAGGTGAGCACATATTCAAAAGAAAACCTTTGAATAACTATCCAACAATAATAAGTGATAACAATATAACGTTAATAATGGTATAACAGCAATATTCGCAGTGATAATAACTGTAATACCGCAATATCATAACAATCAAGATATAATAATCAACACAATAAGTATATAATAACTCTTATATTGCAACAATCATTAGTGAGCTTCTAACTGTACTGGTGAATTAAACAAAGAAATAACGTTTGATGAAGCGTCCTGACAATGCTACCAATATAGTGGTATAGTAGCCTAATTAAGCACATAACAGGCTACTCTTAGCTTAGAATGAACGAGAGAAATTAATTCCATATAATTGAAAACAGCAAACACTAACTGAGAACAATTTGTAGCAACCTTTATTAATCAAACGAATGATTCCCCAAATCAAATGAGTCCTCTTTGTTAGTGCGAGGTCCTCCTCCTGCAGTGACCGCCCAGGGCGCCCATCGAGCTGCAGCGTCTCCTGAAGAGGGTGTCGTCGTAGGAACCGGCGGTGGCGGCGACGACGCTGGCGCCCAATCGGAATCCGGACCGAATCAAGAGGCGCCAAATGGACTCATTGGAATCCGAAGAACCCCCGCGGTTCGAGCTCTGCTTCGTTGTAAGAAAAGAAAAATATTTATTAGATATTTTCGTATGTATTTTTTTTTAAGGGTGGGGAATGCATTTACGCACCCTGACTTCTGCTATATTCAAGCCAATTAACTGCAGCGACCTTAACAACTAAATAGAGGAAAGAACTTTTCAGAGATAATAGTAAATTAAACTATACGCTTCCCATTTCTCTTCATTTTGAGTTAGTCTGCTCCCGTAAGACAAGCGCTGCTTCCACAGAGTTACTTGTGAATCAAATAAACTTTTTATTTCGTTATTTTTAACTCGAGTATCCTTGGTTTAGCTTCAGAAAAACATCTTATGAAGTGCCTTCGAGCCTCCCTTGAGATTACACTTTCCTGCCTACAGAAGTCAAACGCTTAATTCAGAAATGAGAGTCATTGGGAGCAATAAAAGGGATTTCATAACATTTGCAGCGAGTGAGAGGAGGTAAACGAGAGATTAATATCTCACGCAGGACAGATGGCTCGTGATTTTGGGCTCTCATTCGCCTTTCAAATGAAAAAGAGTCGCACGTGCGATGCATCAGATAAATCGTGTGGAGCAATGCGAAGGCGGAATTTCGAAGCGATCGCATTACATGCCCACTGAATAAACATCCCGAATCCTTCCCATTCGACTCTTAAGTGGTTTCGACTCTTCCGGTCAAATGCGTTTATTTACGCTGATGCTGTTCATAATTGTACGCACTTAAAGTGGCAATTGTTTCTATGGAATTCCTCAAGGTTCACTTTGGTCACAATTAAGAAGAACATATCTCCGTGTCCTTCGATTTGATCGAATCCATCCACCTCCGTGTCCATTGAATTGAAAAATATGTCCCTGTGTTAGAAAAAAAAACTTTACTACAGATCTAAAACACATCACGAAGTAGTGAGTGTTACATAATATTAAAGAAATTTATGTTCCCTATTAGTCTGCAATGTTGTTGGTAAGAAAGTGCAGAAGTTGGTAAGAAGTCTTTAAAGCCAGAAAAGGGTCACCCATTACTCGCTTTTAGGGAACTGCCTCGTTGGCTCGAACCCTGAAACCGGCCCTGTTTGTTGCATTTCCTTACTTTCTAAAACAATGTCTCTAGTCTAGGATGGCCCTCATAACGTTCCATTTGTTTTTTAATGCGGTTTTCAAACACGAAAAAGTTACTCAAAGATGGCAAACAGTAAGAAACTCTTTCAGGTTCAGGATGGTTTCAGTGAAAAACTCTTTTTCGTCCGAGAAAGTGATGATGACAATGCTCTTGAAATATTATTATGGATTATTCTGTGGCTTCGAATAACTATTATTTTTACCGACAGTAACTTCACTTCTAAAAATTTCTCCTTCCATGTTTGCTACGCACACTGCAGGTCTCACTCCGTGTTTTCTAAAAGGCTTCTTCTTCAGGACCCTCCACAAGATCCCGACAGATTGTATTTGAGTGACATGTTTGACCTGTATATATGCGCGCAGTGGAAACCGTCCGCAGACCCTTTTCATCCCTGTCGATAGCTCAGTTCCGCTTGGTGACGTCACAGCCCAGTGGCGCAACCCTGCGGGAGACTGTGGAGGAGGAGAGGAGGAATGCCAGACAGCGTGGCTACATCCCGCTCCCCCTTTCCTCTCCAATTTTACACTGGAGCCATCTGTAGCACCAACGACGAAACACAAAATCTGCGGCGCTCCCTTTGTTTCCAAAACAGATCAAATCGCTATGCGAGTAGCTCAGGGTTCTCAACTGATGCGATTTATGTCCGTTCTTAGCAATCGATAAGGAAATAAACTAAAAGAAGGAGCGTAGTGAGGAATCCAAGACAGGTGATGGGGAAAACCAACAAGTTCGAAGGGTAACCGAAGACAAGCTGTGATCGGTTCTGGTGGAAGAAAGCGGAAGAAGAAAAAGGATAAACCAATAGTAGACATTTCGAGATATCCAGTGATGTGAGAATGCCGCCTTTATAACCTATTGTCTGATCGAATCAAAGATAATAAATTTATCGCTGAAGATTTTCTACAGTTTAATGGAAATGCGTTGCGAAAATGTCGAAATTTTTCACTCCGCTAATAGCGTTTTGTTTGTCATGGATTCGAAGTCGGACTTCAGCAAACAAAAGCACGTTTTCCGGCGACCAACACGCGCGTGTACGACCCGAAAGTTGGGGAACCATTGCCCACTATAAATAATCAGAATTTTACGGCGGAAATAAGAAGCGTGTTTGTTTGGACTTCATTTTCTTTCTCAAAAAGGCTGTCCCCTTTTGAAATTTTGCTGTGTTTGTCCTCTGATACTGTTTTCCCAAAAATAAGGATTTCTCTTTGCCTGCTTTAAGTTGCGATGAAATGGTTGAACATCCTTTTCTTCCCATTTATCACCCAATCATTCACTCATTTTACCAATTAATCTTCGTAAGTATTGAGACCTGAAATGGGCAGGCGCATTTAAACGAAGGGGCCAATTTATCTGAGAGATTATTTTCCTTTTATCCATGGATGGATCCATGGTACATACCATTAGGAAAAGTATACTTCAACGGAGGCGTGCATCAAAACGTCCGACGATATTGTGCACGTCAGAATCAAATTAAACGCAAATTAACTAACGCGCATTTTACTCTTCTAATAAACGAAAGAGTTTCAATAACTTCGATAATTCAATGAACGAAGTTCGCTTTGAATGCCCAAAAGGCCACTGGTTCTATTCTGCTCTCTTACAGCTTTTTTACTCCAAATTTTCAATCACTTGTATGATGCCCATTCGAGACATTGCTTTAAAACGATGCGAGGATGAATTGAAATAAGTTTAGCAATCCGTTGATTTCCAGGTGAGGATTCGTCGCCCTCATCAGTGGCCTTTCAGCCTCGACCCGCACTCTTTCCTGAGACTTAAATCGCTCCCATTTCTCACCTTTTGTCCGACCGCCTCTATTTTCTCCACTGACCGCCTTCTATTTGACACCCAATATTTATCTCTCCATCGCCCAAATGCCTCCACTTTATGCGCTACAGTTCCGTTGAAAGTGTTTCTCAGGAACAGTCTCGGATTTCATAGCGTCCGCTCGGCAAACACATGTTATCCGCACAAAGGCCTTTCGGACGAATAAGTCCTCGAAAGATTTTATTGCGGATAAGTTACGAATATTGGGGATTTCGTCACAAATGACTTTAGTCGGATAGAGTAAGTCGTTGGCCTCCGTTCTCTATTTGAACGATCGTGTATTGAGGGAGATCTCCGGTTGACGAACATATTGTCCGTATGTAAATCTGAAAGCTCTTTACCAAAATAGTTAGGCTTCTGCTCGGAAGAGAGAGAGCCTATTTCTTAACTTACGTAATACACTGTTATTAATTTGCAAGAGTGCATAATTTTTAATAATGATGATTCATTTTGATTATCCAATTGCAATACAAACACCGTTAGTAAAATCCAGCACAATTTTCATGGTATAGCGTAATATAATTCAGATAAACGAAATTTTTATCTCTTAAGGTACCAAAAAATGGTTAGAAAACTTGATTTTGTGAGAAAAATTATACTAATAACTTTCTTATCAACATATACATTAAAGGAGTGTAGTTGTTAATTGAATTCGAGGAGATATAACCACAAGAAGAGAGGCAAGTTTTGATCAATACTCCAAAGTTTCCAAAGCAAGAGTTAGGCCGATAAATGGTATGATGCAACAGTCCAATGGAATTTTTTAAGAAAAAAGAGTGAAAATAGCTGAGAATCGTTCCATGTATGATACAATATAGCTACGGCAATTTTCCTCCAGAAGAGAAAATTAAATATTTTTGTCGCAATTCTCATCCTAATTGCAATCGTTACATGAAGTCCTTGAAAAACGAATCATAACCGTTTTGCGATCTATTTAATATGTCATTACTACACTTTTTGCCGAGTTGACGAAGAAGTGATTCATAGGAAACCACAGCGTGGCTTTCACTCGAACTAATGATATTTATCCAAAAAACGCATTATTTCCTCTGTAATTTGATCGCTTGCGATTTTCTATTGCTTCATTTTAATCCAAGTCGTTTCTAAAGATCACTTCGAAGATTCGGTATTATTCTTCTGTAAGAAAAATCACGAAATTAAAGATCCAAAATCACGAAATTAAACAAGCGGAATCCAATCTCGTTTGCACTCAGTATATTCGCATCATTATCGCCGTTCGTCATTTATATTTGTACTGGTTCTCTCTGGTCGTGTTATTACTCCATAACCTTGATACAGTGGAAGGGATTTTTTTAGTAATGAATGCATCAGAAAGGAGATTAGAAAAAGAATAGCGGCGGCCAAAGAAACCTTCATGAAGCGAAGGAAACTGATGATGGTGGATAAGAAAATGACGGAAAGACTGGTGAAATTGTTAGTCTATTTGCTTTGAAATTTAAAAGTGAATCTTATGAAAGGAGGACGTCAAAATATATGAGACGTTGCTTGGGGTGGGGAATTAAGTTAGGAAAACAAAATGCTGTATATTGCGGGAAAAGGATGGTATTAAGTGTTGTAATAAAACTAGGGCAGAATAAGTGAGTATATTAAATATTAAGAGAAGATTGATAGCTGAAGAAAGGCATTGACCGTAATAGCACAGAAAATAGACAAACATCTAACACAATATAACATTATTACAGAAGAACAAAAAGGATGCAAGAAAAACAGCCAAGAATGTAAAGAACAGGTCATAATAGATGTGATTATGAAACAGGCTGAAAGAGAACAACGAAATTGGATAACATGCTTTATTGACTACAAAAAAGCTATCGATTCAGTGCCACATAGCTGGCTGCTTAAAATCTTGGAAATTTATAAAATTGACAAAAATTTACAGTATTCCCTCTCGGAAAGTATGAAAACCTGGAGGACTAGTAAGTCTACAGTAAGTAACTAAACTTTAGTAAGTTAGAACTAAGGAAAAAATACACCAGAGCAGGAAGACAGTCACGAGAAGGTAAGCGCGAAAATAACCTGCGAAACCCACTATAGTTAACTAAGATTTAAGGAAAAGGAAGGTTATACAGCATCTGAAAAGCAAGCAAAATATACATAGTGGTAGAGAACAAAAAGAGGTTTTTAACTGAGAAATGGTGTGCATTTAGTAGTGCAATCATAGTGGGTTACCGTAGTGGTGGTGCATTCTTATTATTTAGGTTCTGATTTGTCGAAATGAAAGATGATTCTGGTGTTTGCTCTTAAAGCTGTTGATGGAGGATGAGTTCTTTATGTCTGGAGAAATTGAGTACCATAGGTGCTGTGACTGTAAATTATTTGTGAAATACTTCCGTTCTGTGTAGGGGAATCAGGAGTTTCTTACATTTGTATTACTCTTACGTTTCTTACATTGGTTTCATACATTCGTATTTAACGGATAGGATGAGGGGAGGGTAAGGAGGAAGAGGTTGGAAGTAAGAGAAAGTGCCTTTTTGGAAGGGAGATAGAAGATGGGTATGTGTGAAGGCGAATTCGTTGTTGAGGGAGCCTTGGTCGTTAGAAGACTGCGTCCGCTCTGTCCGATATATTCCACCTCGCAGTCATTAAGTTAGAACATTATTTAAGTTAAAGTCAAGTTTCAGTGATATTTTAAGCTTCTATTAATTTTCTCCCACCCAAATCCGTAATTCAAACATTTTCCCCTCCCAATAAAGGCGGCTTACACTTGTAGATTTCAAAGTCTCGCGGACAAAGTGCTAAACTGTAAATATTACAATGGAAAGGTTTTCTAGCACCTAAACTTAATGCCCATTTATCGATTTCTTAATTGTGATGTCTTTCTCGAAGCCATTGGTCGTAGTTTCCTCCGATTCATAAAAAAATTGTCCAAGAAACACTATTTCTTTATTTCTTCAAATTTCCCTTCTGTATCTAACACGCTAAGAAAAGACTTAAATATTACTGCAAAATCTGCAGCATCTCTATATCTCTTATGAGATTTCGTAATTTTTCTAACGTTAATTATAATATAAATAAAATATATATAAAATTTAATATAAAATAACCTTTATAAAATCGTTTCAATGCACTATACAAAACAAACTATCGTCGTATACCCATCCATAATCTTAAAAATCTCTCTAATTGGACTCTCTTTTTCGAATTTTCTTCAACAATTCCTTCACCTTCTTATTGCCATATTCCCTCGGAAAAATGTTACGGTAGATATCAAAATAGATTAGAAATAAAATATAACTTTCGAACTTTTTTCTTTCTTTTCTGGATAATCTATTACAATTTTCTTCTCAAATAAAAAAAGGATTACTTCCCTTCATTAAAATGAGTAAAATGACAAATTAAGGTCACAGTTAACTGTCAATCGAACAATTGTTAATTTAAAGTCGAATTTCTTCGGATTTTGTCCATCGATAAAAGATTTGAATTCTCGGATAGTATACACTATGAGGGACTTCTAAAGCGTTTCTTCCGATACACAGCTCTTCTTGAGATTGAGTATACGATTTCCAACATCCAAGTTAATGTTTACAAAATCGCATTGGTGTAAGAAGGCATCCGCTGTTACCATTTTTCACGGAAGTCAAACTGTAAATTTGAAAAGAAATCAGTTTCTTTGATATATTTTATTTAGGGAATGATATTAAAAAAGGCAATTATATTAAAAAATTTTATGGAATATAGGTAATGCTGAAATTGGCAGAAAATCAGCAATGTTAAAATTTGAACCACCTTTAATATAATAATAACAACACGATTTCATTTCAGAATGAGAATGAGGTT
>KZ308199.1:807269-874372 GCA_000376725.2 Ladona fulva | reverse complement strand
GAGACCCTTTGTCATTAATTCCCTTCGCTTCATAAAAGCTTCCTTGGCCAATGCTACTCTTTTTCGAACCTCATCTCCACACCTCCCATCCCAAGATAGAACACTACTCAAGTACGAGAATTTGTCCACCTGCTCTAGTTTTTCCCCATCGACCCTGATCGTTAATTTAGCCTTCTTTCCCTTAGTGAATCTCTCCTCCTACATATAACCTTAAATCCCAATACCATCAAACCATCTAATTTTTATGTCTTCAAAGCAATGGGAGGGCGATCTCAGAAACATATTCTGTTTACTTTTCAAATGAACTTCAATGGAAAAGCGAATGGCATCATATCGACTAATAATATTCTTTTGCTCAGGGGAGATACGCAAATGGATTCGACGGTCAGACGGAATAAAACCAACGGTAAATCAATCCACTAAAGATACCTGTACTTGGGTAGCGTCACTTCGACACCTGACGTGTTCCTCGACGGCGATCTGCCAACCGATTACTCACCAAGATCCTCCGCATAATAAAAGGAGACTTTTTTTATACAACCGACGCCGCGTTCTCATCTTCATTTGTCATTCTCATCGAACTTCCCGATCTTTTAAAGGTCGTTCACAAAGAGGATTATGGGATGGATGAATTCGATGGCTGCCACATGCTGCCTCTCGACCCCCCTCTTGTGTTTTGCCTCCTGATTAACCACTAACCTGAATGGGGGATATATGGACAGGTAGCTATTCGAAAAGAAGGCCCTCTTTTGAATAAGCGTACACTGATCCTCTTCGAAAAACGGCTGCGACTCCCTTTGAAACCTTTCCCTCCCTTTTCCCCCTCGCCATCCCGAATCTTCTCACATTTTCATCTTTGGCATCATCCCCCCCTCTCTCTACGGGTGTAACCACGAATTGAAAAAAACCATCATCGAGATTAGAAAAACCGAGGCCCAACTTTTGCAACTACTTTAAAATTTTAAAACCGTTTTCTCCGAAAAGTCCTTCGGTAGCGAGGAATCGGTATTTAAGTATTCCATGGATTCGCCAAGTATGGACCGGCCCCTGAGAGCCATTTCTGAGGATCGCAAATCGAGCGGATGTTAAACTCTGGACACTCTTATGATGAGACCCTCTTTGTCTATCACAATCGCTAACATTTCTTGTTTTATTGCATATTTATACATCATTTATTCTATTGAAGCAAGAAATGAGCAATTCGTATAAAAATAAATTAATGCTCCAATAGATCTATTCCACGCAGCAACTTTCCATGCACCATATGGCCAGACTCTCAAAAACTTTGGGAAATCCAGAAATAGTTTATTGTACGGATTATATAAATTTTTAAAAATCATTATTATTTTCAGAAGTGGTGAGGTTTCTTTTCGAAGTACAGAGCCTCGGATGCTCTAGTCTTCCTCGGAATAGCGCTAAATTTTTAGGACCACCGTTTGACTAATACGCTCATTTATTTCCTGTGCCGAAGCGGATTAGAGTATTATGAAACATAATTTAGCTCTTTATTTTTCAGAAATGAAACCGTTATTTCACTGGAGCATTGCTGTAGGTGATTCTCTCCTTCTTATTAACTTAAATTTATTATTTATGATATTTGGATGTTTCCATTTATTATTTATGATATTTGGATATGAATTCTTTTGATGTAAATTCAATTGACGGAACTTTTTTTTTATTTTGGACATCCTACAGAAATTTTCCTTTTCCTACTTTTAACTTCGATACTTTTAGTATTTACGCTTACTATAGATACATTTTTATCATTATACTTTGAGCCAACAGCTACTTCCGAAGATCACGAACGGAAGTTGACTAAGCATCAAACAGATTTTAGATTTTATAATAGAACATGGTTTTATCTTCCAATATTTGTTCATCTCTTCCATTTCCATAAAAATTAGAAAAAATCGACGCATTCGTATAAATTTTGACATCGAAGTGATTCAACGCTTGGCCTTACGCATCAAACTACGCAGAATGAAAAGCAACCGCTTCCGATCATCAGCTCCCCTTCTGATTGATATCTGATCTATTGCACGTTTTCCTAGAAGTGCACCATTCGTGATGCAGTCACGAACTCCCATCCACACCTCAGAGGGTTAATTGGAGTAGGAAAGTAGTTCCAGAGGGGCGCACAGAGGGGTTGGGTTGGGGGAGGGAATACTCATGGAGAAGGCGGAGAGTGAAAGATCTTCGCAGGTGTTCGCAGTGTGTTGTGCAACACTGAGTGATGATGCCCACTCACAACGCAGATCAAATGCCCAACGGAGCTCTTGGTTCAACACAAAGGAGGAAAACGAGCAAGGCGATGCTTTTTACAAACTGCAGGATATGTACCTGTGGAGCTAAAGACCATCCATGAGATATTGCTCGAGCGATGCAAGAACGAATACGAAAGAGACAAACTCTTCGATCGTTCTCCACGAACAGCACAACACAGCAATGAACAGATTAAACGGGTCGATTATTACATCGACTACACGTTTATTCAGTATTTTTCACCTTCGAATATCCTCTTTGTTATATAATCACCTCTTCATTTTACAATCAACATCATAGAGGATAAAAGGGAATTTTTAACTCTTATCGATGAAAATTCGGGGTACGAAACGGCGAATCTATAATTTGTATTTGTGGCTAATCATAAATTGGGAGCAAAAACTCCTAAATTGGAGTTTATATGTTGAACGCGATACAATTTAAGTTGAAAAGTAAACTTAATAATCTTTACTTAAATCCGCAGAACTTACACTTTCTATTTTCTAAAATTCACTAATAAAACACTGGGCGATTAAATTTACGAGAGTGGTTTACGAGTGGAGGGAATTTCAGACTCTGCCAACGCTCGACCGTTTTCTTTTCTCCGTTTAAATAAATTCCATGGAAGGCTGCCTTCACTTTGGGTCGAAACTAAGGTTGAAAGGTGCGAGTAAACAGTTAGGGTAGGTTGGGTTCGTCCCATCGCCTCACTCTATTGCGCATCAGTTACAGTCAAAATGAATGATCGAATCTATGCATTATACAACTGATTTCACTAATACCGAATAGAGGGCGCATGAATTGTATTACTTCTATAGTTGAAGGAGAGACAGACCCTATTTTATCGAGAAGGCTTTGCATAAGCAGTAATCTTTTTCTTACGACTCACATCTCAAGCCGAGATGCTTCTTTTATTCTGCTGATACTTCTGATGTAGAGTTGCTCATTTCAACAAAATGATCGACCTCTCTTTTCACCAAAATAACAATATAATTCAGTTATCTCAATTATCATCGCATTTTATAAAAATATTGCACACAAAAGACTGGTTCACACCCAAGTTGATAAGGAAATACAATGAAAGAATGAAAATCGCAACAAAAAGAACAAATCATTCGGAAGTATGAACGGAATTGAAAAGTTTCCCGGCGGAGGCTCAAACCTACACCTTTGCAACCTTTAATTAAATCGGAGGGCCAAATTAGAAATCGGAGCAAATGCAGCGGACAAAGTGGGTTCAATGAATTAGACGACCATTCTCTCGAACATATATTCCATACTTTGGGATAACTATATCTGAAAATTTTTTTCGCACAAAAATAATATACAGATAAGCAAATATCTAAACATAGAAAATTAGAGCTATCCACGAAAAGAGAGTAACAAGTATACAAATCAAGTTTTAGACAAAACAAGGATAATTTTAACGAACGACAGTATAAGGCTTTCCATACGCGTTACCTATTTATTCTAAGGGTACAAGTTTCCGAGATCAAAATTCATTTATAGAACTCCGAGAATATTTGCGTGGCCACAATTTAGCCCGCAGGCCACATATTGGCTAACCCTGCCCTAACCGAGTCTATTAGAAAAGCCTCCTTACCTCAGGGAGCACGCCTTCATGAGTTTACCCTTCTCTCGAGAAGAAGTTACCCACAATTAATACTATCAACATCTCAGATAAGAATGTAACTTTAGCACTAAAACAGAGTAAAACATTCGCTGTGGATAAGCATGTTGATGAGAAGCATGTTTGGCGCTACGGCGCATTCGCAATTGTGGTCCACTGAAAGGCAGTTTGATGCCAAGGAAGTGATGTGTTCGATACAAAGAAAGGGCAAATGTAGAGGGCATTCGTACGTGTTGTGTCGCAAGTCGGAGAGATTGTCCTTTGAGATGAAAGGGGTTGAAAAGAGAGGATATGAGTGAGGCCATTCATGATCTCCGCACGCATTCGACGGTGCGATCGCAGAGAATTTACGATCTACCGATCCACGTTTACAAGGAAGGGTGGGGAAAATTAATACATATCAAAGTGTTTGGGAGGACGATGAATGTATATAAAACGTGGGACACACATTTTGTATAGGTGATTTACCTCCGTTTCTTTTCATTGCTTCTACTGTGTCCTAAAGCTCAAAAAGAAACAAATTATTATCACCGTCTGGAATTGTATAACCTATCGTGCTCATAGCCCCAACTTTTTTCATAATTTACCCCTAAACTAAATAGCGTGTCAGGTTCCATAGCGGAGTCATATTTTGGAGCTTAAATATATAAACTGAAGTCGCACTATACGGTTTAAAAACTAAGTTTATTTAAGCGTAAGTATAATTTATTTGTGGTAGTTTTTATTTAATCGAGAAAGAACCTTTATAGGGAAATAAGTAAATGCTACCTTAATGTACAGGTAATGTTGCCATATTTGGATTACAATTCTTCCATTCCTTAGAATTTTGCAGTCAATTCATAATATGGGACATATGCGCCAGAAATTAAATATCAACAGCTACACATTGAAAAACGACATAATTCACATAATAACGATGAATTGAGTATCTTTCTGCAAAGAGTTGTAAGGATGACTTCCCAATTTCCTCAAAGATATCGAATTATTTGAGATTGATTTTCTGGATTTGTCTAAAGGAATCAGAAAGGAAAACTGGCAGAGAGTAGCTGACGTGTATTAGATGCGTACCATTACTTCACTACTTGCGCTGTTAATCACAGGAAAACGAGGATATCTAAAGGGTTTCCTTAATTAAATTCGTTATAAATTCTTTTTATGTCAACATTTTCTAGGGAATTCAAAAGAATAATTTTTGTGGTAATCAAGGAAAACGGGTAAGGGTGAAGTAGCGCAAGATGGTACGCACCCAGGAAAAGTCCTAAGGAAGAATGGACTTGAAAAAGGTTCCCTTCCAGATCCCGGTCTCGGGACTTCCCGGTCCCGTCAGACTTTTTTCAAGTCCATTCTTCCTTGGGATTTTTGGTAATGTATCGGAAAAAATTAAATTGTACAAACATACTCAGTTACATTGCAAATGGAATTAGTCCATAATTGTCGCGAAATATTATTACTATCGCATTCTCACCTCAAACTTACCAACAAGTTTGCCGATATGATATTCTGAATCTGCTGGAATTATTTTGGTCAACATAACTTCAGTTATTTTGGAGAATGCACGAGGACAACCATCTCATCAAGTAATTAAAAACGAGTTCGGCCCTTATAATTTAATAAATAGCTGCAAAACTCACGTGAAGTCGTTTCCAACGAAGAACTTTAGCAATTAATAGAATGAAAACGTTTCTAAGTATCGGGTCGGCCCTAACTAAATAAAACTCCAGAAGAAGGGCGTTTTAAGGGTCTCCTAACGGTTCACTCAGCAGAGCAGAGTATCTTTCCGTCTCTAGTTGTCACCGTCCACTTGATTCGCATCGCCGCAGAATAAATTAATAATCCTACGAAAAAAAGAAAGGCGAAATAAGGGATGGTGAAATCGGTAAACTCGATTCTCTCTCGAGGGAGGACATCTATCGGAAGGAACAAAATAAAGGTAAAGATGCGAACGGTCGTGAAAACTCATTTGGAGTTACGGCCCATTAAGTGCGGCAACCCTTCTTGAGACGACAATGACATCCTCATCATCATGGACACCGAAGGCGGAAGGAAAAAATAAATAAATGGCGGTAACTAGTTATGTCGTCGGTGGCGGCCATTGAGAAAAATAAAACTGCTCTCCCCCGGTGCGTTGAATAACGAGCCATCTATGGGGTTTCTTTGAACATGAACCGGGGGAAGGGGTCGTCATTAATTTTTCCGAGGCGATGAATTCGTACGAAATGAGGGGAAAGTCTTGTGACGAAATGTATTGTACGCGCTTTCAAAGCACACGTGTAAAATGAAAAAGTGCTCCGATCATTTCTAGTAAACATTGACCGTTCCGGCGTTAAGAAATCCTAAGTTGATGGATGGAGGGGTCGTTACCTGAGTTCTTTTCCGGATAAAAGAAGTTTTGGTTATTTCGATGATGGAAGTTAATGTTTTAAAACGGCAGTGTGTGCATTTGATTTGATGAATGTGTTGTTTCGTCTTTTGAGTCCTCCACTGGTTTGCTGCATTTCTCTGAATAAGGAGCGTTCTAAGCAATCGAGGCCGCTTTCTATAATAATAATAATAAAACGACTTTATTTCAGGGCGAGATTGAGACTAGTAAGTCTCTTCTTACATCTAACCCTAACCTTTCTCACACGAAGATACATTTTCACGCATCTCTTAAGTTAACGATAGCTTCAGGCGATCCTGATTTCCAAATAACCAGTCGTCGCCGTGGCGATGGTAAGGTACTCCGAGTATAGTACTAGCCATTACACTGGGTGTATAGTACATTTACACTTATTTAGGTGAGCAATGACATGATCAACCTTCTATTCAATTAATCGACGAAGAAAAGCAAGAAATCTTAATTGCAAAGTAAAGTGCACCGTAGGTTCGAAGTCATGCATCTGCGAACAGTTGAAATGTTTCATTTGCGCAGCTTTTTTCGGACGGACCAATCAAATTCTGCATCCAAAGTCTCTTCAGTCATCCCTCAAATATTTGGAAATTTCTCGACACACGCTCTAACTAATAATACATACTCTACCAGTGGAGATCGGTACTTGGTATTTAATTTTGCCGGAATTGTCAAGTCCGAATCGATTAACAATTGTCATATTTGTGGGCCGTCCTAATATGTACTAAGGCATTAAGGATTACGTAAACACATTTTGCTACGTTTTTGTGCATATTCATTTGCAATCTCATTCGATTTGGATATTGAAAATTTAAAATATTATTAACACCTGCGAGATAAACCCAAAAATCATGAGTTTAATCAAAAGCAAATCGGCGGGTATGGACTAAATAGAACTCAAACGCTCGGCGTTTACATTCCCCGTCACACGCCGAAAGGTGACTCACAGTGTTTTCGTAGATGTAGACGAACATAGAAATCACCGGCAATCATAAATTGGAGATTTGAACGCCGGAAAATATTTTAGAGTTGGTCAACGAAATTGGCGGCAAAAATTTGGGTAAATTGCCGATTGAAATATCACAACCAATTTTGAACGGAGGATTGTTTGCGGATTCAATAGCGGGCGATGAAAATCGATTATCTCCGCTTCGATATCAAACGAAAAGTCCACACCTGCGGGGAATTTAATAGCCGTCCGAAAAGGGAAATCCTCTTTTTGGGATGAGCAGCGCGAAGCATTGCATTTGGCTGCGAAGGACATTCGCTCCTCTCCATCAATTTTACTTCTCGGTTCCGCTTCGTGTTGCTAATAACGGGGAAGAGCACAAATACACGCAGCCCTTTGGCCGATGAAATTGGGTGGGATTCAGTGGTCACGCCTGCGATATGGAGCGCATGCAATACGGAGTCGTAAGAGTGGGACGACTTCCGAACGAGCGTAGTAATAAAAAAGAGAGAAAAGGTAGTTAGACACACCCCTTTCGTTCATTTAAAAATCATACGGTATCCTTTCCAGTAGTAGCAGCAGAATAGTTCCCACGAGAGTGGAGGGATATAAAATGAGGCAGCAATCCATTTGGAAGGAAGAAACACGAGAGCGACCGCGCTTCGAGAGCGGCCTAATCAGCGGCCACCAAAACACGCTCTCCCTCAATAATTCAACGCCCCTCCTCTTCTCACCCTTTACCTCCCTCCTTATTTATCGCCCCTTTATTTCTCTCCTCAAATATTTATGTCCGCAACCCTTTATTACGACCATCTCCTCCTCTTACGATAAACTCCTTTTACGGCGCTTTTCATTTGTTTGTTTGTGCAGCGAAAAAACGCTCTGATTGGCTGAAAGGCGCCACCTGTGTGATCTTTCGATTGTGAGAAGGAATTGCAGATTAATCTATTACAAAAGAAGATTAAAAGGTAACTAGAGAGTCCGTTTATGATAAGGCATCTGAAATCAGCGAAACATTCCGGATTTTTCGTTCTCATTGTCAGTCCGAATTCCGGTGAAAACGCGGTCCCCACGAGCCATCAGTAAATTAATTCCACTCTGAAAGGCTACATAATAGTTTTTGATGAGTATAATTATTGTAGTTACTAACTGAATACATTTAATTAAATGTATTACCTAACCAAAGCATTTTCAGTACAATGACAAAGCACGCATCATGGACATTATCAACTTGCATCATTGCTGCATTATTTTCTTAAGCTGGTGAATACCGGAAAAATAAGGAACTCACTTTTTAAATAAAAATAATATAACATGGTTCGCTTAACCAATTCCTCTTGTATTATTTAGTCAATATTTTCCAAACAACGATGGATTCTATTTAGGCCGAAGGTCTTCTCAACTAATCCTTATATTTTACTCGTAAGGATCATAAGTGCAGATTTATTTGAATTTAGAAGCTAAACTAAAAGCTAAACACTCTATACTAATTGAGTAGCACGCCAAGTTATTTTCAATCTAATAAATTCACAAATTTCCGACGTTAAATTCATTTCCTTGTACACATATGAAACAAATCTCTACGTAAAAGTTTAGCATACTTAGTGCCCATTTTCCAAGCAAACGGCATCGCGACTGATGTAAGAAAATCTGACAATTGAATTCGTGCTCTTTACTGATGAAACTCTTTTGAGGACATGTTCCACTTACAGGATAAAGGCACCTACTTGCAGTGTGGAGTTTGTAATCATAATACATGACACAAATTAAATGTCTTGAAATACATTCCGAAAGCAGATTAACTTCGCAGAAATCATTTTTTCAACAATTGTTAACAAAGCGATTATTTAACACTTTTTGCGATAGCATTTATTATTTCTCTTTACTGTCGATCGAAATAACTATTTTTGGGTTTTTAAGAGAATAGTGGTGGAACTTCGCTACATATGAACAGGAAATATTAAAAGCGATGGAACACTGAGGGAGCAAGATACATTTATATTGGAAGTGAGTTTACCACAAAATTAAAAAATGGATATTTCAACAAAATGCCCGGGTATCTAGCTACGAACGACAAAATCTGTTCTAAGGAAATAATCCGCAAGGGCTTTAATAAAAGGGTCCAAACGCACAGTGAATAATTATTAATCTTCAGCAATGCAACGGCTCCGTTGGTGGGACAGGGGAGGATCGAGAGGATCGGAATTTGGCGTTAATTAGGCAAAACCCCCGCACAGAAGAGTGCACTTCCGAACCGGAACTTGTGCGTGGATCATGCGAGCGAGCGTGATAGAGGGGTGTATACTTCTCACCCAGAGGACCAAATTAAGGAAAAAACAAGTGAATAAGGGGGGAATGAGAAAGGGAAATAAATTAGGCGATATCCCTCCGGCATCGAATTGGGCACCGGAAGCTCATGAGTTACTCGAGACGGACCCATTCGACGTCTTTTGTTTCCCTTTGGGACTTAACCGCGCTGTCACGCCAGGTGGGGCCGGCGTGGAAAAATCAGCAGGTGGGTCTCAGGGGAGGGGATCTTTCTGCACCCGATGTAGGTCGTTGGATCAGACAATGACAGGGGTGAGAACAGCCTTTATCTAGCCCCTCTTCGCCGCGCGCATAATACACCGCCCTCCCTCGAAGCCCACCTCTTTCACAAACCGGACATTCACGAGTTTCTTTTGTCAGAGGCTGCGTATCATCATTAAGATATCAAGTCCATCTCCTGGCTTTCTCCCTTCCGACTCTTTTCTTCCTGCACTTTATCCGCATTGTCGCATCCCCTCCCTCATCATAAATGTATATATATATATTCGGAGAGTTTCCTGCTGCGCTCCACTCATCGTGCTGCCCAGACAGGTTTTTTTCTTCTTCGACCTTTTTAAGGATCCGCCTCAAGAGCAATGCATGCTGCGAAATGCTTAAGTCCTTGCGCGTGTTTTGAGGAATAATGTTCCATACGCGTACGACGATTTGTTTCGACATTCAAAGGCGCGATTATTCACACTTTGTGGCCATAACGACAAAACGTTTGCTTTCCAGCGACTTTCAGGTGCATCGCATCGCACTACCGAGAGATAATAATTCTTTTATGGAAATGAAAGACTTAAAAAGAGAATGGAAATAAAAGACATCTGAAAGTAACGGACAAATAACGCGTTTCCATCGGTAAACATATCGCCGCCAAGAGCACGGATTCCCGGAATACGGCACCGTGAGGAAGGGGTCGAGAAAAGCACCCCAAATTATTCAGATGCACAGTAGATATAAGTTGAAACAAGACTGAATACTGATTGGACAAATATAAAGGTCCATATCGTTCTATACTATCCCTGACCGATCGTATGATGACCGTAGACTTTCCTTTATCGACAGAACTAATCTTAGCTTTACAATCACAGACATTGGAGAAAATGTCGAACTCTAACATCTGTGATATTTATTGAGGAAAATCAGCGGAAGATCAGATGTCCTTTCTAACCTTATCTCCCAAAATAATATCATATAACGGATATTAATAGCCGTGTTTCACATTCTGTTGAAATAACGCTTCATATTTCAGTTGCTAAGGGCAAAACAGCGTCGAAATGAATGCCATATAGGCACGCCTCGCCTGCATCGCACGTCGATCATCAATCATAGATTCCAATCAAATCGCGAAATATGTAAACTAATTCAAAGGATGAGAAACAAATTGCGGAAACTTCATCTGTATAAATTCGCGCCTCTTTCGAAGCGAAAGAGGGAGTGGCGATGGAGAAGAGCGCCTCTCACGGCCGGATTAAAAGGAGGCCCTTTTATGCATCCCACACGGGAGGCCTCCCCTTCTCAAGAGCCCCCGGTTAATGAGCCGAGTCTTCTCCCGATGGATACAGGACAACGGCGCACGGTAACCAAACGCCGCGAGGAATCATGGGAAAACTGTCGATCCCATTCACAGGGAGTCAGAGACATGGAACGATGGTGACTATTTATTCGTTCGAATGGAAGTCATCTAGGAATGAAAAGGGGTTTTGGTTTAATACCCTTGCAAGGTGATCGACGGTGTTAAGGATTTTACAAGTAGGGTCTGTGGGAATTCTTCTATAAGCCCTTGGACATGTTCACATTTCTGTTTCCAACCAAATGCTGTTGAATCCTTTGGTGAGTCTGCTAAAACATTCGCGGTAATATTCATTCCGAAATCGAATCGAAAGACGAATTGTTATCTTAAACAGTTATAAATATTTAAAAGAAACGTCGACAGCCAAATATTCAGAATGGTAAGGGGTGAGGCAGTGTCCACCACGATAAGTTTTGCATTAAGAACTTGTTAATTTGATATAGAATATCTTTTTTCATTAACTATAGGAATTGTTCCAGAATTTATAGTTGAGACATTTATGACAAGTTCAGCACAAGAAGATTCTCTGGAGGCTTAACCAAGACGAGAGCAACACATATCATTTGAGTCGTTGTTAAGACTCGAAAACATCACAAAGACAGTGTTTCGAGAGAGGTTTTAGATTTGCTTGAACTTGCGCTCTTTCAAAAGCTTCCTTAGCACTGCGCAAAAATATTTCCGATTCACGCCACGAGAGAATACGTTATTTTTTTAGAATGGACGTAAAAAAGTGACATAAATGCACACACCTCCCCACGTGCTCAAACAGAAGCTCTCTGTGATCGAGTAACAATGGCTGCGAAATGCACGCGATTTGTGGTACGCACAAAGGCTCATTGTCGAACGACGAATTGCACGTGAAAGATATTAAAAGACAGTCGTTTCCTGGACACGAGCAAATGTTTCGTTTGAAGTCTCTTTCGATAGTTTGAGAGGACGACAGGAATTGTTCGTTTGACATGCTCGGATCATTTTCGAGCAGTCACTTTGCGCGCTTTTTGTGAAATACGCGAGCGGAGAAGTGGTCAGGCGAACCTAAACAGTTTTCAAGGGAGAGACCGAGGCCTTGGATACGGGCAGCCATTGGTCGAGGCGCGCGGGGAAAAGCGCGGGAAGGACTGTAACCATGGAGATTATAAAGGGCGCGTGACAAAAGGCGCCAAGATTCAGGGGAGAGTCCCAACGAGAAGAGGCAGAGAAAAGTCAGAAAAGAACAAAAGGAAGGAAAAGAGTGAAAAAAGGAGATGGAGATGAAAAGGGGAAAGGAAAGAGGATGTAGAAAGAGATGAAGATCGCGCTATCCAGATCGCTGTTTCTGCCTCCTCCCGCGTGTGGCGCTGCTATGTGTGTCTGTGTGTCACGATGCATAATTTCGGGCGGAGGAGTGATTCTCTCCTTTTTCTGGTTGCTATGGGAATCGAGGCGGTTTCTCCACTCCCATCTGATGACGGAAACGCAAGTGCATCAATGGTTCGATGAAAAACAAACGACGGGGAGAAAATGAGACCATTTCTCGTAATTTTTAGCATTTTCGATTCTCTCTCGGGAATTTTTCATCCCATTTCTCCAACTCCACATTCTCATGGCGATGCACTTTGCTGAAGTAAGCGTAATTTCGAATGATCTCTCGATATGAAGGAGCAGAAAAGGGGGAGTGATTCAGGTCGATAATGAACGAGCGACGACGGACTGAGAAGAAGTCGAGTCTCTCTCTGCATAGAATCGACGAACAATTGAAAAGTTTTGCATAAAATTCCAGAACTACCCAAAAAGATTTGAGCAACTGAGAGCGTTGGATTGTTTCAAAATTCAATGTATAAGTAAAAGCGTTCCTGTTCGGATGTTGCAAACTATTCTGGTATAGTGAAAAGAATACTTCCACAGCTGAAGTAAAATTTTATACTAAATATGAGATCAAATCAAAGACAATTGAAAATAATCCTAGTATTTACCGTTTGAAAAGATGCAATAACGATAAATTCTTCATTTCAAAAAAATTAAACTGAGGAGCTATTGAGAACGGCGGCTGAAGACGGGAGTTTACGGGGGAGAAATGTTTTATGTATAAACGCAATTCATCTACATCTACATAGGTACCCTGCGAGCCGCCTTCCGGCGTGTGGCAGGGGGTGCAAGCACTACGACTCAACTTCTCTAATCGATTGTCTTCGCGTGTCGCTCGCGGAAAAATTGAATTCTTGATACGACATGTTCTAGCATCTATTTCTCTGTTTTTCGTCGCAGTATTAGAACGGCCAATGTAGCATGTGGGACGCATTATGTCAGCTACATCATCTGCGAAAGTGCTTTCTCTAAATTTACATAGTAGACTTATCCTTTATTTAAGCTTTCTATCTTCTAAAGATTCCCCTCCCGCGCCCTGATGCATTTGCGTAACACTCACTGACTTGTCGTAACAAATCTTTACTAAACGTATCGCCTTTTGCTGTACTTTTTCTAATTCCCGAATATAACACTTTTCTGCAGGGTCCCATACACTACACGCATATTCCAGGTGGATTCCAAACCAGTTCATAGTTACATTCCCCTTTTAATATAATTTCAATTACAGTTCAGTTCTGCACTTCTGATATCTTTTCGTAGTCGTTATTACGGAATCCGGTACGGAAGATGGGCGCAATAGGACTCAAAATGAGAAAATTGAAAGATGACAGTTTCAACAACTCGCAGAAAGTGGAAAGAGAAATTACAATTTCTTTTTTCAAATATTGGCTCCAATGTTGTTGGGAAAAATGTTAGAATTAATTTCAAACCAACGTTACGAATGAACGTAGAATAAGACAGTGTTACATTTTATCACAAATGTAAAAATGAAAAATCGAACACTGTACTTTATCATTCCATGGAAGGAGTTTTAATTACTAAACAAATGGAGCGACTATTTTATTGTATTTCTTGTGGTTTAGAGACAATTAAATGCTCGATAAGGTTAACGCTTGCTCTGATTCATATGGCGAAATGCTGCACTTTTCTGTATCAATGAGTGGAATGGTGGCTTTGAGGCTAAAACTGAGCACTGATTATGAACTGAGAAATGAAGCAGATCGAGGCTTTTGGGAAGTGGAAATTCCTTCGAATGTTGAGAAAACCTTAGACTGAGCACATGTCAAATGAATCCATACACGACATAAATAATGAATCCTGACACGACTGAATACCACGTTTCCTAAATATAGATAAGAAAAGAAATCGCATATTACGGATTTACCCCATGAAGCCTCGAATGCCGATACTTTACCCGACTAACAAAAAGATGAGAAATGAAACGAGGCGTAGGACGGCTGTCGTGGATAAAGGGACTGCTTTTAAGACAGATTCACGTCAGAACAACAAAAAGATACTGAATTCGCATTTAATGCCAGTCCTTATCGAGAAGAAGCAATTCATGACCAAGAATTAGGCGAACAAAACACAGTGGTCTTAAAAATCACGGTGAAGCAAGAGGAGAACAACAAGGGTACACCGTTTGGTGGACTTTTGAAGCAAATGATTTCAAATAAGGGGTTGGAAAACATTACCATCAGTCTTATTGATGTTTTAATGCAAATCAAAGAGAAACTTCGAGGGATTCAACTGTTTGACGATACAGTCCGACTTAACTGCAGATATCTGAAGCGAAATATATTAGCGAAATGCACGATGCGAGAAGCGGGAGTGAAAATCTCATATTCCATCTTTTAAAATGCATCTTGACATACTTCGCACTGCTGAATAAATAAAATGGAGTTTCCAATCGGATGTTTGGATTGCATCCGCATAATTAAATACAGAGACCGGAAATGTTACGGTTGATCTGCTAAAAAAATATACAAAACGTTCTAAACATCGAATTGAATTTCTCTCAAGTAACCGCATATGCACTGAGGAGCAAACGATCGGAGTGCATTAGCACAAATGTGGAAGATGAGATGAGAATGGAACATTAGACGCAGTAGCCGAAAAATGAGAAATGAGAAAGGACTTTCCACTTATTTAGAAGATTAATTACTTTCTAAAGTATTTAAATTGACAGGTATACTCGCATAAAACCAAAGATGAATCTATCTCATGATGAATATTTTTACTCTCAGGAAAGTTATTGTTGTGATTTGGGAATTAATAAACGAAGAAAATAACTAGATGAGGGTCTGCCCCGAATTGAGTGGAGGGAGAGGAGGGGAGGGGAGTACAATGACTGAGTATTTGAATGAATAATCGAGTAAGACATGGAAGCGATATAAATATAATTGAAAGAATATCGGTGAAATAGAAAGATAGATCGAAACAAGCAGCACTGACAGATTTGAAATTAGCGATTACATTTTAAAATTTCTAGGTAAAGACGTCGTTCGCCAATAGTAGAAGTGTTTTGACTTAAGGTATGATTCGGATTGGTGGGGGAAGAGACCTGCGACTGATGTGAGGATTAATTAGAGGGTGAATCGGTGGGAGGGAACCAAACAATACAGTGGAGGGGATGAGAAGCAAACAGTGAAATAAGCCCGGATGCGGTGGCAATGACGTCATATTCGGTACGAGGGCTTCAAACGCAAGCATACACACACACACACACATGGTGTGGGAGATGCACGTCTCTGCAGAGATGGAATGAGAATTGAAAAGCAATTGGAGGTTGCTAGGATCCAGAAGGGCAGCAGATCGAGTCCCTCCGGACAGCAAAACAAATACAAGTTGATCGCTAAATTACCTGAAATTACAGAATTTTACTTGAACATACATAAAAACTCAACAAAATAAACAAACTAAAGTATTTATATTAAATTACGCCTTTCTTAGACTCAAGAGCTATGACTCGTCCACAACCTCGGTCAGTGGCTCGGAAATATTGATCTGATTTCCCAATACTTCTTCGGGAAAATTCGTTAATTTTGTCTGAGTCACAAAGTAAAGTAATTACAGGGAAATCTGAATTAAAGGAACTAAAAGTTTGGATTCTGTGGAAGAAATAGTCGGTTATGGAAGTACCAGTGAACGAGATTTCAGCCCATAGAACAATACATTCCATTCCGGCAATATTTCCATAGTTTGGAATATAATTTATGATGCCAGGAACTCGTATCTTTAGACAAATTGGAGGTAATTTCCTAGCCCTTTGGATCATTTTTGCTTGTATAAACTTTGTATTATCTGCGGAATAAATTCTCGTCAATTTGTTTTATTTATATGGTTTTATGGATATATGCATAGGACTATGTTTAGTTTTGTTAAAGTATGTTTCTTGGCGAATATAATTCATCGGTCACTGAAACACCGAAGTATTTCGATAACCGACATACTTCGGTGAAAGAAGGGTAGTCTAATTTGAAGGAACTTTCAGGCCAATGTGGTTGATTGATTTCAGTGAGTAAACAATAAGGGCCATAAATGCTGGACACTAAGCTTCCGTCTAACGGACAGATATATCTTCAATCCATATTCATGAAAGTGTCGAATGATCAAATAAAAATTTTCGGAACACAAAAATTAACTTACGAATAATTAACAAATTTAAATAGGATACATTTTTAAGCAAGATTGAAATTCAAAACAGTTATACTATGGGCCACAGAGATATACATTAAAATTAGGAAATAATGAGAACAACGATAGCAATTTACTCTGGTAATATTAGTTTCATTACAGTGGTTATTATATATATTTACTCTGGTAATATTATTTCATTCATTAACCGTCAAAAACAAAAGAAATATCCCTATTTTATAAAATTCTATAAAACGTACAACTGAAAACTTCAATAAAATACATGTAAAAGATTTTCAAAAATAAAAACACTTTGGAACGACCGGTTTCAGCGTAGACCGTACCAAAACAGAAAAAAACCTTTTTAAAAAGTTTTTTTTTTCGTTTTTTCCTTCTCATTACCAGATGATGGCATGATCTATGCTGCAACCGGTCGTTTTTAAGTGTTTTTATTGATTTGTGGAAATCTTTTCATGTATTTTATTAAATATGGACTTAAAGGTTCCATCAAGTGACAGCCTATCAAGTTGATTTTAATGAAAACTTTACTATCTTCTTATTCTTCTAACACATCTAATTCTTCTTTTTTTCCCTGTTAACGAGGAATATAATTTTTCCTTAGCCTAAGTACATACTATATCAACAAAATACATGTAGTTTTCTAGAAGAATTCCTTCGGTCATATATAAATTCTTTCGGTTATATATTTATTCTAGCATCTGAGTTATGACTAAATCGGCTATCAAAATTATACTGATTCAACTCTGTTAAACACAGAGTATTTTTAGAATTTCTCATTTCGTTAGGTGTCACTTCAATGAAGAAAATATTTCAATTTCAACAATTCTGCTGACGAGTATTTGACAGGCTAATTCATTTACTAAATCAGTGCATTGCATTTCTTGTGAGGCGTGTTACTATGAATAGCTAGAAGTTTTTTGGTATACCTCTATATTTGACGAATCCATCTCTGTTAGTGGTCTCAATTCATATGAATGGCTCATATCGAAACACAAAATCAATACCAAAATCAGTCGATCATTCATAAAATACGAAATATTTATATCCCATCAGAACGTCCAACTGCAGCAAACCAGTCGCTGAATGCAAAATGTCCTCGGAGGCTCCCTTTTCATCATTTCCCCTCTTTTCGAAGCAATTTCCGGAGATTTCCAAGAGCATCTCCTCAAGAATCAGTCGCCATTACCTATCACGCGCAGCGCTCGATTCAAATAAAGGAAAGCGGATGCAAATGACACGCGCACCAACATGAAAGCACAACTGGCGATGCACTGCCGTGCGATGCACAAAGCGTCGCGAAATGCGCACGGCTAAAATGAGTTCTTTTTCGAGCGCTCCCAAGAGAGATTAGCGCGGGATTTCTGTGCATAACGGATGCATGAAGACGGAAGATAAAACAATGGCGGGATGAAAAGAGATCGGTCGGTAGAGAAAAGTAATTAGCCATCCGGTGCAGTGCATCGGGGAAATACTCCCCGGTTTTTACTTCCCATCCGAAATTGGATCGTCTGTCCCTACAATGGCGTAAGACATCGGAGGAATGACTGAGATAATTATGCGTTCCGAAGGGGAAATGCGCATGTTGCAGGGGAGCCAAAGTAGGAATTGATAGGGATTCTCTCCCACCAATGTTGTAAAGGCGAAAGGACATTGAAAAGTAAAATAAAAACACTGAAAATTTAAACGCAAGAGATAAAGAAGTAAATAAAGAAATTTGTTTAAGGAATTAATTTTCTTTGAATTAAGCAATCAATTTCCATCACATAGCCAAGAGGTAAACCGAGGACGTTTTCATAAAATTTTTACTCCAATTTCCAGAGTTTTTTCGAGAGCGAGTAGTTATTTGATGGATTTATATTCTCTGCTAACTGATAGGTCTTTCGACTAGGATCTGATAGGTCTTTCAACTCACTCAAATTATGTAACAATTTTTCTTCGTTTGTAGAGTTTCACAATTGTGTTACTTCGCATTACTGTTTTAAATTTATGCTTCTTAAAGGGAGCATAAAAATAAGATTACATTTTAGGATTTTAATAGTGTCTACAGAATGCCGAAAATTAACGCAAACATTATCTTAACAAACCATTATCTGTACCTAACCCTTGTTAGCAGTAGTATTAAAAGTGCTTTAAAAGCTGAGCTCATTTCACATTTTCACACTGCCACCGGGAATGGAACCCGGGACTGCAATCTCCAAGGCCGAACGCACTATCCAATAGCCTACCCGAAAACCCCACTTATATAAAAAAAAAGTCTTGATCAATATTCTTCAAAATAATCTCGCAGATTTTCGTATTCTATTACTCGTAGCCGAACTAACTTTCAATTTCTTAGAGATCACATTTACTTTTGATTCTTTAGTACTTCATGGGATTATGTGTAATATGAATAATACAATGCAATACGACGCAAAAATTAAACATGTATTTTTAAGAACAATCGGAGAAAAGCACCATATCATTTGTAAAATAGAAATATTACAAATTTTGTTATAACATGTGTATTAAGCAAAATGTCTGTTTGTCCACCAATCTATCTCAGAAACGGCTAGATGAAGAGATGTGATAGAAACTGCATTATGTTTGTACGAGGTTGAAAGGCCACGAAAAATATTCACGTCTCTCGGAAGGCTCGGGTTCGAACCCAGGAGCCCATAATACGTTTCCATGAGAAGTGAAAGTAAAGTTTGTTTTCATGGTTGCAGACCATGTTGATTTTGCAAAATTGAATTAGAAATAATGGTCTTCCGAAATCGATATGTGTCTAAAGAAAGGAAAATGATTATAGATTCTTATTTTAGTCGGGAAATATTGATTTGGATTTGAAATTACGAGAATTTCGATAACATACACGGAAATTTTGTAAAATTTCTCGGTTATAAAAAACCCATTCCTTTGACGACAAAGAGGACTGTTAAATTCGAGTTCATGCGCTATCTCACACACGGGGATTATAAATTCGTATAGAGCTAACTTACTTAAAAACGTTTATACTTCGGTATGTCGCGATCAACATTGAAAAATATTATTACGGAAAAATATTTTGACGAATAAAGGGAAGATTTTTGGGAGAAGAACGAAGTGTCAACACTAACGAGCTTCTAAAGTTGTTAGTTTCTGTAAATCCCACAAACACCATATTGTTCGCAAAAATCGGGTATTTAATTTTTTGGAATTCTGCTAACATTTTTGGCTTAATATCTATTTTAATTGGTATTCTTTTTAAATTTAGGGGTATTTAGGTTGTATTTTAGTTATAATGTACTTACAGTTCAATTTACATTGAGTTCCATCAAGCTTGACGGGGGCGTTTAAGGTGCCCGATGGAACCGATGGCTCCATCATGCCAAGCTCATATTTTCATTCTATAAGAACACGCTTGGAATTTAAAAGGATAATTAAGGTATATAGGATGATAGTATTTTTTCTAACTGATCTTATGGCTTAAAATTGAAAATCACAAAGTTTTTATGAATGTTTATCTATTGGTTAAAATTGACAAAATGTTCCATTCAGTTATGAATGCCACTAATATTCTAAGCTTAAACTCAAACTTCAATATGCTCAAGCTTCACTTGGTGGAACGCCATGATAAAATAAATATGAAAGTACTTGGTAGTTTCCACAAGAAACTTTCTTGTGAAATCAAGAGTGATATACGTATCTTCAAGAATCTCCAAAACTTATAATTTACAAAGCATTTATTGTTGCATTTGATTCAGAATCGGAAGTTGCCAAAAGAATCGTTGTCTCTCCAATCAGGCTACATAAGAATTACATTTTTTCTTCAGCAAGTTATTAAGTTTTACTGCCAAAAATAGGAAAATTTTCAGTCGGTGAAATTTATGACGAAACTTAACTACTCTCAATAAAATAGTTTTTGATGGAGTTTTTTATGAGTCCTCTTTGCTACTTCATTAGGTTTCCACTAGAGTGCAGACACATTAGCAGGGATATTCTGATTTGAAACTCGATGATGATGAGCTGTTTTTGAAAATATTTTTAGATGAAGTGACAAATATGTATGAAGCCGCCAAATATTAAGGATGCCTTGATTGTTCAAGTTCTTCTTTGTCCATGGCATGTGTTCCGCTCTTCAGAAGGTTCATGACTTAATATTTCCTTAGCTTCAATTAAGCTTCCTTGGTCAATGCTACTCTTTTCCGAGCCTCATCGGTACACCTCCCATCCCAAGAGAGAACAATACCCAAGTAAGAGACTTTATCTACCTGTTCTAGTATTTCACCATCTACCCTGGTCAGTTAATTAGCTTGCTTTCTTTTGGAAATCTTCAAGACTTCAATTAATCTTATGTTTGCTTTCATTCCAAATTACCTTGCTTCATCGTTTAAGGCGTTTACTAGAATTTGAAAACCCCTTTCTGAATCGCAATTCGGCCATCATTCCACGAAATCGCATTTCGATGACCGAGGTGATCTCACTCCCGTGTTTTACGGGATTAAGGCCAATTTTCCGCCATTGACAATACCGTTATATTGGCCCATCATATTCTTGGGATAAGTAGCCGAGGTAGTCTCCTCTTGCCTTCCTCAACCGTTTTTAAGGTGACACCATCGCTCGTAATGGCCGCCCCACTGGATACTACCTTTCATTTGGTTCCTACCCATCGACCAATATGAGTGACCCTACCAGGAACAAAGTTCTCGCCATTTCAACTCTCTAGGTCATAGGGAACAGGCAAGCTAATACACCGCGACAAGACTAGTCCAGGGAAGGGAAGAAGACATGATATACAAGTGTACTGATCATCTATTTACGCGTACATGCATTTCGCTTTTGAAGGTGAGCAATTAATTCGTGTCGTAACATAATTTTCTACTACACACCTACAACAAGCATCCATTCATTTACATCAGGCCTTTATTTCTTATCTTAGTGTGTCAGTGATTAATCAGCTCAGAAAAAGACCTGATGTACAAGTTACTGTCACAAGGATATTAAAGAGTAACCAAAACATAATACAAACTATGATTAGAAGGAACATTTTCTACGTCGAGTGTACTCACAGATTAAATTGAATGCTGCATTAGTAAAAGATGGAAATGAATAAGTTGGCCATCATGGTTTCCGATTCACGCGCATCAAATTGCGATCGCGAAATTCGACTGCAAATAGGATTGCTTTCGATCGCCTCGTGAAGCCGAGTAACTGACTGAGTTAAAACGACTGCAACATGAACTGCTTTGGAAGCCTTAAGCGAACGCAATCATCGAGGAACCTGTATGAATACATAAAGTGAACACATGTTGCTATGTGTTGGGTGCGGCGGTGCGGAAACGCAAGTGATTCCATGGAAAGGGGTGCACTTAACAGGGGTTAAAGTGCCACAAGTATTCAAAATATTGGATTCGAACTCAGATTGCATCGGTTTAAGGTTTCTACGGCAAGATGCCTTAACGGTGAAATTAACACACTTAATAATTATACGGTCTAACCGTATCTTATCTATTACGCGGTTCACCGTGGCAATGACGTACTAACAATGGTTCATTGTATATCATAGACATTATTTACTGGTTAATAATAGATACAAGAGACCATTTAAAAGATCCCATATAAATTAAAAGAAACTTAAAGTTCCTTAAAATTCAATGGAGTATCTATTCTAAATCGTCCGGATGACCGATTTTGAAAATTTATTTCGAAAATGTTTTTTTTTCATTCAAAAAGCGAACTTCAAAGCCGCCATCGAGCAGCACCAAAAGTGATCCCGAGGAACTTTTAGGCGACAGTTAGGGTACAGAATGACTTTATGAACAACGAAAATCCTTGATTTGTTAATCTATGATGATGGTTATAACAAAGCAAAATATCAAATAAATGTACAACGGTATTCTATAATTTTCAGAAATTTTTCAAAATTTACGGTAAGAAAAAGATTTGACTGAAGAAGTTTTTTATGTTCTAATGTTTATCTACATCTACATATGTGCCCTGCAAGCCACCTTTCGGCGTGTGGCAGGGGGTGCATGCACCATGACTCTACTTTCCTAATCGATTACCTTCGCATATAGTTCGCGGAAAGAATGAATTTTTGAAGCGAAATCGGATCTGAAATCTCACTGATTTTCCTCTGAGAATCGGTACGGCTATGAAACAGGGAGTACGCATAATATATATCTACATAATCTACGAAAGTATGTACTTTCTCTACAATTATTTAGTAAATTTATCCTTAGTTTAAATCCCGTCCCAAAGCATTTAAGTAACGCTCACGGATTTGTCGTAACAATTTATTACGAAAAAATCGCCTTTCGCTGTACTTTTTCTAATTCTGGAATACATACAACACTTTTCTGCAGGATTCCATACAGTACACACATGCTACAGGTGAGGCCTGACCAACGCCACATAACATCGCTCACGGACTTTTTATTCGCACATACAGACTATTCACTTAACAAATCCGAGTTGTAGACATATATTACAATGTGGGTACCCCATGTTAAGTTATTTGTGAGGGTTACTCCAAGGTATTTCACCGATTCTACTGTTGATAATTGATACTATTGACTTCTTTCGGAGGCTGTAAGAATAATCATTGGCATTTTTCTTTTCGAAGAAGTTAATTAACTAACATTTGTCAATATTGATCTCTAATTGCCAGTCATCGCACCGTTTCATAATTTTATCTAATCCATTCGCCGGGGTTAATCTATCATCAGAACTTTCTATTTCCCTATAAATTACCATGTCGTCCGCGAATATCCTAACTTTACAATCTAACAACAGTTTTTGCTCAGATGTGCACTAAAATAGTAACGGTCCGATTACGCTTCCTTGCGGCACACCCGCGGTCATTTTAACCAGGTTGGAATTGATACCGTCCAGTACTACTCGTTGTTCTCCGTCGGTTAGGGAACCCTTGATCCAGTTTATTACTTCTTCATTGATGTTCGCGACTTTTTATTTGCATAGTAATTTATTACGTGGGGCTTTATGAAATGCTTTCCAAAAATCTAAAATTATCGCGTCGACTTGCCTTTTATTTTCGGATTTCAAAACATCGCAACATCGCTGGGACTCGCTGGATCGCGTCTTACGAAAACCGTGTTGATTTCTCACTATGAGTTTGAATGTGTCGAGAAAGCCCAGTAAGGACCTAGATATTCTATGTTCCATTATTTTATCGCTCGAAGACGCTAAAGAGATAGGCCTATAATTTGCTGGATCCTTCGTTTTTAAATATTGGAGTAAAATTCGCAATTTTCCAGTCTTTCGGGACCTAGCTTTCGCTCATAAGCTTTTCAAATATTATTTAAGAAAGAGAGCTATGCTTTCCGTTACTCCCTTAAATACCGGAGTTGGTATGTCTTCAGGAGCTTTCTTAGGTTTAAGCCGCCGCAAAATCTTAGTGACACCGTCTTCACTGAATGTGATTTTCGACATGACTCATCAATTTCCAGTAGAGTACCTAAACCTCCGGAAGGATAATGTTGTATTTAGGTTACTCAAATTTTATAGAATTTTTAATGTAGCACGTGAATTTTGCTTACAAACGAAACAACCGGAATTAATTAGAAAAGGTATGCATTGCGTGAAGAGAAATGGATTTCATCCAGTTTCCAAAAATTGTTATCCAGCCTTTTTATTGTATTGCATAAAGTTGCGGAAGTGAGTGAATTTTGAGAATCTAGAAGGAATAGGTAGGAATCTAAACTAGGTTAAAAAAGGGGCGTTTACCTCATTGGTGGTTAAGAAAAGGTATTCATTGGCATCAATGATTCTGAGATTAGAGTTTGAGAAAAGTTTGCGAAACAGAGTTTGAAAGCTATAAGTAGGCTCATTAATCTTGAAGTTGGCAACATAGGACCCGAAATACGTATTGAGAACATTACTTGCAAAGCGCGACCACTGAGAACCCTAACCCTCGCTGGTTGGAATTTCCTAACGGTTAGTTTGCTTGCAAAGTACGTCTTTTTGGAGCCTTTTTGGAGGATTTCTTACCAGTCGTATTCCTTTTCCTTATAGATTTTGAAGAAGAAAGTATAATTATAGTAAACTGAGTTC
Source organism: Ladona fulva (assembly GCA_000376725.2). Taxonomy (NCBI): domain Eukaryota; kingdom Metazoa; phylum Arthropoda; class Insecta; order Odonata; family Libellulidae; genus Ladona; species Ladona fulva. The sequence goes on along the minus strand of KZ308199.1, from coordinate 849,726 downwards.
AACATCATACATCATAGAGATGCTTTGGTCCAGATGATGAATCTATTCCAGGGCATCCGAATGACATAAGCAAAACAGATTCAAACCCAACATTGGAGTCATTCTTACGATTCGAGAGGCTGCAAATCTGATGAAGAGGCCTCCTTCCGCCGGATAATCCGCGTGTCGGTTAAGGACGCGTGAATTATGGTGGCGTTTATCGAATATCATCGGAGAGGCGCTTAATTGGATTGCATTCACTATTCCACAACCGACTCTAATTGGAAACTAGCTGCTCCGCTGGCGATCCTAGTTAATTCGAGAGCTAAGTGTTGCATAAAGCATCCGCTAGAGGCGTTTGCAGCAAGAGTGAGTAAATCTACTGGAGATGGTCCATTGAGTAAAGATTGCAACACCAGCATCCCGACCCCTACTCGAACTGAAGCGTGGATAGCGTAGAAAGACAGTCCTGCTGAGATAAAACACTATCAATTGCCCAAGGAGTATGAGAAGCGGGTGTCTACTACATTCAGTAAAAGTATATTTACGAAAGACAGTAAACGCATTCCTCTGCTACTTCGGTAAATTCAAATGAATGCACAATTATTCAGTAAACGAAACGCCAAATTGTTTAACTGTCAGCCTTTCCGCGATAGAAAGGAAAGACTAATCAGGTTGTGGTATAAGAGTATAAAAAGATAAAATTAGATTTAAATAATTCCCTATTTTGAGCACGCAACCCATACATGCGTCTCTGAATTCTATCCAAAGAAAGTTGAGAAGAGGGCTGGTGAATCGTGGATGCATCAACCTATTTCCATGACAACCATTAGCGGTGGCGAAGCATCGGCTGTACGGGGAGTGGAACTAATCAAGGGGCGGAGAAGGTTAATGGGAGGAGGCGGGTCCACCATTATATGACAGAATTTGCTACGTCATCTATTCCATGACGCACACTATTGACAAATGAATACCGTAATTTCATTTATGAATCTCTTACACAGGCTCGAGAAAGCTGCTTCTGGGCAGAGGTGAAAGTGAAAGAGATAACATACGTCAAACTTTCGTAAACGTTAACTGACAGAAAAAATAATAATAAATACCACATACTACCCAAAGTTTCACACCTTTTATGTGCTGAAGAAGCAGTTTAACAGCGATATTTTATATCCAACAAAATAAAATGATTGGAGAGGGAAAAAATGTTTCATTTAAGTATATATTTCTCTCGAATAGAACTCTGTACTGCCCTATTTATGTCCAATACTTTTTACCACTGTACCTTAGCAAACACCTCAAGAATAACGGTTAATATTCTATGAAAATATAAATTCGGGCAGAACCAATCAGTTTTCAAAATGCACACATCTTTTACTCTTGTTTTATTCCTGGATCGCAGAAGTCATTCGCGTCCACGTTTCATACCTGTAAAAGGAAGTGATCCTTAGTGCGGGGCGTTTTATTGAATGGGTGTGTAACAGAGACCATTATTAATGAGCTGTCTTTAGAAATGTGGTTATGGCGTAGCATGGAAGTCTGTTGTGTTAATAGAAAACAAACGAAAAGGCGCTGAAGAGGAAAATATATCGATAAATAAAATAAACTGTACAGGAAGGCTTAGGAATCGGGCTATTGAATAGAGATTGCTGTAGAAAATGATTGACTGTGAGTCAACAAAGTTAAGGTTAGTGTTATTGGATGTCGTACAGGAATTACATGTTTTCATAAAAGTAAGGAAAGAGCGTAAAGTAGACGACATTAGTTGTTGAATCCGTAAAACATAGGGATGTAACGTAAGAGTAGTGTTAAAGTAATCGATCCAGCCTAATTTTGAGGAACGCAGAAAAGAAATTATTGTTAATTTATTTCCATGAATATATTTTACTAACGACCGCTTTTTACTCTAATGAGAAATCTGATGAGTAGGCAAAGTCGAAACCGATTTAATTTAGTTTAGAAAAACGCAAAATCTTATATTTTTTCTTATTTTACGCTTCAATAGGAAGATTAAAACATGAATTTGATTCAAAGAGCGTCTCAGATGAAGTAAGTAACTTCAATATTTCTGTCAATTAATCGAATAGAAACTACTAATCTAATTGATCGAGGAACAGGTTTGATTGGATTAGTGGGTTTTGGGGCATTTCTCTTGGAAGAAGAGGAAATGAAGATCGGGAGTCCGCAGCCACCGAATTCACGAGGCGAAACAAATGAGGGAGGGAAAATGCTTTCTCTGCGACGAATCTTCCAAACGAAGCGTAAATTGGGTGGTGCGGTTGATTGAAAGAAGGGAAAAGGGCAGATTGTGTGAAATGGACAAACGGTGGCAGTGATGCAGGATAAATGATGAAGAATAAACGGAATAGAGGAGAAGATCCAATGGGAAAGATTAGGGCTGTGGAGATGGAGAAGTTCCCGGGAACCAGATTCTGACGTTAGAGTTCATTTCAAGGCAACTCAAAATGCAGGAAGATTTAGCACCGCCGTTTGCGCGCTTCTGATGTTAATTACAAACTATAAAGTGTTACACTTATAAACTACTTTAGAGTCCAAAAGTTGTCACTTCGAAAGTATACGTACTAATACAAGAAGCCTTATATGATTATGTATCAGACTGTGAATCTTTTAAATATAAGACCAGAACCGCGCCGTCCAATGGGTGCATTGTTCCTGAGAGGTGACAGCTAAAGGGCAACGACAGAAGAGGGGCCAACCATTATACTTATCCGAACATCATTATTTGTTGTTTTCTGTGTGATACACACGGCTTACATAGGAAAGATTATGAGGTGAAATTAAAGATCGGCAAACATTTAGAGGAAAGAATTACGGATAACTCATGACGAGAAAGGAATGTTTGTGCATTGGATTTAATCCCAATTTATGTATTCAATATAATTAATTTAATATTAATAATAATCTAAGGCCCCATTCTCGAAACTCGAATTAATCAAAAAACGTTTAAGTTCATCGATGAGCCAAGACATGCTGAAGAATTTGGCTCTCGTCAGTATGGAGAATAACATTTGTGATGGAATTGCTTTCGATGATATTTTACGAGAATTCGTAGCAGAGATCTCGAAATGTACATTTATTAAGTTAAATTTTCTTCTGTATTTTCCTTCATTCTCTTAATGCGTGATTATTTATGTTTAAATACAATTTATTAGAAACGTTCATATTTAGTTGCGGAAAATATATCTCAAACAATTCATATAATTTGAACTTATGCGCAATGCGGTGATACCCGAAACTATTTTGAACTATTAACTAATAATGGCAATTTACTATTGTCACCAAACGGAATAAACACAATTAATTGTACTGATATTATGTGATCAATGTAAGCTGGGGAACGAAGTCATAAAACACTGGTTTTCCGAAGCCTGACAAAATAATTTTACCTGAAAATGGAGAGATGTATCATTTTGATATGTAATTCTTAGGGGCGGCATTTTGTGCCTGCACCAAATGGGCGGCAGATCGGCTGGGCGCGGCTCTGTGTATAAAAAAATGGTGACAATGTGTGACAGTTAGTGACAACGGAGGACATCCTCTATGCGAGGATCACAGCGCATAAAAAAATCGAAGAAATATATTTTTTCCAATATATATGTTTATATTTTATGTTCCTTGAAAGGATTTTTAATCACAAAAAAATGATTTGCCTTCACTGAGTAAATCTGTACCTGATAACATTTCGACCGAAATCATACCACGTACGCGAGTTATTTTCACCCAAATCCCCCGCTCTAATATACCTTGAAACATTTCCTTCAGTGCAGCCCAATTAACGACATTCTGCGACTTTTAGTACCAGAATATTGCTAGTCTCAGGTTGAACTCGCAAATAGCCGCAGTCGGTAAAGGAAAACCACAATCAGAAACTCACAATCAGAAAAATATTAAAATTCTTACTTAAGAAAATAACTCGCAGGTTAAAGCGTGAATTTAACATGACAATCTTACATAGGAAATAGAAAGGTTGTATGTGTGTTCGCATAAAACTCGAGAACCAGATGTCGCACAACTTTCTAACTTTGAAAATTGTTAAATGACTTCCCCGGACTGATAATGGGCTACTTTTTATTCACCTAACTGTCTCCGGTTCGACTCCAGACATTTAAAACTGTTTCCTTAAGAAAAGAATGTAAACCTCAATGTTATCGCTTGCATGGTTTATTTCATTTGCAATATAAAATCAGAAAGAATCGCTGTACGAAATCGAGACATGCGCCAAAAGAAGGGAAATTGAATGCAAATTCTTATTCTACTCATTGAATTTGGCTTTTGAATCAAAATTGCGAGAATTTTGATGAAATACGCGAACATTTTGTGAAATTATGTGCTTCTAAAACAGCGGTTTCCCTAACGATTAATTGCATTCTTGAATTCGAGCATTTCCGTTCACTTTTACCGCTCCCAGGGCTTGTTTCTTTTACAAAATTGAATAAGAAAGAATAGTCCCATGCAATCGAGAAAAGAACCCAGAGAAGGGAAATCAAATGAAGATTCTTATGTTGGTCGTCGACTATTGTTTTCTGTTCAAAATTGAGAGAATTTTGATAATATAAGCGTAACTCTTTTAAAATTTTGAGGTTGTAAACAGATCTTCCCCCTGACGACTAATTCCATCGTTGATTTATACATTTTCCTACAAGAATACATGGGAAATTGAGGTCAATATAAATTGCACGGTAAGTATTAATGATATACTACACGCACGACCAATTTCGTGTGTTTTATTACTTAGCTCATTTCTGTCAAAAAGATTTCTAAATAATGAAGCTTATAAATATTCTTTTCGTTGAGTAAATCCATATCTTCGTGTCTATCTGAAAATCCTATGTCATGTTAAAATTAAATCAGAAAGAATGGCTGGACGATATAGAGAGAAGCTACAAAATAAGGGAAATTGAATAAACGTTTTTATTCCGATAATGGAATATTTCTTTCTGTTAAAAATTTCGAGAATGTTGATAAAATGAATGAAACTTTTGTAAAATTTTGAGAGATATAAATTTCATATAGTTCAAGTAAGACTATTGTATTCATTTCTAATTCTATTTCTCCCGTTGAGAATCAACGGGCACTTCAGCTGGTATGAAATAAAAATCCTTATTAATTCTTTAGAAACACTGTTAATTTAATAACGGGACACCGGTTAAGAAATCCTCTCCTTACACGGTTTCTAATTAGAGTAGGAATTCATTGAATAATAAAATTCAAAAGAAAATGTAAGGATTAAAAAAACAACGAAACACTACACTGTGATAAAACTGCCACCAGGCTTCCAGCCTAACTGCAGATATTGTGACGATTAAACGATTAAACTTATATAGAAATTTTAGTTTACTTCATTTCTCATCTTAATATTTTTATAAGAATGAATTAAAAGTGCTGTTTAAGGCCAGCACTTTGATTTCTGCGGCGCTCTTTAAGACAGTATTAGAGACAATAAATTGCCTTAACCCGATATTCCATTTTAATTCAAAATCAACGATATTTATTTACTTGTAAAATCTTTAAAATTCAAATTAGTAACACAACATTATGACAAAATGCAGGTAAATTAAAATTTTATTTCGATGCAATCTCTACACAGGGATATAAAAACAAGAGTTCTAGTCTAGACTAGAGGGTATCTAGTCTTCCCTACAAGGCACAGGGAAACTGCAAATATCTCCGATTGGAAACTAACTCTCTGAATTTCCAATCAGCAGTTCATCGCTTAGTTACACAGCCCTTTTTTCTCCTTCATTTGAACCACGTTAAATTTTTACTACCTCAATATATTTTATTTTAATAATGAGAATAAATCTTATATCAATATGTATCAAACCATTGTAATAAATTAATTTGTCGGAAATCTTCGTCTTAGTTTTACATCGCAGTTATTATTTATTTTTTTGTATAGTAAGGCTTAAAGTCTATTACTGAATACCTATGAACGTTATATCAAATCCTCTGTATATTGGCAAATCTGTGACCAGAGTTAAGTTCACTTTCAGTACTTCTACAGTGAAGTATGCCAATATGACGCCAGTATGTTGCTATGTTATTCTTGTGTTACAAGTTAGGTTATACTACTATTATATATTTCATACTGTTAAATTATTGTTTTCACGTTAATAGTTTCCATTTATGCGAGTTATATAAGAAGGGCCGACAAAATGGAAAACGCGTAAAGTAAAGGTAATTAAATTAATGTGATCAAGGGTCATCTGCTGTGGAAATTTAGAAGTGTTCTTTCTCTTAAGATGGGAGATGGAGAGGTGATAAGGAAGGTTTTGACTTCTGCACGAGTAAGAAAAGGAAGAGATGTCCTTAACCGATGTAAAAAACTGGATGTACAAGGAGGGGTTTAAAGAGAGACGAAGGCTGATGAAAACGGAACTCAACGGAAGCACCGAATCAATCGAAAACAAATTTAACTCGAAAGGAAAAGTCGGTTGTGGAGGTGAAAGGGTCTTCTTAGAGAATGGAGACTTGGAATGGGCAACGATAAGGTGACGAATCAATCTATTACGTGATTCGGGAAAAGTGTTTTGATGGGTCATCCATTGGTGGGGTCGAAAGCGCAAATACACTTTCGGGCGGAGAGACAAAAAAAGCGTGGAAAAGAAAGAGCGCAGATTCCCGCAAAGTCATCTTCGGACATTAGAGTCTTCCCCACGTGCTTACACGAGGAGCACGTGCGTGTGGGAAGGACACGTCCGAGGAAACTAATGAGATTTGCTAGGTATTATCGCACGCCGTAAAATCCTCCGAAGGCACACAATGGACGCCACGTAATGGGCGACGAAAAAGTGACGAAAGCAGGACCTCGAAATTCGGCTTTTTTTCGGCTAACGACCTTGCGAGGGCTTCCGTTGTCGGAAACCGTAACGCTTATTTCCTATGTTTCCACAAAATGTATTTTCCATCAATCAACGCCGCCTTAACCTCCCTTTTTCACCGAAGGTAAAGAAAACGGCGTTACGGACCGGTGGGCATTATTTATAGAGGTTAATGAGGAGTTGCGGAATATCTGTCTGGCGGGTGATGCGTTCGTTGGAAATCCGTTAACAGCATTTGAATGGAATGGTGATTCTGCTCGCGATTAATGTCAAATTAATGCTTTGGAATTTTATGTATGTTTAAGTAAAAACGCTCGAAAATTATGTTTTCCACACCACTTTTACCCAATCGACAACTAATTTCAACGTTCAGATCTACACACGACAGACCAAAAATTTGGTCATATTGAGCATTTAGGTTTCGGAGTGCTCCTTACTAGCCGAACATAGCAAAATATATGTAGAAATAGACAAAAGTTGTTTTCGGGTCTTTAAGAAAACATTCAAACAAAATATTTATCTATGACTGTTTTTCTTCTCAGCGATTGTATTTGTCTTGGGCATTCTTTGAAAATTAAAGCAATAATTATTTATTAAGGACAAAACAAAAAACCGGGTATTTTGCCAAAAACCCCGAAAAGAGTAATTTTGGAACTCCGTTTAAAATTTTGCAGAAATAGTACATAATAATTTGGATTTAGGAAAATAAAGCCAAAATTGGTAATAAGCCGAAATGGCCAAAATAAGTCAAAATTGGTGTGGCACCCAACCGCAACATAAAAAAAACAAGAAAGGAGTAGTTTCATCAAAATATACCTACTTAGATGCGAAGAGAAAGACGCATAGAACGGTTAAACTTAATTGAATTATTAGAAAAAGAGGATGAATGGATTTTGTTAAATTGAACAGCGGGGATTTCTTCGCAAACAGATGAATGTGTCCACCCGCACACACTAGACACTAAGATAAAGTTCTTTAAGTTGCAATTAGTGACAGTGGTTGTCGTAACAACTTCCCGTTATTTCGGACGTCAATCCATCATCAAATTCATTAAAGATCGTTATTGAAAAATTCTTACTTGGAAGTGTGCACCATTGACTCACGATCACAGCAGTAGATTGAAAATTGTCTGAATATTAGCGAAGATATAGGAAAATTCGTTAAAATGTAGCTTAATTGTACAATAAATTAACGATAATCACAAAATAACGAAAAGCAGGTCAACCAACCACAGACTGTGCGTGGACTCAGAATAAACTATTAAATGCGCAGAATTGTCTATGGTTCGAATAAACCACATTTACAGAAAGACCGGATGTGTGGTTTTAATTTCTCTCAATCCGATTAAACTAGCTCTATCCGACTAAACAGAATATTCGATTGCATGCATATTGGAATACACTTAAGAAGAACAATGCTTATGTGGATAATCGTGAGTCAATTTTTTATGTATAATCAAATACGGAGTTTATTTACGAAATTATCGATTTCGTTCCAATAGAAATGGACCTTTTTAACACTACCACTATGTTAAGTAGGTTCATAGAAACGGTAATTAAGTAGACACAGATCGCAGTTAGTTTTTTGCGCCTTCCTCACTTTTGCATTGAAAATACAAATTATTAGTAGTTGATAATAATTTAAAATAACCATTTAATACTGCCGGAGAATATAAAATCTCACTAAGCGACTAATACGTATTCCACACCATCTAATTAGAATTCTATCAGAATGGACACAAGGCTTATAATTACTTTTAAAAATCCTATACGAGGTAATCTGTCAGAAAGGCGTTGAAAAAATAAAGGGGGGTTAAAAAAAATTGGATAGCTAAACCATATTTTGCGAGTGAAGTTTTAGGTTTACGACTTGAGAGTTTTCAACAAGGTTCCTGATCATCATTCTCTTCCAACAACGAGGTTTCAAAAATATGAGTTTTAAATTCGAGGGTAGCATTTGAAAAACTTCATTCCGTGGACGAAAAATTCATTTGAGTATCGCATACGCTGCCGTTGTAAAATACATTTTTATATTTTCTTGGGGAAAGGGTTCCTATTTTTATAGCCGCGAGCATTTTTATGAGGCGTAAAAGGGAAACGCCGCTCTCTCTCTCTAGCTAATCCGTTCTGTAATCCCACGAGGCGTTTTCAATTTCAAGTAGCAGTGTCATCGTCACGTGAATATTTAAAACAAGGGAACAAGGGCGCTTCCACTCATTTATATCTCTATTTATCGGCCTGTTTTTCTCATATTATAAAATAATATGAGAAAAAATAAAATATAACGTAAAAAGTACCTAAGAGGGTAAACGGTAAATTATATATCAGACAAAATGTTAGCCACAGCCTATGAGTCGCACAATCAATACGAATTAATGAATTCGAAATTTTGAACAGAAAACACTCGAGTACTCACAAATAGGGGTTTTGATAAGGATTTAAAGATCATGTACTCACCTGTAAGAATACATAAACAGAATAATTAATATAGAGGATCCGCTTAACTTCTATAGCCTGCAATTTTATAAAGAGACAAGTAATTGAAAGACGCAGATTGATGTAAATTGAAAAGTTCTGCCTTTGACATAGTTTATTATCATTTAATAAAATTTAATGATCACAGCCAATGAAGAAAGATTTTTTTTAATGTCTGGATGAGACGAAACAATAAAGAAATCCTCGGAATAGTGCGGAAAACGTTTTTAAAGGAAATTAATTCAATTGAGGCATAGAGAATCACCCATACCGTTCCGAAATCCTCTCTCAGCTCAGATATTGTCAAATACAAAGAGTGCTATAGAATTCAGCGAGAAAATTTAAAAGAAACCGTTTTCCGAGAGTCACAAGATATTCTCCACGAAAGGCATCTAAACGCCAAAAAGCACAGTCACTCGCGCCAAATTTCCTCTTTGGACCTTATTTTAATGTTATAGAGTCCCATCAGAAGAAATGCTGGTATTTTACTATGGATTCCTCAAAATACATCTTGCTATAGATTATAGAATGTTTTAAATATTTTACAGCGAATATATCAACAAAAATATTATTAAATTATCTTTACACAGAGCAATTATTTTAACTTACAGTAGTAAGTTCACTATGCCGACTGGCAGTTGATTATGAAATCTTATTGAAATTCTAAATAATGAAACTTTTGAAAGTGAATGTGCAAGTTGTAGGAACTACGTTGCCTAGGAGACATTGACGCTACTCAAATACTGAATAACCTACATAAGTATTTTTAATAGTAAGGATAAGACGAAAAAGTTCACTTTGGTTTATTTTTCAATTCACAAACTAGACAGCAAAGAAAAAAGTTTTCTTCGGTCCGGAAAAAGACATAAAATACCGCTAAAAAGTGTTGAGGCATACAGTTTATAATGCTTGGAAAATGTTCCAAACTATGATCGAAATTATGAACAAAAAATCTTTTACAGCGAATCAAAAATCGTTGGCTTTCGAAGACTTCTTTCTATGTCGTCAAAATAACCGGACAAAGGAAAAAACAATGAATTAATTCCCTTTAAGCTCTGATTTTCAGCCACAGGAACAAAAGTAACTTCTCGCACCCTCCTATCTATTGAAATGATTTAAGATAGAAGAAGTTGGTGATCACAGTGCAAATAACAGATGAGAGGGCAAAAGGGAAGGCGAGAGGCGTCTGGAGCAATAAACCAACTAATCAACTCCACAGCCAAAAAAGGGGAGAATAAAAGGGAAACCTTTGGCCCTTAGGGATTCCTCAGTGTGGACGAAAATAGCGCGCCCAAGAGAGCGGATGAGAGACGGGGATTAATGAAGCGCCAAATAAATAGAACCCGAAATACTTTCAGCCTCTTTCTACGTTTACTACCATTTTACACATTTTCCCGCAAATTTACTATTCCATACCATTCTGTCCTTCGCATTTTCTCTGTTTGGGGTCTTTCGTCGGTCGTCAAAATCAATCTTCAAGCCCTTACGACCATAAAACGTTTTTCTTTTTCTTAGAAGTGGCACTTTATTCACTTAAACTTTTGAACGAGGCACAATCTGTCGAATATTTGTTTTATGGAACTAATTTACATCGAGCAATCTTCCAAGCTCTCTATAAATTCGAAATATAGATCTTATTCGTGAGGAATATAAATTTGTTACTCGGAAACGACTGCTGTGGCAAAAGAAGTTGGTTGGGGAAACATGTCGTAAAGAGAACTCTTGGGAAATTTAAGAATCAATCCCATAAAAGTAACACATCTCACTCGGGTCTCCAGAGTAAACTTCGCCACCGCGAGCCGTGACTTCGCTGAAATTTTTAATTTTTCATTAGAAATCGTTCATCGCGTCGTTTCGTTATGTTGATCGGGAAAGGGAGTGTTTCGCCTTCGATCATGGATTACAACAAAAATGCTTCTTTCTTCTTCAGTTATTTAACTACAAGTGAAGTCCCCCGTCAAAAATGAGTTTATTAAATTTATTTAAAAATTTGTCTCTCAAAGTAAACATCAGATCCTTCTAATCGAGAATGTATATCTCATTTATATTATCAGTAACATATAGAGGGTAACACTAGAGGGTTTGAAACTACTGGACGAATTTTCGGTATTTCTAATACACGATGTTATATTTATGAAAGTATTATCTCATTGTTTATAATTATGAATCTTCCAAATAGCATTTATATTTTTCATTTTCAGCAATAACATTAGTTGATTAATAAAATGAAAAGTGTATCATCTTCTCACACCATGACAATAGAATGATCATGAATATTAACATCGCGTTTCGTAAATTTCCTTCGAAACCATGACGGAACTTACATTAAATTGAATTGTAAGTATTGTAACAACAATTGAAAACACAATACGTTTCATAAACATTCATAATAAAATATAAAGCGATAAATATTATCATTGGACACCCTCTTCAACACTTATATTATTAATACTTGGGCGTTTTAGGATTTTGTTATTACTGTGATTATAAATAACGTTACAAGAGAACCATTAGTCCGGAGAAAACGTCGAACTCCGTATATCCCAGCCTACAAGACACACTTTTTTTTGGCAAAAATTTCATCTAAAATCGGCCTGCATCTTATGGGCCGAGGGTGAGCGTTTCCAATTGTTTATACATAAGGAACATTAATGTTTATATGTACGTATTACTTCAGTCTACATATTGACCCGGTTTTAGTATTATGCCCACAAATACTTCAATTAAACTGCTAAAACTAACTTCGTTCCATAGAATGCTCGTCTTCTTTCGATGGAAGGGAGTGAATATCCAAAGGCAGAGTAAAAAAAGGAAGAATAATTGAGATAGACAAATCGGCAGTAAAGCCGTGAGATTGCGCGCACATCCACGCACGACAGAGTTAATTAGTTGGGGCGCTCTTCTTTTATCTGCAGCGATCGAGTGGATGGGGCAAAAGTTATGGCGACGAAGAGAATAACGGAAGGGAAAGAGAGGCGATGAGAGAGGAATGCAGTGAAAAGAATGAGAAGAAGAGAGATTCGCTTTTGCGCAGTTCACATGTTCAAGGGGTAGCGTTTGTTGTAAATAGATGGTAATTTTTAATCGCTGAAAGTATTCGAGGAGCGGCAACTCGATCGAGATGATCCTATTCATATATTATATATTCATCCGCAACAGGTCTCTTCTAAAATAAGAAACGGGTATATTTTACTGCGGGAAATGTGCAAAGTGGTTTCATTGCATTTAAAGGCGAGATTTTGTGCTTACCTAAACCTGGCTGCATTCTTCTCCCTTTGCAAGAGCTACCAAAAGCATTTTGAATGAGACGAACTATGAAGAATGAGATACTTTGGTATATTAATGGAACAAACGAATTTTATTCGAATGAAAAACATTAATTTAAAACAATGTAGGCATTTAGCACAAATGATTGCGTGCACGTCTCAGACAGGCTTTCTGGATATGTAAAGTACCTTCCTCTTTTTGATAAACTATTAAGAACAAATCTGGAGGGGGCCGGTGATTTTTCTCTTCTAACCATCTCGTTCTACTCCAGGACCGCCGCGGGATTCATTAGCCACCCAGTCACACTTTTCATTGTGGTCTCGGTCGTATTATTTTGTGCCTACAACATTTTAATATCTATCCTCAGTTTGTGCTTTTGCGAACTCTTCCTTCAATAGAGAAATTTCTGTCTCTAGTTTTTTTTTCTGCGTCATCTTAATTATTTTGTAATAGATTTGGTAGGAAGCGAGCGTGCTCACGTCTATCATGCTGAGATACCTTAGTTGCCGTCATTTAAAAGTAGGACGTCTTGCTGTACCGATCGTCTGGTCCATGGTGCCAACGCAATGTATTACAGTTTAAAAAGAAGAGGAACTTCACATACTAGATAGTCATGAAGGGGAAGGGGGGGTGGTCGCCCTTTCGCCCTACGCCATTCTTTCCACCAGTGTATATTCGTTCATTTGTTTAACTACTTTCATAAATATCCTTGTGGGAATCGCCTTTAAGCAATATCGTATGCAGCGCCATTCACACACATGTCGGAGTTGAAATGAGTATTACCACTTCACTCTTTGGAACATCGATGGGCATTAAAATTGTTCTTTAGTGACATGGCAGTATTTCAATTAGAGTGAAATGATCACTGATCCATTTCATTTTCAAATATCCACATTTCCACGGCTTATAGAGTGATTATTTCCCAAAATAGACATACAATGTTACTTTTCGTGGAATCCAGACAGAGTGAAATATTATTCTCTCGTTTTATTCCGAACCATCGCCCTCTAAATACATGATTTATTTCTCCCTAAAATAAAAACTTTACTTTGATAAGTTTCATGAGAGCAAATGTTTGCCAATAGGTGATAAAACAATTATCCATGGAAATGTTTCAACCACTTCTTCAGAAGGCAGCATATCAAGTTTCTTCACTATTGTTTTTCTCTCTCCAGTTGGTTTCTCTCCCGAGTTATACCTGTTCTACAAATGTAAATTATTCCGTGCCACGGATTATAGTTTTCAGGATTGCAAAGCCGCCAAACCTTGATATTCAGCATGCCTTGAAGGAATGCGTAAATATTGTATGTCCGCAAAAGGGGTGAATATGTAATATATAAACTTCTCATATATTCTACTCATCGCTTCAAAAATGAAAGAAGGAAACTATAATTTTCAACGAAATGCTAATCACAAATCGCAGCTGTATATCTCCTTTCCAATTCAGTGCTCGATATTTCCTCTATTAACCCCAAAGGATTCAATTCAGCATTAGTATTAATGAACTATCGCCACTAGTTTATTATAAATACCCAAATAAATTATTGCGTATAAAATAGTCACTCAGTAAAAAAATTGACAGAACGTAAGGAAGAGTCACTTTGTTATTCTGCGTAGACAGGCGTCCGGATTTCTCTGTACGAGCTTCAATATGCAAACGAAGAGCACGGTTTGTAATGAGGCAGAGCTATTCTGTTTCTTCCTAGCATATTGGAGAGAAGATTAAGCACTTTCTTTGAGAAATCCTAGCACCGGGTACTCTTTCGTCATAAAAGTGAACGCTCTTGGCAGAACAAATCCCGGAAAATTATGATTTAACCATCTTTAGAGGAGGTCAATTCACTTTGAAATATCTCTAGCTTCGTTTTGATGCCTATTAATAAAATAAATTAGCAGGAAAAGGAAATTCGTTTTAGGAAAACGAACTCTATAGCACAAATATTTAAATATGAGAAAAAATTGGCGGGGTACCCAACTGCGTAACAATGATTTCCGTATTCAGTCAAACACTTTTCCTTAACGTAGGTAATAAATCGACCACGCCAACCGATGGTTATCATTGTAACACAAGTAAAAGCTCCAATACCATCAAAGAAATTAAATTTCTTGGAGTTTTTACTTGTGTTACTAACGTAGTTAAAGTTGAGTTTACTCAATTTATATAGGAAATAATGTCCAAAACTGGTGATACGAAATTAACTTTGCTTTTTACTTCGAGTCACATCGAAGTATCATTCATTGATCACTATTCATTAAAGCAAAGGGGTGGCTTTTTCCACGACTGCTTGAAATGCTCAGATGATTACGGGTATATATGTCGAGTGGAGATCACTCGAAAATTTCTGAAAGTAAGCTTTACAGTGGCCCATAACTTGAGAACCCCGGTGTAAAGTAACGGAGAATAGAGCGGTGGAACGGTTAATTAGCCGCCGGCAGAACCCCTTGGAAGTCAACTGAGCTGTGATTGGCTCATGCGATAACCCACATCAAAGTCCTCTGTTATGCCCACCAAGCCTCTGCGATAAGCCCCAGTGGATTTGCGGAGACGCCTGCCCAGGGTGGCCCTCAAGGAACGCGGCGGTCCTTTAACTACGGTGACCGTATACTGGTGCAGTAGCGTTGGCCAATGTCCTCGATTGCGATCTGCTTTAACGGCGATTCCATTCTCTTGGGCTTAATGGGCAACGTATTGAGTGGACGCACACGGATAATAGCTCCCCACCCACACACCTTTTGCCTCTTCTCAATCGCCTTCTCAAACTCCATTTGACACAATCCGGAGTCTGAGATTATTCTTGAATCGAATGCTTTATTCCTTCTGTAACATCGACAGCTTTTCGTATCTTATACATGGTAGTATATATAATTGATGAATTCGGTTCAGAAAAGTAAATGTGGCAAAAGTCTTAGAACCTTTACGCATTTACATTCCGATCTAAGCCAGGATATCGTACAAACCGAAAACCCGTCATGTTTGCCGTGTAAAAATGAAAAGTTGGCGAAAAATAAACATTCTTGAACAAATACCGAAAATAATAAATATGTCCCAATTATTGGGTGGCGTTCTCATTACAGGTAACAGTAGTTACATATAACTTACATGCTCATGTGTAACGGTCATGTAGACTTACTGATATGAACTCATACTCCGATTATTTCAACGACAAAACGATTTTTTTAGTTAATTAAAATGTTTCTCGTCAGAAAAGCCTTAAAGAACAATCACGATAATTGATGCTCGGAGCGAAAAACTGGTACGTAATGTTTCGACAGTGAACACCGTAGAAAAATCCGGAACACAGCTTAAGTGTGTCGTTTTCATTAAATCGGATGAAAATTAATAACCGCTTGAATCTCTGGTGTGCGCACAACAACACATAATTGCTTCTTTTTTTAAATTTCGAATCCGAATTCATAATTGCGTAATGCATAATTGCTTCTTTTTTAAAATTCGCGTATCCTTGTCCCGATTCAAAATTGAACAAAATGCCGAAACTCCATAGTTCCTAAAAATAAGGTGTATGTATAATAAACGGATAATCGTAGGTCATCTTCCTTTACGAGTAGCAGTCTACGAATCACATAGAAACTATATAAAGGTCAAAGCATAATTTTGTAAGTCATAATATTTTAGAAATGAAAAAATGAAATGGAATTTTCTGAGAGTCGCCACTGTCATTCTTTTCATTAAATTTTCGTAGAAAGACCATACTGTTAATTGCTGATAAGCTGCAAAACCCTACTGAGGGCGGGGAGATCTTACCATATACAAAATCTCACATTTCTCAAATAAAAATGTATTATATGCTCTTAAAAGTGTGAAAATAAAAGGAAAAGTGTTCATAGCATTATTATTTTTATAATTTATGGCGGACGATTATGATGATTCTTGACAACGATGACTTCGGTTTGCTATCCAAACTATCAAAAAATACCCCGTATACGTATTTGAATAACAACATAGAGTAGGGGCGGAACTCTTGAAAGGGGGGGGCGAAAGGAGGAGGCGATTTAAGACAGTTTCCTAATGAACTCATCCCCGATCAACTTTTTAAATGTCATTTTGTCGTGATTAGTGTAGTAAATGTATAGTGATGATGGACTACAGTCTGTTTTTAATTCCTCTTCAGATCTTAGGCAAATCGCCACTGGGTAACACCTCCCCCTTCACACACACCCATGGATACGCCAACTCATAGAGTCTCACGACTTAGGAAATAAATTTTCCTGCATTAATCGGTTCAAGATTTCCTTTAGGGGTTCTTTGAAATTATGAAATATAAGGATTAATGAACGAATGTTTAATTCAGTTCACTCGATCTTTTTGGATTCGTTTAGGAACTGACATGTCTCTCTTGTCATTGATTAAAATAAATTATTTGTTTAGAAACAGATCCCGTCTCGTTGTAGTACCGGAAGCGGAATGTCCTGGCAAGAATGTCATTCGCTGAGAGAGCGTCTCCTTAGCCTCGACTATTTGAGCTCTCCTTCCGAATTAACTCAACAAATCGAAGACACGCCGCTCCAAACAGAGCATTCCTCCCCCCATTCGTGCAAAGCGCCTATCTCCCCACGCACGCATTCTTTGACGCCGGTAATCCCGTCACGTACATACTGCGAAATTCCGCCGCGCGGGGCGTCTGCACACACGTCCTTTTACAATCAGCCATTCATTCGCACATTCCGGCGATCCCAATGTGCAGGGCCTTGTTTGAGCGGGTCGTAGATGGAGATCAGTCATTCAAATCCCCATAATGGTGTGCAGTGCGGGTGTGAAAGGACACTGCCCAACCTATCTCCCGTCAACATGCACCAGCGGCGGAACGGGGAAATACCGAAAACAGTTGACAGCGGATGGGCGCTTAGGCCGCAAACACGTCGGCCGCATGTGATCATGGAAACTTGTCTTGTTCGAATCCGGATACACGTCTCGCTCTCCTCGTCATTGTGAAAGAGGGGCGAATGGATGTGAAAAGGGAAATGGAACGAAAGAGGTGAAAGGGAGGAAGAATTTCGACGGGGAATAATTGATGGAGTGAATAAACGCCCGCCAATAAAAGTCCAGCACGGTTCATTTGTCCTTTTTTTGGCTTGGGTTAGAGACGGAAGTGCTTCGACGGAGTCATTTATGGGAGATTCCATCGAAAGTCCACATGCTCAGCATCTCCGGATATTTGAATTAAATAAAAGATTAAAGGAACTGATAAAAACCGAACATGATGAAACTACAAATGACAGACGAAATTGCACAATTAAACCGTAATACACGTTCAATTCAATCGTACCGCGACACATAACGGTCGAACGAATTAAAATGCAGTTATCGGATCTCTCAGAAAGTACTGAATTCTATAAGAGATATCTGAATCGCAGGTGAATCCATGGACAGATAGGTGAACGGAATGAATATGTAAAATGGCACGAAATACTTTCCAATTATTTGCGACGACTCAGATTCGACAAAACGGAAACAAAATGACTGATTTTTCTTTCCGACTCCGAAGTGAAAGACGTCGTTAGTTTCGGAAGACCCAAATCAGAAATATCTGAAAGAATATTCCATAATAGAAGTACTTGGTTGCATTTGAGTCAGAAGCATGTTTTTGGTAAGTGCTTAACACCGTATGGAGATATACAGTACATACCATTGCGAAACCTGTATTTTCTTCAGACAGACTTTGCAACTTAAAACAGGGAAAAGTATAAAGAAATTCCATGCAATTTGTTCAGAATTACTACAATAACATTCGGCTATAATCACCGAATCTATAATCAATACAATAAATAAAGCCACTATACCATAAAATTACCCTATATCTGGTGGCTACATTTGGTAAAATTTTACACACATTTAATATATCAACTAACCACATAGTTAACGACAAAGATTAATCACTTATTGAATTATTTTAATTATAAAACATTATTAAAATAAACTTAATTATTTACTTAATTTAAATACAAAATAATTTAGACTCATAACAGTACTGATGCACTATTTCGTCTCAATTATTAGTAGTTATGTAAAGTTTACTTTAGTATTCCTGATGGGTCTTCCTAAAAGGTAAGGAAAGGGGAAAGCTTGTGAGGGAGTGCTCATTCGAGGAAAGAGCTCCAGAAATTACAACCTGTCAATTTGTTTCTCTATTTTTTGGCAAATTAAAACGGACAGGGTCAGAGGTGGGGAACCTGCGGCCCTCAGACCGCAGACGGCCCTTACTGGCGTTCAATGCGGCCTTTTTCGTAATTTGTAACTAGCTCAGGTTTTGAATTATTGTTTCTCAGCCTGGGCAACGATATCATGTGCAAATATGGAAAGCATCTTTTTTCCCTTCTAACATGTTTTTTATGTCCTTTTCCTGGAAAAATATATCTTTTTTAAATTTACTTGAGGAATAAACTACTTACTACATAGTTGATAAAATTAACGCATAATATAATTCTATAGTTCATATAATTTCGATGATGGACTATTGAAAAATGTGTCATGGTGTATTGGACATGGTGTCACAGAATTGCGGCCACTACAATTCACAGAGGTTCGCGTCCTATCATTTTCATGTGCAGCATTATGATGTATGCGGATTTCCGATGAAAACAGGTTCCCCGACAGTGAACTAGGCGATTAGGCTCGACGATGCAACGGCCAACCTCTGCCACACGCCGATAGGCGGAGAGTAGCGTGTACTGTAGATCTAGTAACAGATAACAGTTATCATTTAGAAATAAGCTAGATAACCATTGCTATCAACAGAAAACGGAAGAACGTGAAGTAGTGGTTCGCAAGTGATTAGGCTCGAGAATGCTAATTCGGCGAAATCAAAAGTGGCGATAAAGTCGACACCCATTACGGAGAACGACACATCCGTACACCCTGTTGCTCGGACCGAATTGCCCCCGCAGACAATCTGCATCCCAATGACACGGAGGAGAACAGCGAATGGGAGGGCAGAGCAAACAGTTCGCCGCAATAGGCACAATCATCCGACCGTTGCTACGCGACGGCGATGGCCGAGGAAAGGGAATAAAGAATTGGCCAAAAGAATGCGGCGAGGGAAGAACGGGTGAGTTAATGGTTGAAGAGAGAGACGTGAGATGGAAACCTCTCTCGGATAGCACACATATCATTACGTCGGTGGCAATCAAGTTCTCCCTCTTGGTGCTCCCCTGCGTAGTAATCCGCATCCGTAGAAAAGGGGTGAGTGGCAGCTACGGGACGTCCGGGTGTTGCAAAGGGTGAATGGGAGGGAAATTATTGCGAATAAAGTAAAGGAGTTTCCTCGGCGGTGGAGCTGATAAAACGAGTCAACGAATGAAATAATTATATATAGTTGATTTGCGTGGGAGAATAATTTGTGTGTGAGAGGAAAATTTTGTTTTAGAAGCCCTCGGATGGTTTATAAACAGAATTCCGTCTTAGGAAGTTGAGAATAGCTTGCAAATCCAAAAGATACGCACTTAAAAAAAAATAAAAAATCAATAACCTCGTTTAACCTGACGACTATATATTATTTCCTCTATATTTCCTTCAGGAGCCTGAGACTGCATTTTGGGAATGATATCGAGGATTGTCTTATAATTTAATTAAAATTATAATCCATCCAACTTCGTTATTCATGACTGCTGATGTAGAATTTGATCCGTACGAATCTTGTAGTTGACGCATAAAGATCGCGCTCATTCCGTCCTTTTACGGTAGGAAAAAGAACTTACAGCAAAAATACAATCGCAATGGAAATCCCTTCGCATATTCGAATTCAACAGTTTTATCGAAGGCCGTCTCGCCAGCAAATACAGCGGGCGATTGCGATAGGTAATGGGCAGGAGCCGTGGAAGGTGCGTGTGTGGGTGAGATTTCGCTCGCACGCGGCAAATGGTGATTAGTGACCAGCAGAGAGCATTTTTAGTCCCATCTTTTACATCCTCTGACAAAAGTGGTCACACAATGAGGTAAGTGCGTCATCAAATACCACGCAGATCCACGGTTGGATGCGATGAATCAATACATACGTAAATAAATAACGATATTCACTTTTGGGGAAGTTATCCGGATCTACTTCGATTGACCGACACTCACTTGACCGTCAAACGAAGGGCTCCCAAGTTACCAAGTCCTTTTAACTCATACTCATCTTCACTTATGTATCCTTGAGTACACTTTTTCCTTCGACGACGTCAATTCATATTTAACTTTAACGGTCACCTCTACTGCATCTTAATCCATACATTCACTAGTATTTGTCTTGCTTTAGGATCAATCACATTATTTTTATAAGTTATTCAGTAAATAATTACTGCCCATATTGATATTTATCGGGAGCGTATATTGCGGCTCTACGAGGGTGACTGAAATGGAGGGCGCTACATGTGGTTACGCGACGATTGAGCGCGTTTCACCGCTAAACTTAACATAAAACTACATTTTATTAATTTCTGACAATCTGACAAATAGCATAATTTGTAGAATACTATTATAGTTAAATACCTTTTCGTTTAACCACTGATGACGGCAGTATTGCGTTTAAATTTCTTCGAAATTCAGTATTACGCAACAATATTCCAAAGTGGAGAACTTAAATTGAATATAGTTAAATTTACACTTCTCGAGATGTCATTCAACCGCTTAGGGTAACTCATAAATTTGGAGAAGTGTTTGAGATATTTTTCTATGTTTAGTGTCCACTAAACACTAGTTTAGTGTTTAGTAACACTTTGTGTTACGTGTAAATGTAGAATAGAAAATAAGTAGAACCTTACACGATAACTTTTAGAAATTTCAAACCTTGATCAAAGAGATGCGGCTAAGGTCCTGGTTATAATCTCATTGCAGATATGAGGAAAAATACAAAATGTCTGGAATCGAAGTCATGCGCATAAATATAAAAAGTAAACAAAACGTAGAAAACTATCTACATATAACTCGCGCGGTCATTCGAAAAATTTCTCAAATTTTATTATTACTACTTAAGGTAAATTTAAATGATATGAAGACAGTCATAAATGAAAATTACGCATATTCAAGCTTTCTTGAGACAAAGCAGCCGCTGAAAGAATTGACCCTGTGTCTACGTGCCGCAATAAAAAATTTCTTAGATAAATTTAAAATTTAGCTGTAGACGAATGTTTGTAATCTCTAACATTAACTCCTTCACTTCCTTTTTATCAATCTCCTTTTTGAACTTTTCGAAGCCCTTCCTTCGTTTCCATAAAAAATGTAATGAACGTATTTCAGTCTCTCAAGAGTAGAATCTCATCGATCGAGAACATCTTCGAAAGTCGAGAATAGAACGTGAAATGAATGGAGAACATTTACACAGAGAGACGTTGATTTGAGATAAAGAAAATGCAGAAAGGAGGAAAGTAAGATCTGCTCATATTCGTCACAAATTCACAAAGAAAAGGGGTTCGAAAAAGAGGCGCTGTTTCTAATACGCCCTCAAACATCCGTAAACAGCATAGGCTTTCCTTTCCAAAAATTCGAATATTTGCCCTCTTTTCCGTGCGTATGTGCATTTATCCTGTGCACTTACTGACACCTTTCACTCTCCTGAGCATTCGTTTGTTAATAATCCTTCTCCGTTTTACTACTCTTCGACTGCTATACCCTCCAATTTTTTCCTCAATATCTCTGCCGTCTCAGCCTGCATCCCCATTTCTCGTTACACTCTTATTGCTGTCTTCACCAATGCAATCAAATCCATTTTCTTCTTAACTAGCTCACATATTTACCTGTACGAGAGTTTATTTTCACTTTCTTCAACAGCAGAATTTTAAAATTTGCCAAATTAATATCTTCGCTTCATTTTTTAAATTCTCCATGTTTCCTACTCGTATATAACAGTTTTACAGACAAAAAACTTGACAAAGTGTTTATCGAGAATTCACTCCTCTCATCTTTGTGAAGGTCTTCTCTGATCGTTTATCATCAAGAACGTTAAGCCCACTCACAAATGTCTTTGGAACAGATTTCACAACGGAATACCAGCGTATCCAATATTTAGTTGGGAAGAGCTAGTATTCCTGAAAGAGCCATTCTGGAGCCGCTGTTACGACTCATAGGACAGACCTATACTTAGAAATATATACTTATAGCACTGAATATAGAATTAAAATCTGTTGGGCAATTTCAACCTAAGCAAGTACGCTACTTTTGTATTTGGAAATCTTCAGAACGAAATATACATGGTTTAGTTATTCGAGGGAGCAGGTCCAATACTTTCCCGACTACAGGACTAAATTGACACATTTCGAAAATAATGAATCGCGTAAGTTATTCAAAATGGTAAATAATTCCGTTAGTTTTGATAAAAGCAAAGGAAAATTCACACTTAAACAGAAGAGGTCCTCACTTTCTATACACACTAACTAACACTAACACTACTAAAACTTACATCACTGACTTTAATTTGGCTCAGAATTTTAATTAATTCAAAGGTTACATTTATCATTACTATTTTTATCTTTTCTAATTATTATTTTTCACCAAGTAATTGTCCATGGAACCCGATTTGGGAAAGTATTTCGATTGGCTGAAGAACCTTCCACAATTTTTTCAGATATATCATTTAAAAAAATTATCGAAGATATATTGGTTACATTTTCAAACAATTTCCGACTAATTATAGACGCATTATTAAAATTAACGCATTAAATTATTCATAATCTAAAGGTATCATGAAAAATTAATTTCAGTCGATGTGCATTTTAATTAAATAGTTCCATATGCAAAACCCCCGCAGTTCCTTTGAAATGTTCTTTTCTCTCTGACTCTTTTTAACTATATTCCCATTAAGGTTTAACTTATATAAGATTAGCTTAGCAGTTCTTCAATTTATATTTCAATGGTATTAATCTTTTATATTATTCAGAAGGAAAATGCAATATTCAATCAATTTTGTATTATATATTTCATTTTTACAAAGATGGGGTTGATACTTAAAATAAGAAAAAATTACAGCATAAATATTTTCTGCTCCAAGAGCAGCATAAAAGAACTGCGATTTGCATGTGCATTTTGCAACTGATGTCTCTTTGGAAACTCACTTGATTAACATTCAAGGATTCATTTATGTTTTTCGATAATTTTGACGAGAACCATTCATATCTCATCATATCTTTAAAAACAGGGGCCTATTCGTATCAATGGTCGGACACGTGTCTATTATTTTTGAGCAAGGAACATACCCTGGAAGTCTCGCGCGAATCCCTTTCCCACAGAGGTGATACTCCCTTGTCAGTTCTTTCTCTTTATTCTAACGTCTTCTTGCGCCTGCACTTTCTTTCTTGTCTTCTTCCGTACAGTCTACATTTCACACCCTCAGACCAAAACACACAGCCTTTAGGAATCGACGAGTTGACATTTACTTTCTTACGCCTTTTAGTCCTCACTTTATTTCGCTCCAGCAGCTGCACTTTTCTTCAATTCAGTTCTTTTATCTTAAATTCCATGTTTCACATCCATACATTGGTCTTGTTACTTAAGGCAGGTTCATGTGCCCTAAAAATTCCTAACTTAATACCTCTCCCATTTCTTTACTTTTTGATAACTTACACCACAATTTACATCTTCCAATAACCTTCGTCCTTTACTTGTCTTTTTTCCTGCATATAATTACTCTAAAAATATCCCTCTAAACGTTTGACCCTACTTTCCCAACTAACTCTTTCGATTCTATGCCACATCCACATCTCAAAGGCCTCCAATATATTAATGTCCACCTTGTTCAGCGTCCACGTTACACATCCACGGATGAGAACATTCCAAAGATTTTCGCAATCTTCTCCAGACTCCCTTATCAAAGTTCTTCGTCATCGATTCCGACTGCTTCGTGAAAGCATCGATTCACATGCACGCTGAAGAGACTAAGGATAGTACAACTATCTTCCTATCATTCTGGTCAGGAGCTAGAATCCGCGGTAGTCCATGCGTGAGTGACGGATTGGGCTGCTCCCTTCCACACGCAGCCGTCAGTGGACGTAGATGTAAAGAGAGGCTAAAGTAGGCCTAAATCTGAGCGTAGACACTCCGATGCAAGAGAAAGTTAGCAGTGGCATCCGGGGGTGGAAATGCAGCCTCCCACGCCGTTGCACCCCCACGAGGGGGAGGCGTAACCAACCCCCTCTAGATTGCCCCAGGCGAACTAACGCCACGCCAACAAACCCTCCTTAGCGCAAACCCCTTCGGTTCCCCAGAGAGTGGGAGGGGTCGCTGGGGGTGAATGCACCGTATACATCCTGGATCGAAGCAGCATCACTGGGAGGGGAACAATATGTGGACACGTAATGATGGATCGACTAATGGATCCGAGGGTGGGGTGTGATTAGTAAAATCAATAGAGTTATGTAACGAGCTTTGCGATTTTGTTTGGCGGACTAGATTTGTCAAGAGATTTTGTCAAAGAGATGCGATTCCTTCGACATCCAAATCGATTTTGCCAGAAGTTTAACAGTAAACTCTTTGGGTTGGAGGTGTCATTAGAGTTTTAATGACCTTCGAATATCCCTACGCGTCCGGGCATTAATTGGTTTCCGGTCGACCGAAGCCATGCGATTCGAAAGGCACATCCCCATAATTTGAATAGTATTTGAGAAATTTTAAACATAGCTCAGAACTGAAAATCGTCGCTCATTTAATCTTTATTGCATAGTTTTCACATATTTATGTAAATGACTAGTATATTGATATCATTTGCTAAATTAAAAACAGATGATTTAAATTCGTTGATGATCTCAGATGACTTAAAAAAATCTCCTTTCGGACTCATAAGACCACTTGGTTAAGCAAAATCTCGATTCGATTTTATCTCCGGACATTTGTAAAAATACCAAATAAATTACTATAAAGTTACAAAACTATTTTACGGAAATATTGAATCTCAAAATTAAAAAAAACTCGGTTGAGCTTCTAAGCAGCTTAAACTTTATGGTATCCGGGAGGAGGCGACGAAATTCCGACACATCCTTTCAGTGATTGGAAAATCGATCCTTCCAAATTACTTTCTAAAATTCATCCTATTACATTCACGGGAATGTATCTACTCATTAGTTGCAACATAGAAAAGGTGGATTTACTAAATGTTATTTAGAGATTACATTGCTCATTATGCCAATTGGTCTTCTATCAGAGATACGCTTGTCATAACAATATCAAATATTAAGAGGCTTATTTGTAAAGTTTTCGAAATATCACATTGCATATCTTATATTATTTAGAAGATAAATTATCCGCAAGATTTTTCAGCTGCTTTTTCTACCCGAGAAAAATTTCGAGGGAATGAATGCGAATCCGTTCGAAATGAGTCCCTCAAACGTACGCCTCGTTTGCCATTTCAATAGAACAGCGTCCATAAGAGCGACTCAAGACCCTCTACCAGCAGATGTCGCCATAATCGTCTTCGCAGATACTGCGTTAATTTCAAGCCTTTCACAGGGAAAACATGAAATCAAGTTTTTCTTTGCAAAGAACTATTCCGGAGATAACAGTTTTGGGGGAATTTTGAAATTAATCCTGTAAAGCAGCCCATTGATGAGTACGTGAGGAAGGAACAGCGAGCGCAGAAATCTCGCATGGCGACGGAATTCATCGTGGCCTGCGGTGTGTCAGCGCGAAGGAAGTTGGAATTGGAACTAATGCAAGTCTTCAAATAAATCGAATTTTTTAATCAAAAACGATAATAGATCATTTTATCAAAAATGTAACTGATCACATCAACAATAAAGGTCTAAGAAATGCTTACAATTAAAAATTATAGAAGGGTTCAATCGGTTTAGATAATATAAATTCAAAAAAATAATTGCAACATGCTCCAAATCTACAGATAAAATTTTACCGACAAGATTTTCTCTAGAACGCAACTTGGTTTCCCTATAGTTTGAAATCTTTTGTCTCCTTTACAAATGAAATTGATACTAAGAATATCTCAGAGTGAAATATGAAGCATAAAGTAACATTGTATCAGAAGTCACTGAAAAACAAGTTCGATAAACGAGTTTTAATAAAATAAAAATAGCAATAAGTACTTTACGTTGTTACCGGAAACGTAAGGACATACATTTGAAGGTAGTAGATTATCATGTTTACTAAAACCTGATGACCATTTTCGTTATTCTTATATTTTACGTGACTCAATGACAATGAATAAAAGACCACTGATTCTTTGGTGGCGCCCTTTAATCTCAATCCTCTTCGATGATTTTCGATGGAATTATTCAGTGTTAGATATTCAAGGCTGAATAATTTGCCCCTTCTGGCCTATAACATTGTAAGTGTAGGTTCCTATTCATGCTACTCTGATACAAATATCATAAAATATCAAGAAATAAGAAATATAGACATAAAATATTATATAGTGCGCATTAAATAACGAACGCTTGGAAAAATTGTTCCGCTTCATGTGTATTCAACTGTTTTATTCGGAGTATACATTTTTTAATTCGAAGACGGAATGAAAAATGTTTTAGATGAGCTGACGGTCTGAAATTAAAAATAACAGTACCTGAAATGACAGGAGAAATACAAAATATAATTAATCGAATAGGTTCCATTTCCAAAGCTAAAGAAAATACATTTTATGGTGTCTCGCATGAGTAAAATGCTTCCATTCGCACATAGAAATGAGAAGTAAATTGAGAAGCTGAAATCTTTATATATAAAAACTAAGAACACTTCTAGAAGAAAAAATCAGAGGATAATTTAATCATATCACATAAGTACTATTGATTATAAAATTCAAATGATTTCGCATTTGAACTTAAAATTTAGTTTAATATATGCTTTAGATATCAAATGATCGCGTTACTAAATAAATATTCTTTCCATTTCATCATAAATCACAATCAATCAAAATAAAATACGACCTTGTAACGCTAACTTATATTATTAAAATATTATTATTATCTTTATTGTTATTTGTTAAAATAATAATAATAAAATCATAGTCTTTGGCGACGGAAGTAAAGCAAACCAAATACTGAGAAGTCGAAAATATTCCTCGCATGATATTAGCGCAGAAAAATTGGGAAAATCCGTTCGGAAAATTCTATGTGATTAATTCAAGAAGAAAGAATTTCTCTGGGAATAAATTAGCTTTCGATTCGGTTAAAATCATTCCAATTTCAGTCGGCGCGAATGAAATCCTCCGTAACTAAATTCGCAATATTTTCATGGATCAACTTCCGAAAGCTTAAAAATGTAAAGAGCGAATAAGGGATGCAATAAGAGTTGGCGCCCGCATCGCACGTCAATTCTCTTTTTCGGACTCACGGATCGTGTTGCTAGGTTCCGCCCTTCCCGACTCAACTTTTTTTCCTCTCTCTCGAAAATTTTCGCATTTTTTGCCACCAGAGGGTTCTGGTTTCCAAGGAAAATGCAAATGCTGCGGAGGCCCTCATTGCGCTTGTCCCAAATAAGAGGGTCAAGCAAAATGGAAGAGAACGTCACTGATTACTCCCCCCTTTTATTATTCCGTCTTTTTCACGCGGATTATTTCTCGCAGTTCATCAAGGACCGGAGAACTCCGAGTTGTTGCTAATGGACGTTCTCAATGGTGATTCAGCGCCAATCCGCGAGGAGGCGCGTTTATTCGGGAGATAAACAAATTGTAAGAACGTTTCTTTTGGAGCGAACATTGCTTCAAGTCTCGTGAAATCTTCTAATTCGAATGCGAGAATTATATGCAAAGAATTCGCCTCCGAATGCGTTCGACTATTACACGCTCTGGGAGAGGAGATAAGAAAACTTCCGGTTCCTACTTTTGGACTTTTAAGAGCATTTCGTTTAATAGGAAATTATTTGGAAAATGAAATTAGAGAAATCAAATACGAACGAAATGTTCTTTTTGCGTTCTCAAAGAACGTAATTACTGCGGAATAATTTATCGTTTTTGGTAAAAATATTAACAATTAATAATCAAAATGTTAATTTATTATTCATTCCTTTTACAAACTTAAACACCTTTATTATTTAAATAAGGGAATTCTCCATGATTACAGCTCATTATAAATTGATATATATTCTTACCATCTTATTTATTTTCTCAGATTTGTTTTAATAGAAATTTCCATTATTCACAATTAAAGTGCTAAATAATTCAAAAAGTGTTTTATTCCGTTATAATTGGAGCCGGAAAAGAAGAAAAATATATTAATAGATTGATTCGAGTGAAATGATTATGGAAGTATTTGGTTGGATATTTACTGAAACACTTCGATTTTACGTCAATGATCCTCATCAAATACACATTTCTCATTTAATCCACTGAATTACCAATCCAATGAATTAGATCGAAACGACCGGTAACTTTTCACCTTTTTTTTCCCTCTTAACTGTACTGAGAAGGTTCATTCCACAGCAGCGCTCATTTCTTATTTAAAATTACATTTTAATTACTTAATCCTGCAATTTCATTAGCAGTGTTTTTTTTAAGAGGTAACGATGTCTGACTCTACTCTACTAATGGATATCTTTAACTCTACCTTACTAATAGATATCGCTCTACTGAGTCGAGAGCAAAGAGAGAAATTATCTTTTATTGGCCCGCGTCTTTGAGTAACTCTTCACCAGAGATTTCTCGCGTATTTTTTAAAATGTCGCCTGAGAAGAACGGTCGCTAAACTCAGAATAATTTAATCCGTTAACCTTTACACGGTGCTGATTCCTAATTTATATCTGTTACATTTCTCACATCGTAAACTCACATCTACGCTGAATGAAATGAAGATGCAAATATAATTAGCAGGCGTCTCCATCGGTTATCAGCCGTGAGACAATCGCTCTTTAAAGGAGGGGAGTCATCGCCGGCACAGCAACAGTTCGGACAGCTCCGCAACTGCGCGCGCAAGCGAAAAAATATTTCGCCGCCCGCGCGCCTCAATGCGTTTCCGGCATTTCACGCGATTCTTCGGATCCGCGCTGCATTTACAAGAGAGAGGAAGTTGTCCGTCGTCAAGCCGGCGTGCCGCATCACAAGCGTGTCTACCGAAATGGTACTAATTCTGCACTACATAAGTTCCTCATTTGCCGAGATATTCAAGGGAAATTACGTCGCCGATACATTACAATTATTCCTGCTACAAGTAGAGGTTTCCTATTCCCCAATGATGACGCTAACAAGACGATGTTTAAATGTTCCTCCGACTCTGAATTCGAACGTCGTTGTGTCGTAGTGGGAGAAGCACCGCTCCATCGATTCATTACTTTGGTACTGATCTTCAGTTATCAGTTTCCAAAGAAGTTTTTCCAAATAAGTTGCATATTATCTCTTTTTTTATTTCTTTGGTGTTTATTGATGAGAAAACATGATTTTATATTCAGCATTTGAAACGAAAATGTTTGATTTTTTCAAACGAAAACGAAGATTTTTTTCTATTTGAAGGCAAAACTTTTTTCTTCGAGCCGAAATGAATCCAATCGTACGTAAATAAAGGCAGATGTATAATTTTGATGCCACGCGTATGCAAGGATGAAATATTCTTTGAATCCGTACGAGCATGAATCGATACATAGAAGTTAGCGAGGATCTTGAGTAATTAAACTAGATAATTTTCGATTTTAAGATAGAAAACGACAGCATCCAATCCAATGATTTCCTCCGAGGAAAGTGTCGCAGCGAAGTCTATCCGCGAGGATACATTCTTCCCCTTTTCTCTCATTCATCTCTGCCTTCGTTTTCGTCCCATTTCATCCCTTCATTCATTCTCCACTTTTCCTTCCCTTTCGTTATTTTATACGCATGAAAGAGAATTCGGCGCTCATTTTTTATCGCCTCTTTTCTTTGCTCCTTCACAACGCGCACTTTCTTTGGGACGCCCAATTGTCGCGCACCTAACGGATATTGGATTCCCTTTAAAACTTCCTTTGTTATCTCGCTTGGCAACAGGTTAAAAAAAAGTGGACGGGTTGCGATGCCCAACAAAGCGTCATTCGAGGCGTCTTCATTTCTCCCAAATGCATTTCTCTCCGCGCGGAATAAACGGCCGCATTTAACGCTCAGCCGTCACCACTACGCGAGTCTCAATACAGCGGTTATATCGGAGATTGATTATCAGAAGGCATTAGTTAATAATATTAATAATAGCAGGTGCTATCATTTTAAAATGAGCGATATTCTGTTATTTCAAACAAAATGAGAGGGTTTTAGGTACAGATCTCCCGTTTAAAATATTGTTAACCTACCGATTCTTCTAGAGTATTTTATGGAGTGACTTTATGCTGAAGTGAAATATGAAAACATGCTGGAATAAGCTACGATAAACATTTCAAAGGAAGAGCTACAATTAAATAGTTACTTAGTCAAAGACTATTATCTATGGTATATAACCTTCTCTAAGTGCACACACAAAAAATTACAAATCGACACTCGTTTCATCTCCTCATCGTAGTAGAAAATAGAGTGGTCCAAAATCAGTCATTCATATAAGATAAGAAATGAAATGCTCCTTTTTCAGATCTTTCGGTTTAAAATTAGCTATACCCACTGAATATAAAGCAACCTTGAGTTCCATTTACATGCAATTAATTCATTGACAGTATTAAATAGTTATTAATAATAGCGATAACAATAAATATATAATAAATAAACATACGAATATTAATAAAATGAACAATTGAAATAAATATTATAACGGCTAATAAAAGAATACTAAAGATTATTAAATACCTAGTAATAGAAATAAAAAAGGAGAATGGTAGTAATAGTGCCCACTTTTATTATTATAAATATAAATATCACGATATGAGTGAACAGCTTCGTTGGAAATATTATAAGAAACCTTATTTTTCATCAATAATTCTCTTACATTCCTAGTATCTCAAAATCCCAAAAATCAACATATTCGGAGGTTTTAGGAAAGCAATTAATAAGTAATTAAAGAGCAAAGCGTTTGATTGTGTGGAAGCGGTGCCACGCCTCTGACTTTATTCTCCAAACTCTCACTTGGCAACCACTTTCTCCGTTCCTCATTATCCACCGCTCAAAAATCCACAATCTCTGACGCGTCGTTTTCTCCTTGGCAACGAATTTCTTTCTCATCTCCGACCACTGCTCCCCTCCTGCACCCTCCACAGCCACTGCTCCCTCTCTCCTGCACCCTCCACAGCCACTCCTCTCTCTCATTTCAGACCCCCTCTTACTTACACGCCACTCTCTTTGAATTTTTCTTCCGAACAATCTTTTATTCCTCTCCCTTTCTTCTCTAATCCATCTTTTTTTATTCCCATCTCCAAATGTTTACAAATCACTTCTCTTTCCGGTATTTATAAAACTCCGTCGTGACGTGCCTCGCTCGCTTCTTTTGTTTTTCCTCCGTGCGGCCACGCCCTCTTTTCGCCAGTCATTTTTTTCGTGTTTCTGCCGCGTATAGAATCGATCCGAAGCGACTATCGGACCGATAAACCCGTCTCTTAAAACTGCACCCCGCCTGATCCTCCCGCAATCCCCTCCTAACCCTGATATCCATTGCCAGCAATCCCCTTACCTATATAGCAGCCGCTCCCCATGACCTGCATCAACCTCTCCCTCCTTCCGCACCCCTCTTTCATTCAAGGACGCTCTTCCATCGGATAGCCAAACACCAATTTCCACAGATCCGCATTCCTAATCCGCACCGCGTGAGATTAAGTTCGGCGATCCTCCGCGGATCCACACTCGCGCTCAATTCCGCGCCGTGTCCACGCTTTTGTCGATAAGTTCTCGGTGTTGAGTTGCCATCGGTGCCGCGTTCAATGCAGTCGATGTTGGGAAACCTTTTCCAATACTATCTACTTGCATCGAAATACACTACAAACAAGTACATTTTTACGACATTTTATATTTTTATGATTCGAAAAGTGTTCTAATTGCTTCGTAGCGCAAGTAATTGTAGTAAAATCTTAAGTGCAATCGCGCAGAAAACGACCTGTGCAGTAGATTTGGACTTCCACGTCATCGTCAGCAATTGATATTCGTGTATTCTTCTCTCAAAATGGAATAAAATACAGTGATAAGGTCAAAACTTTATATGATTTCATTCTTTATGTCATGGGGTCCTACCACAAAGTCGACCTGCAGCAAATGATGAACAATTCATCGTACACGTATCAGTTTTGTAAGAGATGTGAGTAGCTGAAGAGCTCGGATGCTCCAAGAACTTCCCTGTCAGAGAATAAATATTTCGCAAACGACAATGACAAGATTTGCAATATTAGCAAATGTCGAAAATTCGAAGTAGTCGAGTCGGAGAATTAGTGGTATTTCAAACGACAATTTTAAGCACTGTCTTGTGCCGTAAGTCAGACAGGTGAATTAGCATTAAAATTCCTCAGGTTGTTTAATTAAACTTTACCGTCGATATGAGAAGTGTTTTGGAAAGAAAATTCGGTTAGTCTGATCTGTAGCCTCTTAAGGCCCTCTACACGGCGAACCCATAGTTCAAGAGGATAATAACCTTCGTACGAAATAATACCAATTCATTCGCTTCAGTTAACCAATTAACTAAGACTACAAAGGAAGCGGAGATTAGAAATAGATCAATTATCAAGAATCCCGAAGTTCATAATGACGATTCTTTTTGAACTTTTTAGGAATTTCAACACAATCGGCTCTGAATAACGATCGATGCATACGATATCTCTGTGTTCGCCACAATATTCGTATACAAAGGACTAAGAAAACAAGGATAAATTCAACAATGGACGCGTGAGAGAGACACCCGAAAGAACAAAAACCTGCGCCTATTTTTGAACAAATCGCGGGCGGAAGTGCGTGGATCCGCACGCGGAAGAGATGTCGAGTTTGTAATGTTTTCATTTCAAAATCACGCATCTTTCTCACTGTCACTCGCCTTTATTTTCCGTTACTTTTTAGCCCCGCATTCACGAAGCATAAAATTGTATTTTCGCCGATCTTTTGTGAGCTCTTGCGGTATTGTGAGAAAATGCGCTTTCGAATCCTTTTTTCCTCTCCTTCCCGAGCGAAAAAAACCGCTGTCGCCAAGTGCGGAATCTTTTATTTCTTCATTTTTTCTCCCTCTGCATTTCCCCTCCTTCACGAAACGTAAACACTGTGCATGGCGCTCATTTGAATCGACGTTCCTCTCTCGATCTCCTTCCTTTTACTGGGGATTCCTTCCCATTTTAACTACGCGAACAATATTCTCTATTTATACATGTTGGGATGGACCACTTGGCTGATTTAAGATACAGTGGGGATTCAAAGTTGTTAGGAAGTTTTTTCGTTGAGCTCCGAGCTGTTAATTGTGCTGTTAATTCTATTTTTGTATGAGTTGTTTCACCCTAGAAACTACTGCGCATGTGCTTGAATCCATAGCTACATTAACAGTGCAGGATTACAACAATTGCGCATAAACTCATCGATTGAGAGCCATTTTATGATTACTTTACTCATTTGTCTTGTCTAAGTGATTAAATTCCTACAGACAGAAGATCAGAAGACAAACTCCAAATTTTATATCGTTTAGAAATGTTTTTTACCTAAGTGTACATTCCCGAATTTGACGCAAATACCGGAACAATTGCCAGATTACTTCATCTTTTTATAAAAAAACTGTTAATCGCCACGCCAATTCGATCAATCCCTGAATAAAACTAAAATTCTAAGTCTGATAAGTATAGAAAAATAAATGATTCATCATCTGCATAACATAGAGACAATGAAAAAAGTAAACAACCTTTGAAAATATATACATTTTGTACTCTTCAAGAGCGAAGTCAAAATTTACATATTCCGCTAATATTTCTAGAATATATGTATCACTGAAGCTCATTTTAATGATATCAAAATGGATTGGACCATATCCAAGAATCACTTCGTCACACAAACAATCGTACAGAGAGATTGTCATGTCGCTGAAAACGTTAAATAACGTACAGTCGGTTGGATAATTTACCTAATTCTACGCTTCGGCGCCACTTTCGCTGGAAAGTTTTCCTAAATGTACGATTTTCTTAGAAAGTCCGTTGAATTCGTTTAACATAAATATAATTTGCCTGCTTTCTGAGAAGTCTGCTATACTATTCAATGGAATAGTATAGCCTCCCACGACCCAGCTATATCCTTCAGGCGACTGACAAGGCGTTACTCGAGGTCCATCTATCGGAGGGAATCGGCAAAAACGGAGTCGAAAAAATGAGGATCGGACGGCCGCATAGCGACCGAGTCTCCTTGGGAACAAAAACAAAAACACTGCCACGTGGATTTGCGTGTCGCTAAAGTGCGAAAGAGAAAAGAGCAATGGGTTCCACCAACCAGTGATTATTCTCGGGAATCCACCTGAATCGGAGCTCATTAGGATTACCTCACGGCCGTGGTGAGCGAAAGGGCGGGAGAAAAAATCCCGAGGACGAGGAATAAAAGCGCTCCACAAGCCCTTTCATCGCTTAAAAAAAGCGTGTAGCGGATGGCACAGCGTCTTATCCAATTTGCAACTTCCCTCTTTATTTTTCGCTTTCTCCAAAGGCTCTCTATCCTCCTTTCTTCTCGGAGACACGCCCTTTCTGCATCAGCTGTCCACCCCCTCCCTTTTTTCGCTCAAACCAGCCTGTTGCTATGGAAACAGCCCGCTTGCATATGCATGCATTTCTGCGGGACTGCAGTCGCGCGAATGCATCCGCGCGCGCACCTCCCGAGTCGAATGCCGCTATCCGCACTCTATTGCAGCACTCTCCATTGGGCTTTATTCTAATACAACCATCCAATCCTCTGAGAGACACTCCTTTGTTTACACCCTTCCTCTTCTTCTGCCTCCCTCTTCCTCTCCCTTCTCTCTCCTCCACTCCCCGTTATCTTCCTTTCGCCATCCCGATTTCTTTCCTATATCCCTCTATTCGGCCATTAATCCACTTTCGCCTGTTCTTCTTAGGCGTTGAAGTATTCTCAAATTACGAGCGGTTTATTTACAGTAAGATTGTTGCTCCATCACTAGTTAGTCATTTTGAGTGTCATCGTTAAATTTGTAAAGATTACTTGACATGCTATCGATGGACGTACATAATCGAAATTTGCTATAATTTTGCATTAGTATTGCCGCCAAGATTCGTCAATAAACCATTTATATAGCAGGAGAAAAGTTTTGGCTCCAGAACAGATCCTCAAGGAACACACTTGCATGCAACATTGAGTAGAGACTCAAGAAGTCCGTCTTTAACTATACCCACCTTCTTTTGTCAACATGAACTGACGTACCTAAGAGGAACGACATCTTGTATAAATGAGTTATGCTAGTTAGGTTTCTGCACAAATTTATAAATCTAAATTCGACTTCTACGCTACCAGGAATAACCGTAACCTGTGTGCGGTTAACACGGTGGTGAAATTAAATTCCATCAAATATTTTATTTGAATTTTACAAATTAGTTCTTAATAACACAAAATGTTCTCCATATAAATCTATTTCGATTGTTGGATATTTCGCAGCTGTGCTTCTGGAAAATTATTTATTGAAAAAAAAAATTTTTAATTGAAAATATTAGTTCCGAAATAGTCAGTGCACTTTCATAAATTTGATACATTTTGCTTTCGAATTATTCTTAGGATTATCTCTATTTCCAATGAAGATAACTTTAATGTAAAAGATCACCAACGCCGCAAGTTATCGATGGTATAAACGGAAAAGACGTGCGAATACTTGGGAAAATAATTTAGGGCTGCATTTCGGCGGAATTCATTGCTTCAATCGTAATTATTCCAGAGATTGCTTCGTGAGTTTTTGTTTCCTTCCCATAAGCTATGAGAAATGAAATGAGCAGTTTAAGCTGAATCTAAGCACCGAGTGCTAAAACGCGTCTCTCCAATGGTTTCTGCGGACTTCGGCGGCTTGGTTGAACGCTTATCGTCGGTTGTTAATTTCCACATCAATGAAAAATGATAGCTAGGTAAAATAAAAAGGTGGAAAATAATAGTTATGTAAAAGGGGAAACGTTCTGTGCGGTATTCCGGCTACGAGCCGGAATATAAAAAATCATTAAAAACTATTTAAACATATTTTTTACCGGAGATGAAGATGATATCGATCTCAAAGCAACGATCCAACTTTTGATCCGCGCAAAATGCTGCTCTCGACTTTTCACAATCAACGAGACGAATTGGAAATAAAGCGAAGAAACAAGCAGAGAGCGACAAGAATGACCGGCAGAAACAGAAAGAAGTCGTCGTTTGATCTATTATCTAATGGTAGTCATGGAAACATGCGGGAGCCCCACCACGCCCACATGCGCTGCACTCCGCGGTGCACATAGCGAGTGATGCACTTCATCTATGTCAATGGCGTGGCCCACATATTATGTGTTGGCCACGCCCAGCAGCTCTCTTTTCAGATGCTCCCCCTCTGCGTTAAATATCCACCCGTGTTTCGGTGGGTTTGCAGAACGGGGTTAGTGGGGAGGTTTTTGCGGATGAAAACACCCTCTTGCGGAAGAGAACTCGCGGAAGGGATTCTGTTGCCGGGGAGAGGACGCCGGCGAGGGTTCGCGCTTCTATTGCTAAGGAGAGATTTCCTCCTGACGACGAATTCAACGATTTACTTCCATTCCCCTTCAATCCTCGAGACGAATCGATACTTTTAATTGCGTGGCGATGAAGGAGCGATCTCGACGGAGCCATCGATCGCCGAAAGCGCATCTCCTGATCGGATTAAATCCCTTCTCTATATATCCATTCGTTAGTTTTCGATGTTTAAGTTTGCAGCTGTCTTTTTACAAGACTTAAATACTGTTCCGGAGTTCCAATACGACATTTACTCGCTAGTATTCATTTATTTATTATCAATCACATTTCCAATTTTTATTAAATGTATTTCTCCAACATTCAAGCATAAGTTTCAAGTTATAAGCAAACATATGAGATACAAACTAGCAATGCACTGGATATTGTAAAAATGTACGAATAACTTAGTTTTAAATTACTATAAGCATAATTTATTTTTCACTAATTATTGCCCTCACTATTCAAAACATTTTCCATATGCACTCTAAAGCGATTCTGGATATTAACATTATTTTTATGTTTTCATAATATATTAATGGCTCACAAAATCACGTTCTTCTTTAGAACTAGAGGTGCAATAGAATCCCAACTATTTGTCGTTACAGATCTACAGACTGCGTAATATTGCATTAAGTCTAGAAGAGAGTGTCAGGTACAATATCTGTGCATAGAATTGACGTGGAACTGGAGAAGCGGGAAAGAGTGAGAAAATGGAAAATATTAAGGAGTAAGACCACATTAGGAAAAGGACAATAGACTGCCGTGTAGAGTGTGACGATGAAGCGTGTTTTAGGGTGTGAAACATGAACACCCTCAAGAATGACGAAAGAATAGAGGCTTTTGAAATGTGATTAATTAGAAGAATGCACTAAATAATGTGATAAAGTCACGAATGAGAAGATTTGAAGAGGAAGAGATTAATATCTCTTCCTCTAATAGAAAAAAACTGACGGATATGCTTACCTAAAAAGTAGATTACCAATGATGTTGATAAAGGAATGCATCAAGAAAAGAACTTACATATACCTAAGTGTTCTACCTTTGAGTATGTTCATGGGCGTTAATATTTCCTATTCATTGCCATTTCTTTTGCTTCTTCGTTACCTACCCCACCGTTTATGTCATCTCACGTATTTTGCCTTTGTCTTCCCCTCTATCTTTTCCCTTGCATTCTGCACTCAATTAGATTTTCATCAATCCCTCTCCACACAATATTTGGCTCACCCATTTCCTCTGTCGACGTTTAATTACTCGAATAAAGTCCTCTCCTCCCGAGCCATCTTTAGTACATGTGTGTTTTTTTTTCTATCGACCCAACTTAATTTTTTCATTCTACACAATATCCCTATGTCCAAGGCCGCCAATCTTTTGATAACCTCCCTTTACTTCTAAACTTCCACGTTTCATACGCACTTACATATAAGACAGCTACAACTTTTCCTGTTATTATGAATGATTTAAACCGTTTTTATGACAGGATTAGGTGAAAATTCTATTCCAAATGAAGAGTAAATTGGGTACAATGGAAATATTTGTAGAGATAGCGTCTCGATCAAATCGGCATTTGCTTTTCTTGCATGTACATGTACTAGTATAGTGGTGAGTATGCGTTTAAGTGGGAGCATGTGGAAGACGATTCGCGAGCTTGCATGGCAGTTTCTAGGATCCGTACACCTTATCTAGTAGAGGATTGCACGAGCGTTCTTGCAGTGGCATCGAAAAACAGCTTTCAATATGAACGGCAAGATAACTAGATTTATTTATCGGAGAAACCGAATTCATCGGAAATGTCCCTGTTTCATCTTGAAGCTTATTTTAGGCAAACATTTAATTGGGCCAAGCGTGAAAGTAACTGACAATAGCGATGATCCATGGGACTTCTCTCATCCGTAAGACCCTTCCCATTGAGGATCGCCCATCATGAAAAAAAGTCGTGTACAACAAACGCCTCTCAAATCGGTGATCATTAAGTTCCGTTTGAACCGATTTTCTTTCCGCGCGATTCACAAACTCAAATGATTCGACTCCAAAGCCCTCGTCGGAGGAAACATTCAAAACACGTGCGCTCTAAATCTTTGAATGGAGTTTAAAACACATCGGCCACGCGTCCGTCCGTCCGTCCGTCGGTTGGGTGGGGGTGGGATGAAGAGGGGACAAGATGTCAACCACCACTGAGATTCGATCGGAGGGGCTGTTGTATAGGGACCAAAGCCTCTAAGTCATTTGTCACGCTTCCGGTACAATTCATTCCATTCCTTTGTCGATACCATTGAATATCAATGTCATTATGCCTGGGGAATTATTTTAGCGATAGGTTTACGAATTATTAGAAATCAATTGCGGGTTTCAATAAACAAGGAGTTGTTCATCACACGAAACACGAATTTAAATCAAAGAATGCACCGAAGGCGAACCAAAAACAGAATTAATTTAGGAAATCTTTAATTTGCCGGAGTGGAAACGTAAACGGAGCCAAATATTTGAAATTCCTGAAACGAAAGCGAAAAGCATCGGTTAATCTGTTGCGATTTTCAGTTTTCATTCTAATTAGGTGCAACAGTCACATTTACTAATCATTTCAAACGGTGAATTAAACCTCAATAATAAAATTCATACTCTCCAAAATGTATGTACACATACTTTTATATTATAACTTTGACTTACCGAAACTTATTCCAAAGTTCGATTTAATTTCATGTTTGAAATTAGGAAGATCAGGAGATTTTACTTGAAATGGAAAGTAAGTGGTTGGAACTAATTCCACTTCAGCCACCAGAAATAAACAATCAGGGCGAAAACAGGAATAATAATAATTAAGATTAAATGCTCAGAAGGTCAGAAAAATCTGCCAATGGCTATGAAACCACAGAAGAGTAGATTTGATATGGAAAGGAGAAAAGATTGGATGTGATAGAGAAAGGAGAGAAGAAAATACGGCTTTTATTGAGAAAGAGGCCACTTTAATCAAATCATAAAGAAATATAATTTACTGATTTATCCGAAAAATAAGAGGTTTTTTCTCAAATATTCAGTAAAGCCTCAGGTATAAAAATTACGGTTGGTTCGTTTACTGAACAATAATAAATATTCAACATAAGAATACCAAATACGACGTTTAAAATCTGAAAAAGATTATTCGTAGCTTATTTAAGCCACAAAAATCCTTGCCGAGATACGCCCGGACCCAGAACACACATCGATTTCTGAAGTTGTTTTCAAAAATTGCATAACTTAGAATTTTGGAATTCCTCCGTGATTGTGTTGAGGCGCAAAAATATGCGGATAACGCAACGTAAGCGTCGTGGTTACCGAAAATACTCAATGAGAAACAGAAGAAGGGAAACATTAAATAGCGTGGATTCAAATATCGATATTATTTCATCACGTACATCATACATCATTTCACCCAATAGCGTTTTGAAAGGCTGCTTCAAGTGGGTGTTAGAATTCTTCTTTGATTATATAAATCCTGG
Organism: Ladona fulva; assembly: GCA_000376725.2. NCBI lineage: Eukaryota > Metazoa > Arthropoda > Insecta > Odonata > Libellulidae > Ladona > Ladona fulva. Next base: position 809,218 of record KZ308199.1, on the reverse strand, counting down.
TTATTGACTGTATAAGACTTACACGGACATGGAAATATAATTAAAGAATGTAGCGATACTGAGTGTTACGTTCATTTTAATTATGTGCAGTTATTTGCGATGTATTGAGCGACAGAAGGAGCAATTTATATGAAGAAAATTGCTTAAAAATGATACTCGTTAGGAAAGAATGCAGTCAAAAGAGAGGTCTCGAAATGGAAACGAAACTCAAACTATTCGGGATTGGAAAACTCGAGGAGACGCAAAGAAATATGGCGCATTCGAAGAAGCGAATCGGAAAAATAAACGGAAGGAGCGGAGTATTTAAATCATGTCGGAATAATTCAGAGTACGCATGAGAGACACGGGAAGGAATCGCAGGCGATTAATGGAGAATAGGTGAAAAGGATGGGAAAGGGTCGTTTCTAAGGGTACGACAAGGGCGGGAAGAAAAAGGTTATGTAAACAGTGATAGTCACATATATATATTGTATATATATATATAAGTATATGTATACACATGTATAAATGAGATGGGAGGGCATAGAAAAGGGGAGACACGTTTTTGAATTTTAATGCGGTGGGTCGGTTAAGGGAAATGGATAGCATGCAAAAGAGGGAGTTAAGGGAGTGGAATAAGAAAAGCCGACCGATCCGCCGGAAAAACGGCTTATGAAGGTAACGTATCTTTGATTCGTGTCGAACATTCCGCAGATACGAATCCGTGTTTGATCGCCGCAGATTCCCTTTGCATTTTGCATCTTAAATATTTATAAGTTTGCTTTGGGAGAATTAAGGAGATTGATGCGAGAGCCGAACTCGTGGGAAAATCCATTCCTTACACAAACACCGACATTTTAAACTGACTGTTTCCATTCCAATTTTCCTTCCATAGCATTAATTCCATTAAATCAGTCTCCTGTAAACGGCTAATCGAACTGTTATGCCGAATGCTCAATTACATATCCTTATTTTTTACAAATATATCTTCAAAATATATAATTCTTTTGGTAAAATAAAAACAAAATTTTACTTCCTCCAAGGAAATTATGTTTGAAGAACGCAACCTCACTGATTAGTTATATTTAATGTATTTTATTGATTTATTCTCTTCGTCTAACTTTATACTTTTTATGGTAATCACTGTGTATGAAAAATAGCTATGATGCTTCAGGATAAGTTACATATTTTCAATATTTTTTCCATACAAACTCTGCGCCAAATAAAGAATACTGTGCGATTCTTTCTAAGTAATTAGTATGACCACGATTTTCGTTACGATGAATGTTCTTAGCCAGTATTCTATGACTCAACTCTCTCTCTTAATTTGCAATTCAAATGAAGATTTATGAGTCAGCATTTCTTTACAAAACATCCTGGAATTTTAAATAAGATGGATTAAGGGCCCATTGGAGTTCCGTTTGAACCGATTTTCTTTCCGCGCGATTCACAAACTCAAATGATTCGACTCCAAAGCCCTCGTCGGAGGAAACATTCAAAACACGTGCGCTCTAAATCTTTGAATGGAGTTTAAAACACATCGGCCACGCGTCCGTCCGTCCGTCCGTCGGTTGGGTGGGGGTGGGATGAAGAGGGGACAAGATGTCAACCACCACTGAGATTCGATCGGAGGGGCTGTTGTATAGGGACCAAAGCCTCTAAGTCATTTGTCACGCTTCCGGTACAATTCATTCCATTCCTTTGTCGATACCATTGAATATCAATGTCATTATGCCTGGGGAATTATTTTAGCGATAGGTTTACGAATTATTAGAAATCAATTGCGGGTTTCAATAAACAAGGAGTTGTTCATCACACGAAACACGAATTTAAATCAAAGAATGCACCGAAGGCGAACCAAAAACAGAATTAATTTAGGAAATCTTTAATTTGCCGGAGTGGAAACGTAAACGGAGCCAAATATTTGAAATTCCTGAAACGAAAGCGAAAAGCATCGGTTAATCTGTTGC